>JAFEMH010001067.1:0-320000 GCA_022495995.1 Adenophora triphylla var. japonica
GTGATATCCAGATCGAAATTTGGTCTTGGCCTTGGATTTGGTCTTGCTTTTTCGAGATATCCATCCCAAAGCTTCTGGATATCAATCCCTGTGCCTCGACATCCAGTCCTCTGCTTTCTCCATGGACCCGCAGAGAAACGCGTTTCTCCATAACTTACGGAGAAACGCCGCTTTCTTCCTAGACTTACTCATACCTTATACTTTATATTCTATACTGCGTAGATCATATACACGTATTTCATACACTCTAAATCATAACACATAAACAAATACCCTAAATCTTGACCCATACCCTAAAATGTGACATACCTTATTGTCCTCTTTCTATTATGTAACCTTATTTCTTTAAAAATTCTTAACTTTTTTTATATAACTTCTTGATAAAAATTTCACCACTAATTCAACATCTCAAATTGTTTTATTTATCCAAAAAAAAAAAAAAGTAAAAAGAAAATGTTATTGTCACTGCCTCTTTACTTCTATTATATACTTTCATTCTCTTTGTGGTTTTTTAACTTTTTTTAGATAACTTTTTGTAAAAACTTTCACTACTAACTAACATCTCAAGTAACGATACTTACCCAAAAAAATTAGCAATGTTAATGCTATTGTCCGTCATTTCTTTAAAAATTCAACATTTTTATATACTTGTAAAAATTCATTACTAACTAATATCTCAAATAGTTTTATTTATCAAAAAAAAAATTAAAAAGTAAATGTTATTAGTCCGTCCCTCTTTTTTTCTATTATATACTTTCATTTCTTTGTGGTTTCCCACTTTTTTATATAACTTTTGCGTGTTCACTACTAACTAACATATCAAATAGTTTTATTTAACCAAATTTTTTTTTAAATTAAAAAATTAAACATTATTGTTCGTCCCTCTTCTTTTCTATTATATACTGTCATTTCTTTGTATTTTTGTCTTTTTTATATAACTTTTTGTAAAAAATTCACTACTATTCAACATCTCAAATAGTTTTATTTATCCAAAAAATTAGAAGAGTAAATGTTACTGTCCCTCCCTCTTATTTCTATTACATACTTTCACTTTCTTTAGGGAATTTTTAACTTTTTTTATAACTTTTTATAAAAAAATTCATCACTAACAAACATCTCAAATAAAAGTTTTATTTATCCAAAAAAAATTAAAAATTAAATGCTAATAACTCTTCCTCTCCTTTTCTATTATATACTTTCATTTCTTTAAAATTCTTAACTCCTTTTATATAACTTTTTGTAAAAAATTTCAATTACTAACTATCATCTCAAATAGTTTTTATTTATTCAAAAAATTAAAAAAATTAAAAGAAAATGCTATTAAAATCGTCTCACTTTCCTTTCTATTATATACTTTGATTTCCTTCAAAATTCTTTAACTTTTTTTATATAACTTTCTTTAAAAAATTTCACTACTAACTAACATCTCAAATAGTTTTATTTATTCGTAATTAAAAAAGTAAATCCTTATAGAGCCGTCCCTCTTTTTTCTATTATATACTTTTATTTCCTTAAAAACTATACTTTTCATATAACTTTGCGTAAAAAAATTCACTAATAATTCAATATCTCAAATAGTTTTATTTATCGTTAAAAAGCAGTGTTATTGTCCTGCTCCCTCTTTTTTATATTATATAATTTCATTTCTTTTAGAAATTCTTGACCTTTTTATATAACTTTGCGGCCAAAATTTCACTATTAACTAACATATCAAATAAAGCTTTATTTACCCACCCTTTTTTTTTAAATAAAAATTAAATGCTATTGTCTCGTCCCTCTTTTCTCTATTATATACTTTTATTCTCTTTAAAATTTTTTAACTTTTTTTATATAACATTTTGTAAAAAAATTCACTACTAACTAACATCTCAAATAGTTTAGACATTTACCCAAAAAAATTAAAAAAGTAAATGTTATTGTTCCTCCCTCTTTTTTTCTATTATATACTTTCATTTCTTTCAAAATTTTACTTTTTTATGCTAATTTTTTGTAAAAATTTGATTACTAACTAATATCTCAAATAGTTTTGTTTATTCAAAAAAATTAAAAAGTAAATGTTATTGTACGCCCCTCTTTTTCTCTATTATATACTTTCATTTCTGTGTTCTTAACTTTTTTATATATAATCTCTTTTGTAAACAATTTCACTATTAACTAACATCTCAAATAGTTTTATTTATCCAAAAAAAAAAATTAAAAAGTCAATGCTATTGTTTGTTCCTCTTTTTTCTATTATATAATTTCATTCAAAATACTTTTTATATATAACTTTTTGTAAACAATTTAATTACTAACCCTTTATATAATCTTTTGTAAAAAATTTCACTACTTCAATCTTCATCATCTCAAATAAGTTTTGAGTTTATCCAAAATGGTATCAGGCAATTAAACATTAAATGCTATTGTCCGTCTCCTCTTTTTTCTATTATATACATTCATTTCCTTAAAATTTCTTAACTTGTTTTATATAACATTTTTTTTAAAAAAATTCACCACTAACTAACATCTCAAATAGTTTGACATCCAAAAAAAATAAATGTGGGCAATTCTTATGTACAGTCTCCTCTTTTCTTCTTATTATATACTTTTATTTCTTTAAAAATTATACTTCATAACTTTTTGTAAAAAATTCACTACTTAACTAATATCTCAAATAGTTTTATTTATCAAAAAAATTAAAAAGTAAATTCTATTGTCCTTCCCTCTTTTTTTCTAATATATACTTTAATTCTGTTTGGTAGGTGCCTAACCTTTTATATAACTTTTTGTAAAAAATTTCTTCATTAACTAACATAACAAATAGTTTCACTTACCCAATTCTTTTTTTAAAATAAAAAATTAGTCGCTATTAAATTCTCTTTTTCTCTATTACATACTTTTCATTTCCTTAAAAATTCTTAAATTTTTTTATAATACATTTTGTAAAAATTTCACCACTAACTAACATCTCAAATAGTTTTATATTCCCAAAAAAATTAAAAAAGCAAATGTTAAAACTGTCCCTCTTTTTCCTATTATATACTTTCATTTCTTTTAAAATTCTACTCTTTAATATAACTTTTTGTAAAAAAATTCACTACTAACTCATCATCTCAAATAGCTTATTTATCCAAAAAATTGTGCAAAGTAATTGTCATTGTCCGTCCCTCTTTTTTTCTATTATATACTTTCACTTCTTTAAAATTTCCTTAACTCTTTTATATATATAACTTCTTGCAAACAATTTCACTACTAACAAACATCTCAAATAGCCTTATTTTATCCAAAAAAACTTAAAAAAGTAAATTTATTGTTTGTCCCTCTTTTTCTATTATATACTTTCATTTCATTCAAAATACTTAACTTTTTTTTATAGCTTTCGTGTAAAAAAATTCACTGGTAACCAACATCTCAAATAGTTTTGTTTATCAAACGAAAATTAAAAATTAAATGCTATTGTCTGTCCCACTTTTTTTCTATTATATACTTTCATTTCTTTAAAAATTTTTAACTTTTTTTATATGACTTTTTGTAAAATTTTTGCCATTAATCGTCATCCTCAAATAGTTTTATTTGTCAAAAAAAAATTCAAAAAATTAAAAAAATAAATGCTATTGTATTGCCCCTCTTTTTTTTTCTATTATATACATTCATTTCTTTGTGTTCTTAAATTTTTTTTATATAACTTTTTGTAAAAAAATTCACTACTAACTAACATCTCAAATAGTTTTATTTATCCAAAAAAAAATTTTGTGCAATGTTATTCTCCGTCCCTCTTTTTTCTATTATATACTTTGATGTCTTTTTAAAAATCTATTTTTTTATATAACTTTTTGGTAAAAAAAAATCACCACTAACTATCATCTTCAAATACTTATTTATCCAAAAAAATTGTGTAAGTAAATGCTATTATCCTCTCTCTCTCCTCTTTCTATTATATACTTTCATTTCTTTTAAAATTCTTAACTTCTTTTATATAACTTTTGGTAAATTAATTTCACTTCTAATTCACATACCAAATAGCCTTATTTATCCAAAAAAATTAAAAAGTAAATGTTATCATCCGTCCCTCTTTTTTCTATTATATACTTTCATTTCTATAGAAGTTCTTTAACTTTTTTATATAACTTCTTGTTAAAAATTTAACTACTTACTAACATATCAAATAGCTTTGTTTACCCAAACTAAAAATTAAAAAATTAAATGTTATTATCTGTCTCTCTTTTTTTTTCTATTATATATATTTCTCATTTCTTTGTACTTATTAACTTTTTTTATATATCTCTTTTGTAAAAATTTCAAGACTAACTTAACATCTCAAATATATTTATTTATTCAAACAAAATTAAAAAGTAAATGCTATTGGCTTGATCCTTTAGTGGCCTGTTGAGCCTCTTTCTATTTGTATATACTTTCATATTTTCTAAAATTCCCTTTCCTTACAGGGCTTGCAAAATTAATTTTGGACTGAGACGTGTTCGCTAATCACTAACTACGCTGACATTAAATAATGTGTTTATTTCATTAAAAATAAAGTAAATTATTAATTATTCCTCTGAATTCATTATAACTTCATTTTTACCTAACTTTGTAAATTTAGGGACTTTTAGAGCCCAGCTTGACTTATACCTAATGCAGGGAAAAGGAGGAACACTCTGTGGTTGCCTAAAGAAATTCTTCTCTCTCTTGCTCTTCGCTCACTCAATCTTTCCTTAACACCAAAGTATTTTCTTCCCCAAATGGTAGCTTCGGCGTTTTTTTCGGGTGCTCGCGCCCAGGCATGCACGACGCATGCTCAATGTTCATCTATCCTTTCTCGTCGCCGACTGAAACAAGGTATCGATAACCTCTTTTCTATTCTCTCTTCGCAACCAGTTAATTTCGATTTGCGGATTCTTCTCTTCTCATATCTGATGTATCGGTCAACATCAATCTGGTTGCAGGTTTGCAGCTCTATTTTCAAGGGCTGAATCAGAGATTTCCTACATTGCCTGCATCAGCGTGTGGCCTCAATGCCTTTGATGCATATATTTCGTGATTCATGTCAGCCCTTCAATGCCTTGTATATGAATCTTTCGCTAAGTCAGATTTCTCTCTTGGTTTGAGGCATGGTGGGTCGCACGATCCTTCATTGTTTGTTAGACTTTTTTGTGTGTGAAGACAAGCTCGAAATTACCATCTGAGATTGTACCTGTTTCACACTCGCTCAGGGCAATAGCGCTTGTTGAGGCCAATGAGGCGAAATCTTACTGCATCGATGGAAGTAACCAATCGATTTTAAAGACGAGCATGGGGGTGCAGCTGACGTGTTGAGGTCATCGGGGGCACCCGAATTAATAGGTGATCAGTGTATGTCAAGTGTAGAGGTATCGCATTAGTGTGATAATACAATGAACACAAGTGGAATTTTGTTCGTAGCATTTTCTCCTGAAGACCACTCCACGCCAAACCTTGACAAGTCTTGAGATCAATTTAAATCTAGCTTCCTTTAAGATTTACAAAGGATTGGTTAGGCAAGTTCCTTGAACTTCCTCTTCCTAATAAGGCACAGCTTCTATTAGGGATTTTGCTTCGATACTAAGCAAATTATAATAACACTTCTGTCAGCCTTAAGCTGGTTTACAACTTTAGTTTGTACACCTTGGCTCGGTTAGCAAACGTCTCGATTGTTTGATCGTTGGCTTCCGCGTGTGATCGCGTTGCGAAAGGCCGAAGGCGCGGTAGCAGCGTCAGCTGGGCAGTTAAAGCGGCGATGTCTTCAGCCTTGAGGGCCTCTTTTACAGGTCGGAATACGCAGCCATTGGCCGAGACAAAGGACAATGCAAATGGGTGGAATAGTGTTTGCATTTCAGCCTTGACGATCGGATAATAACAGTGAGACTTATCAACCATTTTATGTAATCTTCAAGGAGACGTCGACAACAACTGTCGGGGAGATTCAGCAAGGCACATCTCGATCATCACAGAATACTTCATCGCCGCCGCCAGTCGAAGATCATATCGTGCCGAGGGGTGCAGGCCTCTGCCGTCATCCTTACCGCTATCAGGCTAAGTGCCTGAGATTGCAGTTTAGGAAACAATGATTTGTGTTGATGATTATGTAATGATCCTTCAGGAATAAAATACATTGATTTATATGTTTTATCACATAAAGCTTGATCACGCATCATTGTCGCCCAATTGATAAATGAGAATAGATGTGTCATGAGTCGCCCACGTTCATGAGTTATGCCTTACCAACATTGATAGATATTTTTGTCAAAACCTTTATACATATGTGGCTTGAAGATAGGTCCTAACAATTTCGCTTTCGCTAAAGCAATATATCTAATAAATGATATAACCTGCAAGATACCATGAATTGAATATATCAATCAAGATTAAAACTAATCTCTCTTGATTCACCAAGAGTTAAAACAAAGAATTATCCAAAATAACATTTGTTTAAAGCAAAGAAATAAAGGAAGAGTTCTGTTCCAATAAAATTTTCTAATCGTGTGGTTCATCTCTTTCTCTTCTTCTGCGCTCAAAAGAAGTTCGCCAGCTCAAGAACACCTTCGACAGAAGACAAATGAATACTTCAAGAGAACGCTTAAACGGTTCAAACAGCGACTTCTGCTGGGAAATCTCATCCTATAACAACTCACTACCCTTGGAATCCACTGTGAGGATATGAAAGCTTGAAAGAAAGCTCGCTGACATCTTAATCATCTGACAAGAACATTCAAAGAAGACACAATCTAGTTACTTAACTTCAGATTATAACCGAAAAGGACAATAATTGCAACTAAAGAATACCAATATAATATAAAACTGACCGCTGATAAAGCAAGCGATCGAAGCATTTATAATAAGGAAGAATCTATTTACACTGTTTTGAAAAATATGAATCATCGCATGTAAGGAGGTCAGATATTGGAAATTGTCGAAGAAACAATGGCGCAATTAAACCAATATGCTGTTCTTCGATGCATCAGCAACAATGGTTTTCATGAACTTCACGAACAGATATCAAGAAGAGCTCACCACTCTCGCCGAAATAGTAGCTCATCTCGTTAAACCTCTTCGCTAAATTATCAGCCGCCTTCGCCGCGACAACGTTCTCTGCCGAGACCTTGATCGCACTTGCGTGCCATTGTTTGTGCCCAGATTTGCCAAAGGCCACGCCACAAACCGTCTCAACACGATCTGTTTGCCCCCTCACTCTGCCCCCTATTCATTTCATCATAAATAAAACCCACTGTAACAATCGAAATCTCATCAACGAAAGCGACCAGCAACACATCATCGCTAAGAAAATCAACATGTCGTCAACCTTCAAGACGAAAGCGCAAAGAGTAAAGACATTAGTTCTCCTGCCTTGCGAACAAAACACCGGACGTCTCTTCAGCCGCGAGCGTAACGTCAGAATCGAGAAAGCCTTCCGTGCCGACGACGATTTAAGGATTGCTCGACGCAAATATTTAAAGGCTCAAGCGATCCGATGCGAGTAACTCTATCATCGCAATAATAAACCGCAAAGATCAAATTACGCCACGACCTTCCCTTAATAGTTTGAAAATAGGATGATGTTTCGGATCAATATCTCCACAGCGGTCATAAAGTCGCCGCACATGTAAGACTTCATGGTCATTTTGTAGCATGTTCATCTCGCATAAGGTCTATTCACACATCTACTATCACCGTCATCTGGCCGACCGTTGATATTTGTAGGGTATCGAATTGTTACGCAATTGTTTCGCATACATCGGTAAATATTTATCACTAAACCTCAGATCAGTGGGTTCGATTTTGACATTATAATAAGGGCAGTTATGTTGAATAGCAACCGCAATAAAAATCGACGGGCCAATCGCTCGGGTCTGACACGTTTATAACTCACAGATTTCACAATACCGCATAGACTTTCGCTTCTTTGATCTGCATTTGAAGAAGCCGCGAAAACCAGATCGCCGCCTCGAGCCTCGTCGAGTAATAACCTCACCACGGGCACAGTCACTCCCACCGAAACCTTATCAGAAAAACACTAATGAAAGGTCCATAAGCTTCTGCTTATCTCGACATCACTCGCAATGATTAAGCATGAAAATCGTGGGCATAATCTTTCAATCGAACGAGTACCTTGTTTTGTGTCCATGTCAATATATGCCTGTTCTCAGGTCATCCGGAGCAAAAAGGTGATTCTCTTCTTCATCCTGTCAACCTAAAAGACGACAGAGCTTTATATAATGTCGCTTCTACATAATCGCTTCTAGCCTTCATCACGAATTTATATGTTAATGCAAGGCACCTTCAACTCCGAGATTGTCGTTATTCTCCATCGCTTCAATTCACGCACCCTCATTAATCTCAAATTTCTCCAGAGAAGATGATATCCATTTACTTTAGACGTCGATCATGTCAGGTATTTCTATGTTTCTTCTGATCGTAATTTGAAACAACGGAATTTTCCTCGCTGACATTACTTTCCCACGATTTCACCATCGTGGTCGATTAATATCTAATCAAGATACTGGTTCAACGCAAATGTTCAAAGATGTTGCATTTATCGCCATCGCCACTAGTTCGTCGCGTTGTATTGCTCAGAATATCGGCGATGTCATCGCTTATTCATTGTTCTCAAGTCATCTCGCCGAGAACTCCAAGATCGCCCGATTTCGACAAATGATATGACGCCGCCGAATAACGAGATCAGCTTAACACCAAACAAGATCTTTCCAAGGTCTCAACTCCATAACAACCACTACCCCCGGAATCCACCAGGTGACATTTTGTTGAAGAGTTCTTCATCAATCGAATCCATCGCATCAGATAAGAACACACAACCCAAAAGTTAAACTTCAACTAGATTATAAACCTTAAAGACGACTGCAACGCAATACCATATGTACTTCGACTGCCATTAGCAAAGCGATTAAAGGTTTATATTGTGCGAGCACCTCAACACCGTTTGAAAGTCACCAATATGACCATCAAGAGTCACGGAAGCACAACATCATGCCCTCGATGAATACGCCAAACAATGGCTTTACGAATATCTAACAGGACATCGCTTTCAGCTATCTCGCATTCACCAGCTCGCCGGCGTCCCTCACTTATAGTTTCACGTCGGTTCCTCGTTGGCGATTTATCGTTCTTCCTGCCAAAGGCCGGGAATATTTCTAATCGTCAGTATTTAGGCTGTCGCTTTCTTTAAAACTGGGATTTGCCAGTAATACATCTGTCTATTCAACATACCATCTACATCACTATCTTCATCAACACCGCATCATTATTTCATTGTTCCATCGCCAAAGATCATCTCATCATCATAGGTGAATGTTCGATTCTTCGGCAACGCCTTGAGAAGCTTTTCATCATCTTAACTACCCCATTCGTGGTTATTTATTTGGTCCGAGATCGGGTTCCCGCAAATTAGGAATAGCGGCTCGACAAAGAGAGACGGGCCGTCGAAATGATGTGAGATCGCGCAGACACCGGAGCGTTAGGTTGAACGAGCAGCATTTGCTTCGTAGGTTCATCTCTTCAATATCACGACACAACACATCGGAGAGCATCGTAGTTTTCCCTGCCGATACTTCAACGATTACCAGTTGATTGGGATGCCTTTCCTTATCGAGCCGCATTCAGCCGAGACAATGTCATTTCGTTATCATGGATCTTGTGAATCTGCTGCATATTCGAGATGGCGACATGGTACGAGGCACAATGTCGAGGGGTCAAGGTCGCGTTTAGCTGAGAGACTGCAAGCGACGGTTGAAGATACGTATATGCGTGGATAGTCGCCGCCGCTTCAATGACAAACATGATTTTGGCTTTCATTGATGCATTCTCTAATACATCCTTCGATAGTTCAATCTGCGTTGATGAAGGGACGAAGGGCGAGATGTATTTATCTATCGATGTCGATTTATCGGTCGGGAGAACATCGCCTTGCAGCAACACCCATTTGTCGCGACGTCCACGGTTTGAGCACCGCCAGAAAGAAGTCGGAGAGTCGGCTTCATACTTTTTCCATTCTCCTTCACGGACAAATATACGAGTTCCACATCTACCACGACATCATACTAGTTTACAGAAGATTGAGATGATTGGGATTGGCACTGTGAAACGAAAGTACTCCTCTCAGCCTCATTACAACATGATGGAGGAAGGAGAACACATCAACAACTAAAATCCGTTGCTCACAGTCGAGGTTTCGTAATCGCGCGTGTCGCGTGCCTTCGCTCAAATCTAACAGGCTCCGTCACCGGGTTTCACTATCGTGAATGGTAAAGCTTTGAGAGCTTATCTCTCAGCTTCTATTATTTCGAGTTATTATCATCCTATTCACTCGCCAGATCTTAGGCACTTATGACCATCGTCTTCTCTTTCAAAGATACCGTCTCGTAGTGCTTCTAATGATGTTTTGTGGAAGAGATGTGGTCGGTGACTGAATGCAGGACGATCAGGAGGGGCAGATATATCGCCGTAATGGGAGATTGAGGATTCTCTATTCCCTTAATCGGCGGATCATCTTTCAAGGTCAGATATTCCCCCTTCTCTTTCAACATTCGGCTCATTCGTTTACGTTGGAAGCTGGCTCGAGATTAACATCACCTTCGAGCTACGTAATCATGAGGCTTAACCCGGACTGGTCTCGACGGAAGAGGTGGGTCGAGGTTTGTCAGGTTTCAACTTTGGACGAGGAAAGCATCTTTGTCTATTTTTCTTTCCCAGAGCAAAGTATCGTAGCATGTAGAGAGGGGTAGAGGTTACTTCCACTGAGATATCACTAAAGACTTGGTCGCCGTAGTGAGAAGCATACCATAAATGCCTGTGATGATTGTCCAACATAGCGCTTCATTCGCTCACATCCATCAAGACTAAAGAATGCCTTTCTTCTTAGATTTTCATACTCACACTTAATTAACTTCCTTCACTGATACTATCAATGGCCAGGCCCGGGATCGAGTGGCTCATCGCCTGTCGCTCACACCGCTTCATCGCCACTGGTTATTTCTCGCTACTGCTTCAATCACATCTGTGCTCGGGAAGTTTTCTTCTTCCTCAGCCTCTTTCATAGAGTTGACTCCATCCTCTTCAATCTGTTGCGGTGCCTTGATCACTATCACTACGTTCTGCGTCATGCCTTCTTTTAGTCCATGCCAATATCACGCGCACCAATGACTTCCATAAGTTTCATTAGTCATTTTTCACTCTCTTCTTCTGAAGTCGCTTTCATCTTCAGAGTTGCATCCTTGCAATCTAATTTTTCTTTCTCGGTTTCCAATGTACTCAGTTGAAGTTGCTCGCACAAAGAGTCGTAGCTCTCAGCCACCTCATCTTTGAGCGATAAATTTCTCTGGATTAGTTGATGTAGATCACGCACCGGGGTTGTTCATCCCTCGCCTGCTTTCGAATTCCGTGTATGTGATACGGCCAGCTTCGAAAGCTGCACGAAAGCACATCCAGCTTATCGCCGTCATCAAACTGCGGCCGCCCATTACTGGGATCGATTTACCTGTGGATGATTGCTTTCCATCGTCTCCTCGATGATGACATGTAGTTGACGGAACAAGATCATGGTTCCCTTTTACCGCTTTCAACCAACCATCGACAGTTGTAACCTGGGTCTATCAAAAATCTTTGCACGATTCAGCGGTGTCGTTCTCTTCGTCCCGAAGATTGTCGACTTCCATCTGATTGAATGCAAACAGAAACTGATAGTTCGGGAGACACATTATCTCGGGCCTTTCATCGTCGATTCGACGTGTTCCACTTCAGTCGCCCTCTTCTCATATAGTCGCGATACTTCATAGACGGGTCGAAGCTCCATCATGTCGCAATGCATCAGTCGTGATCGCAAGCTCTTTCGATGAGAAAGCCCAACCTCATATCATAGAACTCTTAGCTCGACGAAAAGATGAGCATAAATAATAGAACTGGCACTGCGGTCTCGAAAACGCAAAACGTTATGACCGCGAAGAATGCCTGTTCGCGCAGAAATAATTTCAAGAAAGGTTGTCGAGGCGGAATTGCGTAGTCTCAATACGCTAATGCCAACGGTGTGATCACCATTTAACAATGCCAGCTTCCACTCATTACGGCACATAACTTCCTTAAAAATCAAGGAAATAAAGCACGCATAGATGGTTAAAGGAACAGCTGAAATAAATGAAGAAGGTAGTTCATATTCCTATTTGAAAGAACTCGTCGCCGTATTTAGCGATCAGCTCAAGCTCATTTCAATATCGCTAATTGGCGCGCATCTATAAAGAAATGTTCATAAAGGAAATGCATCGCATTGCGAGATTTTATACAATCTAATTGTCATATAGGAAAATGGGAAGATTAGTCAATGTTTAGTTCCTAAGGTCGGTAAGATCAAGAAGAACGGGTCTTCACAACTAAGGTCGAGGTTAGGGGAGCGGCGGCTGGCAGAAGTGTTTTGTCATATCACTAAATCGGCACGAACAGTGAATTACCACAATTACGACCTCATAAGGAAGAAGAATTAGAGAGAGGGGAGATAAGAAAGAAGCTGGGAAGAGGAGATTAATTTAGTCGGAGGGCGAGAGAATGATTAGAAGAGATAGCTAAAAGATATGGTAAGGCTAAGTTCAGAGAGTCAAGATGATCAAAACAACCAAAGATTACTGTTGCAAAGCGGAAGGAGGGAGAATCATGTAGGTTGTGGGTTGAAGCGAGAGACATCGGAGAGCAATAAGCTCGATAAATAAAGAAAGGATTAACATTTCGACACATCTATCAAGGTCAATCCGATTTCAGTCGTCAAGAAGTTCACAAATGGATCTCACTTACACTAAGTCAAGCAGTTTAGAGGGAAGGTATCAATCTTGTAGGCGTGTGAGTTCTCCAAGTTTAGGTTGTCAGCTGGGCCAGCCGTTGAAAACTGAAGAAATTACGGTCATGAGGAAGATGGGGTCCTCCTCAGCTTATTTACCAGGAGAGTGCTATCACTGGGATATTTAGCTCCTATCTCTCCACAGCGATTATTCTTGCGATGTCACACCACAGTTAAGAGGTACGCCCTTCTTACAGCTTCATCATCGCCTATCGATCCACCACATAGAGTTGCACCAAAGATGCCAGAGAGGTATGGGGACATCATGAGCATGTTTGAGTAAGGCTCCCGACACCTCTCTATAATAATATGGGTTCGATGGATTTATATACCATTTATCGCCGCCTAAGCAGAAGACTCCCAATGTCGTGAGTCCAGATTGCAGGGATACCTACGAGAGAAGGAGGAATCGGAGAATCTTTTGGAATATGCAATTGTTCTCTGCGTTTCATCGTGTTAGTGTGTTGTAGATGTTTTGACTTGAATGACGAGGGTTTTAGCATAAGGTAAAGAACGTCGCCGTGACAATGTCGATATGTTCATATTGCACGCTTTCTTTATATCAATGAAAGATCTTTATTTTGGCAAGTTAATCATCTCTAACATTGCCCATATCATCTCAAATTTCTTTTCATCCATTGTTAGATGTCGCCATTATCTTTCGCGTATCACTCGCTAAGTTGATCTTCCTTCACGACCGATCAGCTGATCGCCTAACTTCAATATGCTTCCGGTTTTCGCTGGACATCGTATTCATGGCAGCCGGTACGAACCGTCACAGTACATGTGAATATCTGATTACATGTCCATCCCAAAATCATGGAGCAACTTTTAAGATAGATTGAGAGTAAAGATAGATCAAATATTACTGTATTCAAATTTCGTCGGTAGTTATCGAAGTTTGCTTTACTGGGACCAAGAGATTACTCTTGATCTGTGGTTCGTAACCATCATTTCGTTGATTTTCTATCTAAGTCAGACTTCGCATAGTCCCATCAATAAAGCCACCAGAGAACGGTGATTCGTAGGATACCACAAGCCATACGTATTCTCTTTCGACAAATAGAGAGATGAGATTCTTTAGGTTCAGCTTGGAATTCAGCACAAATGCAAACACCGAACATGATATCGTTCGGTCGTCATTATTGGTGTGAGCCGCATCCAACGTAGCTTCATATGCGATTGACACTGCCATCGCGATCAACATGTTTGGTCAGGTCGTGCAAAGGAATTTTTAAATAGACAGTATGTCAAACTTCATCATGTCCCCGTAGGCTGGGCTTCGATTAATGAAGACTTCTCCTTCATTTGCCGGCTCAGCGACCCAGAAGTTAACGCGAGCTCACCAATCAAATTGACTCTTCATAATTTCCCGGCCTTCGCTGGCAATGTCTTTATTTTGCGAACCAAAGTGGCGTCATCAACATAGTAGTTGATCTTCTCCATATTTCCTGATAAACAGAAAAGAGTTATCAATACGCTCCTCTGTAAATCCTTCGCTATGAGCATTTAGATAGAGTCATACTCATAGGCGCTTGCTTAAGTCCATATAAGCGTTTTAATTGTCCAACTTATATATATGATCCGAAATTTTGGATGCAGCCAGCCAAGTGGGTTCAGATACAAACACCTTTTCATTCAATATTCCATTTAGTAGGCTATATTCTTTGACATTCATTTGGAACACTTTCATATTCTTGAATGAAGCATAGGCAAGGAATAGCCTAGCAGCTTCCAGCCTGTATCAGTGCAAATATTTCGACATAGTTTTCCTTGTCCGCACTGGCTTCATCACCGTTTTTATTCCTTACCACCATACCTCTTCATTCATCTCGTGTCTATTCCACCGCGTCCGCCTTGGCTCAGAACAAGCTTCCAAACTTTGCTTCTCGTTCCAAATTCTCCCATCGCTTCTTCCAATTCAATCTCGCGCCATTGATCTTCTTGGTTCAATTTTAAGAGATTTGAAGGCACTCATTAAAAGAAATATAAATAGGCATGCTCGGGGAGGAATATCCATCTTATGTATCGAAGGTCAATAAAGATGCCTTTGCCTGGAGGATGGCATGGGCGATACGCTTCCAGGTTGAGCAGCAGGCGGATTTGTGTTGCAGAGCCGGGAGGATTTACTTCGGGCCATGAAATACGCTGCGTTACGCGTACTGCGCCGGGATGCACCTTGTCGACGTGAAAGGCAGTGTACTAACAAAAGTTGTTTATTAGTACCAAGCACCATATAGCGTAAATCTTCCTTCAGAATGTTTCGGAAGGGGTCACGCGACAGAGATACCAGGATTAATCACCAATACTATCAAAATCACACCCGCGGTTTCCTGATCATCGTTTTCATCAAAGTCAATATGGATTGATTCTTCTGAGCAACAAGTCTTCTTTGTTGTAAACCGGCTTGCCGGTATTGGAGTAGTCCAAGCGAGATTTCTTGGGAATCAACTTTATCAAGTTTGCTTTTCCCATCGTCGCATAAAGCACCCACTAAACAGCGATGAAATGGTCGATGTTCCCACATTCCATAGCTCATAGGGAGTCTTTGAGGAAACTTGTCGATGAGTCTTGTTCGATACATATTGGAAGAATAGCGACGCTTTCCCCAAAGGTATTTGTGTCGATAGCTATAAATTTTTGCCGCCGTTCGTTTTTCGAAGAATTTCCATCTTGTCGGTGTCGAGCGCAGTGTTGTGTTTCAATCCTTTTGATCACAATATTTCAACACTGTTTTCGCCTTTACCATGATCGAGCCCGATTTTGATTATGGATAAATCCCCTTTAGTTTTCAATTTTGTCGAATGCTTGACTAGTTGTTCCGCCTCCCTTTAGATTCAAGAAGGATGATTCGCAATCTAGTGTCATCAAACCACTAGAGAGCAGTCTTCTTCACTGCAGACTGCTCGACACAAATAGATCCGCGTGATAAACAGCACCTGAGGCATCCAATGTGGAAAGCAAAAGAAAACCTCCTTCACCGCCAAAACCAGATCGATACCTCAAAACCCCTTTCCAATTACTCCACATGGATCTGTCGGGACTAATCAATCCAAAGATCTCTCTGCGGAAAGAGATACTCTAGTGGTAGTTGATGACTACACTAGATTTACTTGAATCATCCTTCTTGAATCTAAAAAGGGAAACCTTGGAAACAACCAGTCAAACTCTGTCTCAACAAAATTCAAAACTAAAAGGGTTTATCCATAATCAAAATCGATCCGATCATGGTAAAAGAATTTGAAAACACAAAAAGTGTGGAAAAATATCAGGATCAAAAAGGGATTGAGCACAACTTTTCTCGCTCCTAGAACACTTGCCAAAGAAATGGAGTTGCCGAAAGAAAGAACAGAACACCTAGAAGTGAAGCAAGAATCATGTCACGTAGAACGAACCTTCCCTAAATACTTTTTGGGAGAAGAATACCACGCTCACAGATGTCCGTAACAAGACTCTCATCAACAAGTTTCACTCCAAGAGCTCCACTATGAGCTATGGAATGGTAGAACATCAACCATTTCATACTTACATGGCTTTGGAAGTAGATGCTTTTATACACATGACAATGGGAAAAGTTAGAACTTGATAAGTTTGATTCCAAAAGTGATAAAGGAATCTTCCTCTCGGATACTCCAATACCAGCAAAGCTTCACGTAGTTTACAAACAAAAGAAGACTTGTTGTAGAAGAATCAATCCATATTGACTTTGATGAAAAACGATGATCAAAACCACACCGAATTGTGTGATTTTGATGAAGCTATTGGTAATTCGGTACAATCTACTCCGAAGTATCTCACAGCGCATGACCCACCAGAAGCCTTATTCCTGAAGAAGATTCACGCTTCCCTACCTTATATGGTGCCCAAAGACACTAATAAACAACCCGTTGAATTCGACATCCAAGAATCCCTTCCCATCGAAGAAAGGTGCATCTCTGATACTATGGTGCACCCTCGATAGCTTACCTTCATCCACCATCAAATTTCCCTTGAAAATAAATCCTCGACTAACCTTGCAGCAACACAAATCCACCTACTACTCAACTCGAAACTATCACGGCCATGTACCGTCCCTCCGCAAACAAAAACATCTTTATTGACCCTTCCAATACATACAGATGGATATTCCTCCAAACATGCCTATTTTTATGACTCTCTTTAATGAGTGCCTTCATCTCTTAAATTGAACCTTGAAAGAAGATCCCAATGAAGCCACTTCAAGACCCAGATTGGATTGAAGCAATGGAAGAAGAATTGGAACAATTTAGAAAAGAAACAAAAGTTTGGAGAGCTTGTTCCCAAACCCAAAAACCAAATCGTATCATTGGGCCAAGATGGGTCTTTAGAAACAAGATAGAATGACAGAGAGTATATGGTGGTAAGGGAATAAAGCCGCATTTTAGTGGCTCAAGGGCATGTCAAGTTAAGAAGGAATTGACTATGATGAAATATTTGCACCCTGTTGCAAGAAATCGGAAGCTATAAGGCTTATTCCTTGCCTATGCTTCATTCAAAGAATATGAAAGTGTTCCAAATGGATGTCAAAAAGTGCCTTCCTAAATGGAGATATTGAATGAAAAGTGTGTTTGTATCTCAACCCCACGGCTTTGAGCAAATTCCAAAAAGTTTCTGATGCATGTATATAAGTTGGACGAATTAAAGCCTTTATATGGACTTCTAAGCAAGCACCTATGAGCTTGGTATGATAATTCCTATCTAAATACTTCCTTGGCAAAGGATTTACCAAGGGCAGCATATTGATAACACTCTCTTTGTTTATCAAGAAATATGGAAGAAGACTACATTTATCCAAGTCTATGTTGAGTGACATTACTTTTGGTTCATCAAATAAAGACTCTGTGCACCGAATTTGGAGAAATTATGTGAAGAGATCAATTTGAGATGAGCATGATTGGTGAGCTCACGTTCTTCCTAGGTCTTCAAGTCAAGCAAATGAAGGGAAGGGATCTTCATTAATCCAAGCCAAGTATACAAGGGACAAGGGGATCAAAAAGTTTGACATACAAACTGCCTCCCTGCAAATAGAACTCCTTTGCCAAACCACAACCAAACTTCATGTTGATCCCGATGGCCAAAGCAGTGAATCCAACACTTTATAGAAGCTACATTGGATCACTCCTATACGTGGCAATGCCTTCAAGACTACGATATCATGTTCAAGGTGTTTGCCTTTGGTGCAAGATTCTAAGCTAATCCTAAAGAATCTCATCTCTGCCGTCAAGAGAATCTTGGAGATATCTCGAAAGGAACTACTTGACTATGGCTTGTGGTATCCCTACGAATCACCATTCTCCCTAATTGGCTTTATTGATTCGGACTATATGCAAGGTGATGCAACTTAGATAGAAAATCAACAAGTGGTGGTTGCCAATTTATTGGATCCAAGAATAATCCTCTTGGTCAAGTAAGAAAGCAAACTTGGGTAGCTACCTCAACAACCGGAAAATGGCCGAATCATTACTTTCTTTGGCTCTATGTTGCCTCCCAAATCCTCTATCTTAAAAGTTAACTCCATGATTTTGGGATGGACATGTCAAAATATTTTCCTATCTTCGTGACAATTCCAGATACTGCATTGCCAAAGTGATGTAAAACCCTATCCAACACTCCAAAACCAAGCATATTGAAGTTAGGCATCACTTCATCGAAAAGATCATGTAGAAAAGGGAATATCAACTTAGCCGCAAAAACAGCATATTGCCTGAGGAAGATAATGTCTCGACATCCTAACAAAAGCTTAATGGATGAAAAGAAATTTGAGATGCTAAGGGCAATGTTAGGGATGATTAACTTGCAGAAAATAAAGATCTTTCATTGATATAAAAGAAAGCGTTACATATAGGCTGCTGAAAGCCATGAGCATTGTGAGATCGACGGACAGCTGCCTAACCTTTTACCTTATACTTCAAAACCCTCATCATTCAAAGTCAAAACACTCTCCCACCAAACACACTAGCATTAAAAACACAAAAACAGAGTACATATTATTCCAAAAAGATTCTCAAATTCCTCCTTCTTCTCTCACTTAGCTATCCCTCATCTGAGACTCCTATGCGACTAAGAATTCTTCTCTTAAATGAAATTTGTTCTTCTAACAAATCATGCAATATCCTCATCCAATTGAACCCATATTAATAATTATAGAGAACATCAGGAGCCTTATAAACATTCTCCTTGATGTCCCCATACCTCTCTAGCCACATCTTGGGTGCCTACGTATGAATGGACCACAATGGCATTTGAATGATGAGAAATCGTAAAGCAGGACATACCGCTTCTTGGCCACCATTCCTCCCACAAAGGCCATCACTTAAGTGAAGATAATCCCTTAATGGAGAGATAAAGCTAAATGTCCTCAAGTGTTAGCAACTCTCCCTGAGCACAATCGCTTTGCCCAGTTAGGACTGGGAAAGAGAGACCCACATCTTCCTCCTTATTCGCCATGGTACATGGACTCGGAAACACCCGAGTAAAAACTGGAGAAAACATGACCTCATATAAGCCTTTGGAAGGAGAACTACGCACCCTGCAAAGTTGTCCACCAGTTCCCTCTAGGAACCGCTTGACTTAGTGTAGAGTGAATCCCTTGGGATACAATTTGTGTGAACTTCTTGATGTACCCTAAGAAATCAAAGCTGAATTGACGATAGATGTGTCAATCTTAATCACTTTCATTGTTGTGAAGCTTCACTAGCTCTCCCAGGTGTGTAAACTCTCTTCCACTTCAACCCTAACTTTTGCCTACTTTGATTCTCCTCCTTCCCTTTACCAAAGCTTAATGCAGACCTTAGTTGTTTGATCATCTTGAAACTCTCATGAAACCAACTTAGCCTTACCGCTTATCTTTGCGGCTATCTCTTCTAACCGTTTCTCTCACCCTCCGAAGTAAAGAAATAAATCTCTCCTCTTCCCAAAACTTCTCTTTCTTTCTTATCTCCCTCTCTCTTAATTCTTCTTCCTTATGAGGACTCATCAATCTGGTAATTGATTCACCTCCTGTTCTAATGCATTATCAGAGTTTGAAATTGAGTATGACCAAAACATCTCTCTCAAACCCTTCCTCCCTAGTTTCCTCAACCACTGGATTGTGAAAGACCCTGAGTTTCTTTGCGGTCTTAGCCATTTTGCTTAGGACTAAACATTGAAACTAATCTTCCCATTTTTCTCTTATGACTGAATTGGATTAATGAAGTATAAATCTCTGTCAACTGATACATTTCCTTTTATAGACATTTCTCCTTGCTTAGAGTCAACATAATTGTGATACAATCATAAAATAATTCAAAATAGGCTCAAATGTCATTCTTAAAAGTTCCATAGCGGCTATGGATTTGAAAGTTCTTTCAAAATCGAGGAATATGGGAACTATTACTAACAATTGTTCATTTATTTCACTCATGGTAATTCCCTTTGAAAATTCGCCTCTCTTACGGCCCTTTATTTCCTTGTTTTAGGAAGTTATAGGCACTGTGAATGGGGGCGAAAGCAGCCGCACTATTCATGAACAGTCACATTCTTAAATGCCCATTTTTAACCGTTGTACTAACCCAACGTATTAGTTGTTGAAACTACACAAATTCCCACCTCTAATTACCATTTATACCTTGCGAAATTAACCTCTCTGCAAAACAAACATCTCTTCACTCTCTAAATTCCTTCTTTGATTCCCTCTGTTTTTCAGAAACCCTAAGTCTCTGTTCTATCTGGGAAACATATGTCATACCCTGAAGCTCATGGATATTTCATCAAACTAGAGTTCTATGAGTATGAGGTTGGAGCTCTCATCAAAGAGCTTCTGGAATCCCAACAATCTGTGCAACCTTGTTCTGGGAAAGCTCAACCCCCCATCTATGAGAAATTATGCAGAGAAATTTATATGAGAAGAGACAGACAGCTAAGTGGAACCATCAGAATCAACATTGAAGGAACTGAGATTAATGTGTCTCCCAAGATTGTATCCAAAGTTTACAACATTCCAATCAAAGATGGAAGTCTCAGCAATCTTTGGGACAGAAAAGACAACACCTTGGAATCATTCTACAAAAGATTTTTTGATAAAAACCAAGTTGGCAACTATCAATTGGTTCAGGACAAACCAATTAAAAAGGGAACCCTTGATGTTCAAATCAACTCTAATGGATGTCATCATCAAAGGGTTTGATGGAAAGCAATCATCCTTTGACCAAATCAGTCCAAATGAATGGAAGCAAGCCCTCAGTTTGATGACCAAAGAGATAAACTGGAGTGTTGCTTTGCTGTACAACTTTCAACTGGCCATATCCCCTTCTCCTTGGAAATTCAAAAAGCAAAACCCAAGGATGAATAACTTCAGATTCATGAGTGGAATCCTACATCAACTAATCCCAAGGCTGAACCCTCCACTAAAAGATGAGTGGCTTGAAACTACAACTCTTGTGCAAACCAGAAGCTTCAACTTGAGTACATTTAGGCTCAAGGGAAAGAAAAAATTGGAATTTAGGGACAACTCTGAAAAGCTTGATGAAGCAACTCAAAGACTGAAAGAGAAGGCTGAAAATGATATGAAGCTATGGAAGTCATTGGTGCACATGGTCAATGACAAGAGATCAAAAAGGAAGCATGATAAGGGTATAGTGATCAAAGAAAGTGATCAAAAGACCACTACTAGCAAGGTCAAGAGAAGGATCGGTCAAGCTACTATGAAGAAAACTGGGAAAGGAAAGAAGCTTCCCAAAGGAAAGAAAAAGGCACAAGATGTGATTGAGCAAGTAGCTGAGCAAGAAAGTGCTCAAATGACTCGATAAAGTGAAAGCAAGATTGCTGAGGAACGCACAAGCTGATACAGTGGTCAAGAAACCCACTTCAGATCCAACTTCTTCAAAGCCATTGATGAGTATGCTGGTGAAGAGGAAGTTCAAGGCATGATAGTGAGTATGAAGCAAAATTTCTAAGAAGAGCTGCTGTCTGAAGTCTTTGAAGTGGATGCAAGACAGAAGAATGCCAATGAGTTGGACAATCATCTAGGACAGCTTATGGATGCTTCTCCTTCCCTGATGCAGCTAAGGTTCCTTTGGCTGTTGATATCTCAACTAGCAGGTAACCTCTACCCCCTCTCATACTCTCAATACTTTCTCTAGGAAGAGAAAATAGACAAAGATGCTCCTCGTGTCCAAAGTTAAAACCCAACAAACCCTCAACCCTCTTCATCCAAAGACCAATCCAGCCTTCACTCTCATGATTCTGTAGCTCAAGGTATTCTTCATCTTCAATCCTTCCAATATAAGCCCAAATGAGCCTAGTGTTGAAAAAGAAAGCGGGGAATAGCTCCCGACCTTGGAAAAGATGAGTTCCTGCGTTAAGCGGGGAATAGAAGTCCTCAATCTCCCATTCGACAGCTATGCTTTCCTGGTCATGTCCCCTCACCCATTCCAAGTCTCTCTCCTCCCACACTCCAATCTCCTTCCCTAAAAACATCATTAGGAGCTTCTGAAGGACTATCTTTGAAAGGAAGACTCTGATTTGCTTCCCTGTGGGTTATAGAGTGCCTAAGTATCTCTTGCTGAGTGAGGATGATATGCTAAAAGCTCTTAGACTGGACTCAAAACTCAGAGATAAATCCAAGAAAGCTACCATTCTCCGAGTAGTGAAAACCCTTAACCTCAACCTCGTTAAACCTTTGAAACCCAAGAAAACACCCGACCCTACTACCCTCGATTCAAACTCCTTCCACCAGGAATCCTTGGATTTTTGGATTGCATATTGATTTTCTCCTTCCCCTCCATCATGGCCGCCCATGAAAGAGACTCAAGGAATTACTCATTTCCCGAGATTTGCCAATCCCTAAACTTGGCCGTTGAGCAAAAATGCAATTATGATTCATGCAAGGAATAGACGTGGGCTCATTATGTTTGTCCAGGCATGAGTGGAATGGAAAAAGTATTAGCATGCTCTCCTCCTAACTCTTTCTTCGACAATGCCCCCAGATTGCCAAACTTCATGGACATTGCAACCTAATACAGATTGACTTCAGGGAAATGATGTTCCTCCCCAACTACGTCATTATCCACAACATCAATAAATGCATCTATATGCCCTCATCCCTTGTCTTATGCTCTCGCATTGAAATCTATCCAAAGAGATGTATTAGAGAATTCGCCTCAAAAAGCCAAAATCATGGTCATTGCAAAGCCAAACCCGACAGGCTATGTTTCCCCTACCTCTTCGTACCTCCTTCCTTCATCCCCTAAACACCAGATCTCTCCAAGCTAAACTTACTCCAACCTTCAACCCCTCAACATTTGTGCCTCCATACCATGTCACTATCTCGTTATATGCATAGATTCACAAGATCCATGATAACCAAAATGACACACATTTTGGAAGTCTCACTGGATACAAATCAAGTAGGAAGGCATCCAAATGAAAAGCTATTGAGTTCGATGAGGAAGCTCACAACCTAGGGAAAAGAGCTTCTGGTGCTGCTCCCAATGTGATTGTGTCCAGTGATGATGAAGATGATGAACCTACACAGCAAATGCATCGGTTCTCCAACTTCACTCGCTCTCACTGCTCACCACCGATCCATCTCTACATCCAGCCAACAACCCATCTCTCTATCAAACCCCTTCTTTTCTAACCTATTTTGGCAGTGAACCAAAGGTCAAATCTCAAGACCAAATAATGCTCCCAAATGGGGTAATCTGGAGATTAAGAGATGATGAAGAACCTCTATCCAAAGTTCTCAAGGAAAGGCAAGATCAAACATTCACCTATGATGATGAGATGGCTTGGAATGGAACAATGAAATGTATTACGAGGTGTTGGCCCACGAGAAGATGAGAAAGTGATGTAGAGCGTGTTGCGACGGACCAAGATGGCATGGCACTTGACAAATCTGGTTTTTAAAAATAAAGATGCAAGGCCGCAGCAAGGTGCTCAGCCAGGGGAGGAAGACAGTAAGTAGGATTTAGCCAAGGGTTTTGCTTTGACGTGGAGAGAGTGACTGCCGGGCGAGGGGAAGACATTGCTCGGCCGAGCTGGTGGAGTGCCTCGGCCGAGGGGGTACTGGAAAGCCTGATGTCTGTTCGTGAAGTTCATGAAAAGCCATTGTTTGTGACTGTTCACCCAAGAGGCATATTGTTTAATGCTCGTGACTCTTCAGCAAAAAGACATGTCTATTCCTTTTGTGCTGATTCATATTGGTGACTTTTTAAAACAATTGTAAATAGGTTCTTCCTTATTATAAATACTTTAATCCTTTACTTTGTAATAGATCAAGTTTTATAGAATCAAATTATTGCTTTGCAATTATTGTCCCTTTTCGGTTATTAATCTAAGTTAAAGTTTAACTCTGGGTTGTGTCTTTTAATGGTTCTTATCTATTCGGTGGATTCCGATTAGTGGCGAACATTACTTCCAACTCCGTATCCCTTGGTGGATTCCAAGGGTAGTGAGTTGTTATAGGTTTTTGAGATTTCCTTGGAAGTCTTGTTTGAGATTCGCTTAGGCGATTCTCGTTAAATTATTCCGCTATGGCGTACACATCATTTGGTATCAGTAAATCGGACCATCTTTGGGGTTCTCCGACGAGAAGATGGCAAACAATGGAGGAAACAATGTGGTGACATCGCAGCCTATTCTAGAATCTATGGCAGCCAAAGAACAAGTGGCCAGAGAGCGTAGCGATCGCCAACATGTTGAACTATTGGCCGCATTGGCTTCAAATGCGCGTGGGTGGTAATGTCAACCCGCGTAATCAGCAAATCGTAGGAGAAATAATGTCCAACAGAGGAACCAAAGTGGACGACGAAGATTCTGATTAAGAAGAAGAAGAAACATAGAAGCACCTCGGTATGATCAACGCCCTAAAATTAGGCGGATATCCCATCTTTCTCTGGAAATTTGAAGATGAATGAGTTCGTGGATTGGCTGGCGGAGGTGGAGAAATTCTTTGACTTGATGCAGGTTGAAGATGATAGGAAGGTGCCTTACGTAGCATATAAACTACGTGATGGAGCATCAGCATGGTAGGAATAGCTTATGTAAGAAGCGACATTGTAAAAATAAAGCTCCTATTCGTTCTTCGGGGATAGGATGAAGAGGGAATTACGATCTCACTTTTTGTCGGATGATTATGAACAAGTGACATATCAGGCCTTTTGGACCTAAAACAAGGCACTCGCTCGCTTGAAGATTATGCCCACGATTTTCATGCCCAATCGCACAAGCTGATTTGATGAATCGTAATCGCAAGAAGTTGCAAGATTCATTAGTGGTCTACGAGTCAAGATTAAGACTCGTGTAGAATTATTTGCTAACCGGTCCGTGAGTGAGGTTATTACTGTGCGAGAAGAAGATCGAGAGGCAAAAGAAGCCATACGTAAATTTTTCTACGGCTTCTTCATCAAGTTCTAAGACTCAAGAAACCGAGTCTAGTACGGTGGACGGGTTCGGAGAATACACAATGTAGAACCGTGTCAACGAGACGGAAGCAGCTGGCCCGCCGATGTTCTTAATTACGCGGTTCAAGATAACACCAACACCGCCAATCGTGGTCAACAAAAGTAACCCTTATGCCAAGGTTTTTAGTGATAAGTGTTTTCGGTGTATGCAACAAGGGCACATGGCTAGTCAATGCCCTACAAGATGAGGTATCAACTTGGTCAACCAAGATGACAGAGTTGATGGTGAAGATGGTGTGATAGACCTTAACGCGGAGATGGACATGCAAAAATGACCATGAGTCTTTTATGGCACGACGACTTTTGTTGACAACCCTTGTGAAGATGACGATCCGAAACATCCCCACATCTTTCAAACTAAAGGGAAGGTCATTGATAGTGATACTACGATTTTTATGGTTCGTGATTTCGTCCTCCATCCCGATCACGAGCCCTTAAAATATTTGCATCGAAAGGCAATCCTTCATCGCATGCATGCACTTTGGGACTCTCATTTACAGGCGCTTCTTTGTCCTTCCACACAACAAAGGACAAATTCCGATTACTTAATTTTGTTCTCCTAGAGGCTCCGGGCTATTGTCTTGCTAATGCGCTTATTCGCAAGTCTATTGCGAGGTTCAAGAGACGTGCTTGCCACGCGGCGTCATTTGATTTTCTTCGCAATGATTAACATGTTAATGGGTCCTTTCGCTCAATGAGTAGTTTCTCAAGTTGTTTTCACCCAGGTGGACTTATTTATGATGACATGGATTCGGGGACGAATCCTTTTCAAGAGGGGGCGCATGATGTAGAGCGTGTTGCGACGGACCAAGATGGCATGGCACTTGGCAAATCTGGTTTAAAAAAAAAAACAACACGCAAGGCTGCAGCAAGGTGCTCGGCCGAGCCGCTTATTAACCTGCCGAGGGAGGAAGACAAGAAGTAGGATTTAGCCAAGGGTTTTGCTTTGACGTGGGAGAGGACCGCCGGGCAGGGAAGACATTGCTCGGCCGAGCCGGGTGGAGTGCCTCGGTTTAGGGGTACCGGAAAGCCCGGCGTCTGTTCGTGAAGTTCATGAAAAGCCATTGTTTGTTACTGTTCATCCAAGAGACATATTGTTTAATGCTCGTGACTCTTCAGCAAAAAGACATGTCTATTCCTTTTGTGATGATTCATATTGGTGACTTTTCAAAACAATTGTAAATAGGTTCTTCCTTATTATAAATACTTCAATCCTTTACTTTGTAACAGATCAAGTTTTATATTATAATGAAATTATTGCGTTGCAATTATTGTCCCTTTTCGG
The DNA here is from genome assembly GCA_022495995.1 of Adenophora triphylla var. japonica. Taxonomy (NCBI): domain Eukaryota; kingdom Viridiplantae; phylum Streptophyta; class Magnoliopsida; order Asterales; family Campanulaceae; genus Adenophora; species Adenophora triphylla. The sequence continues at coordinate 26,573 of JAFEMH010001067.1, forward strand.
TTTATAATCTAAGTTAAAGTTTAACTTTGGGTTGTGTCTTCTTTGAATGTTCTTATCTATTCGGTGGATTCCGATTAGTGGCGAACTTTCTTCAAACTCCGTATCCTTTTGGTGGATTCCAAGGGTAGTGAGTTGTTATAGGTTTTTGAGATTTCCCTTGGAAGTCTTGTTTGAGATTCGTTTAGGCGATTCTCTTTAAATTATTCCGCTGTGTATACATCAGAAAGGTGTTGCTGGCTGAAAGAGCTGAACTTCTTGAAGCAAGAAGAGAAAGAGATGAATTTTCTGATTAGAAAGATTTTTGTTGTCTTTTTTTTTGGATAAGTCCTTTAAACCCTTCCTTTTAGATTTTACCGCTTTAAACAAACAATGTTATTTTGGATAATTTGTTCATGTTTTAGCTTGTAATTGAATCAAAGGAAAAGATTAGTTTTATCTTTCTGTTGGTATATATCTAATTCAAATAATGAGTATCTTGCATGTTATATCATTTATTAGATATATTACTTCTGCCAAAAAGCCGGGAAATTGTTAGGAATAACTATGTAAACCACATAGTTATAAAAGGGTTTTGACAAAGAAACATATCCTATCCAATGTTATTCTGATATCCAAGATAACTCATGAACATTGGACAGCCTATTGACTCATCTCGCATATCTCATTTATCAATTCGACAAAGCAATGACTGCAATGATCAAGCACCATGATAAAACATATAAATCAATGTATTTTATTTCACAAAGTTGATCAGTTTACAGTAATCATCACACAAATCCTTGTTTCCTTGTAAAAAACGAAATCTCTAAAGATTCCTGCAGCCTGACAGGTAGAGGTTCTCAACAGGAGAGGCTCTCACCTCTTCTCTCCGATAAATGCCATATGATCTTCAAATAACAACATGAAGAAGTGAAGCACAATTCTCGTGATGATCACCAGCATGTGCCTTGCCCAATCTCTCCCCACACAGCTTAAGTTGTTTCACCCCTCATCTCCTTGAAGATTACATAAAATGGCTTGCAGACATGTACCGTTATTATCCAAATCATCAAGGCTCTAAATGCAAACACTTATTCCACCCATTTGCACTTTATTCCTTTGTCTCCTCCAATGCTATCATTCCAGCCTGTAAAAGGAAACCCTCAAGATCCGAAGACATCACCCTTTACACAACAACCTTAATACTTACCATACACCTTCAACTCTTTCCATCTCTTGCAAACTCGCAAACCAACAATCAAACAATCCTAGACACTTGTAATCGAAATTCGTGTGTATAAACTAAAGTTGTAAACTCACTTAAGACTCGACTTTAAGTGGTATTGTAATTATGCTTAGTATCAAGCAAAATCCCTAATAGACTGTGACTTATTAGGAATTTAGGAAGTTCAAGAGAACTTACCTAACCAATCCTTTGTAAATCTTAAAGGGAACTAGATTTAAGTGGGATTGATCTCACTTGTCAAGGCTTGACAATACCCAGGGTGGATGTAGGAGGATGCCAACTCCGAACCACCTTAAAAATTCCTTGTGTTCATTTGGTATTATCACACAACACATACACATCTACACACACATACACTATTCACTTGTCTTTACATTTTATTTCAACAGCTTATTATTCCGCTGCACATTTATCTCTGCCTTTAAAATCGGTTAATATCTCGATAGCCTAAGAGTTTGCCACCTCGCCCGGGCTGTCAAAGCTTAATCAAGCCTAACCTTTTAAACCGATTAAAGCAAACAAGACCTTTCAAATTGGTATCAGAGCTTGTCTTCTACGCACACAAAAGTCTAACAACCTCACTGTGAAGGATCAATTACCAACCCACCATGCCTCAAACCTAAGCTAAGAAGAAATAATGAGAAAGACATTCCACACATCGATGAACATTTAGCAATCCTTTGAAATATATGCATCAAAAAATTAAAACCTACCTGATGATGCAAACAACATCCTGGAACCGGTATGCGCTTGAAAATGAAGTCACATACCCTGTCTCTTCGTAGATTCAAATGGTGGGCCTTCCAAAGCATCCGGAACCTTACCTGTGAGAGAGTAGAGAATCGAACAAAATGTTAGAGAGAGAATCAGAAAAAGGGTTATCAATACCGTTGTTCAATTCAAGGCGGAGAGGGAAGGAGATGTATTTGGGCATCGTAGGAGAGACGCCGGCACCACGAATTTCGCCTCGGAAGGAGACGCACAAAGCAGGTGCAGAACACGAGAAGTCGCACAGAGAGGGAGAGCAGAGAGTTGGAGAGTGAGAGCGAGGGCAAGAAGAGAAGAGAGAGAAGAGAAAGGGCGTGTTCTGCGGGTTGCATGGGTCATTTAGGCTCGCAAATAAGCAAGGTAAAAAGTTTAGAATTTTTAAAGTTAAGAATTTTTAAAGAAATGAAAAGTATATAATATAGAAAAAAAAAGAGGGAATTGGTAACTAATAACAGCATTTACTTTTTAATTTTTTTGGACAAATAAAACTATTTGAGATGTTAGTTAGTAGTGATTTTTTTTACAAAAAGTTATATAAAAAGTGGAAGAATTTTTGTAAAGAAATGAAAGTATATAATAGAAAAAAGAGGGACGCACAATAGCATTTACTTTTTAATTTTTGTTTGGATAAATAAATATATTTGAGATGTTAGTTAGTGACTGAAAATTTTTTACAAAAAATTATATAAAAAAAGTTTATAAATTTTAAAGAAATGAAAGTATATAAAATGAAAAAAAAAAAAGAGGATTGTAACAATGAGCATTTAATGAATTTTTAATTTTTTTTTGGGTAAACAAAATCTATTTGATATGTTAGTAAGTAGTTAAATTTTTAACAAAAAGTTATATAAAAAAGTATACAGAATTTAGTTATAGTAAATGAAAGTATATAATAGAAAAAAGAGGGTAAATCGGATAATAGCATTTTACTTTTTAATTTTTTTTGGATAAAATAAAACTATTTGAGATGTTAGTTAGAAGTGAAAATTGTTTACCAAAAAGTTATATAAAAGGAGTTAAGAGATTTTTAAAAGCAAATGAAAGTATATAATAGAAAAAAAGAGTGGAAGGGACAATAGCATTTACTTTTTAAATTTTTTTGGATAAATAAAACTATTTGAGATATTAGTTAGTAGTGATTTTTTTTACCAAAAGTTATATAAAAAAATAGATTTTTTAAAAAAGATACATGAAAGTATATAATAGAAAAAAGAGGGAAAAAACTTAGAATAGCATTTACTTTTTAAATTTTTTTTGGATAAATAAAACTATTTGAGATGTTAAATGTTAGTAGTGAATTTTTTCTTTTAACATAAAAGTTATATAAAAAAAATTTAAGAATTTTTAAAGAAAATGAAAGTGATATAATAGAAAAAAAGAGGGACATACAATAGCATTTTAATTATTTTTTAAATTTTTTTAATTTTTTTTTGACAAATAAAACTATTTGAGATTGACAGTTAGTAGTAAAAATTTTTACAAAAAGTCATATAAAAAAGAGTTAAGAATTTTTAAAGAAATGAAAGTATATAATAGAAAAAAGAGGGATGGACAATAACATTTAATTTTTAATTTTATTTGATAAATAAAACTATTTGAGATGTTAGTTAGTAGTGAAATTTTTTACAAAAAACTATAAAAAAAAGTTAAGTATTTTTAATGAAATGAAAGTATATAATAGAAAAAAGAGGGACAAACAATAGCATTTAATTTTTTAATTTTTTTTTTTTGGATAAATAAAACTATTTGAGATGTTAGTTAGTAGTGAAATTGTTTACAAAAAGTTATATATAAAAAAAGTTAAGAATTTTTAAAGAAATGAAAGTATATAATAGAAAAAAAGAAGGTGGTAATTTGGACAATAACTTTTTACTTTAATCTAATTTTTTTGGATAAATAAAACTATTTGAGATATTAGTTAGTAGTGAATTTTTTTACAAAAAGTTATATTAAAAAATTAGAATTTTTAAAGAAATGAAAGTATATAATAGGAAAAAAGAGGGACTTGGACAATACGCATTTGACTTTCTTTAATCCTTTTTTGGGTAAATAAAACTATTTGAGATGTTAGTTAGTAGTGTAAATTTTTTACAAAATGTTATATAAAAAAATTTAAGAATTTTTAAGGAAATGAAAGTATGTAATAGAAAAAAGAGGGACGGATAATAGTATTTAATTTTTTATTTAAAAAATTGGGCAAATAAAACTATTTGATATGTTAGTTATGTAAAAGAAATTTTTATATAAAAAGTTATATAAAAAGGTTAAGAATTTCTAAACAAATTAAAGTGTATATAATAGGAAAAAAAAGAGGGAAGGACAATAGCATTTACTTTTTAATTTTTTTGATAAATAAAACTATTTGAGATATTAGTTAGTAGTAAATTTTTTACAAAAAGTTATATAAAAAAGTATAATTTTTAAAGAAATAAAAGTATATAATAGAAAAAAAGAGGGACGTACATAAGGATTTACTTTTTTAATTTTTTTTTTTTTTGGATAAAATAAAACTATTTTGAGATGTTAGTTAGTAGTGAATTTTTTTCTTTTTTATAAAAAGTTATATAAAAAAAGTTAAGAATTTTTAAGGAAAATGAAAGTATATAATAGAAAAAAAGAGGGACGGACAATTAGCATGTTACTTTTTTAAATTTTTTAATTTTTTTTTGGATAAATAAAAACTATTTGAGATGATAGTTAGTAGTGAAATTTTTTACAAAAAAGTTATATAAAAAAGTTAGTAGTGAAATTGTTTACAAAAAGTTATATATATAAAAAAGTATTTTGAATGAAATTATATAATAGAAAAAGAGGGACAGACAATAGCATTTACTTTTTTAATTTTTTTAATTTTTTTTAGATAAATAAAACTATTTGAGATGATAGTTAGTCGTGAATTTTTTTATAGAAAGTTATATAAAAAAAGTTAAGAATTTTTAAAGAAATGAATGTATATAATAAATAAAATGGGACGGGCAATAGCATTTACTTTTTTTAATTTTTTTAATTTTTTTTTTGGATAAATAAAACTGTTTGAGATGTTAGTTAGTAGTGAATTTTTTTACAAAAAGTTATATAAAAAAGTTAAGAATTTTTAAAGAAATGAATGTATATAATAGAAATAAGAGGGACAGACAATAGCATTTACTTTTTTAATTTTTTTTTTTGGATAAATAAAACTATTTGACTTGTTAGTTTGTAGTGAATTTTTTTACAAAAAGTTATATAAAAAAAGTTAAGAATTTTTAAAGAAATGAATGTATATAATAGAAAAAAGGTTTATTACAAAAAAAAACTCACTCAAAAAGATGGCATTTATAAAAAAAAAACATATAAGATGGAAAATTACAAAAAACTATTTTTTTTTCTTTTTTTACAAAAAAAAAAATTTGGTATTTTTTTTTATCAGTTTTGATCAAACAACTGTTAATTTCAGTTATCAGTTGTTTACAACTGATAACTGAAATTATCAGTTGTTTGAAGAGTAATTTGTTTGAACAAGCTGATAATTTCGGTATCGGTGTAAACAAGTGATAATTGAAATTATCAGTAATTTGAACAACGGATAACTGAAATTATCAGTTGTTTGACAAAAACTGATAAAAAAATTTGTAATTTCAAACTTACGTGTTTTTTTTTTTTATAATTTTCATCTTTCTAAAGTTGTTTTTTGTAAATGCCTCTAGAAAAAAGAGGGACGGACAATAGTATTTACTTTTTTTATTTTTTTTTTATTTTTTCTTGGATAAATAAAAATATTTGATATGTTAGTTAGCAGTGATTTTTTTTGCAAAAAATTATATAAAAAAGTTGAGAATTTTTAAAGAAATTAATGTATATAATAGAAAAAAGAGGGACGGACAATAGCATTTACTTTTTTAATTTTTAATTTTTTTTTGGATAAATAAAACTATTTGAGATGTTAGTTAGTAGTGATTTTTTTTACAAAAAGTTATTTAAAAAGTTAAGAATTTTTAAAGAAATTAATGTATATAATATAAAAAAAGAGGGACGGACAATAGCATTTACTTTTTTTTTTTTGGATGAATAAAACTATTTTAGATGTTAGTTAGAATTGAAATTTTTTACAAAAAGTTAAGAATTTTTAAAGAAATTAATGTATATAATATAAAAAAAGAGGGACGGACAATAGCATTTACTTTTTTTTTTTTGGATGAATAAAACTATTTTAGATGTTAGTTAGAATTGAAATTTTTAACAAAAAGATATAAAAAAAAGTTAAGAATTTTTATAGAAATTAAAGTATATTATAGAAAATTGACCACAATAAGGTATGGGTTATATTTTAGGGTATAGGTTAAGGTATAGGGTATATGTATAAGGGTTATGATTTAGAGTATATGGTATGTGTATATGATAAAGAGTATATGATTTAATTAGTGTATAAAGTATGGGTATCTGATGTATGAGATATATGGTATAGGATATGAGTTATGGTTTAGAGTATAGGGTATAGGGTATGAGTGTCTGGTTTATGAGTATATGATATATGTTTAAGGGATTTGATATATTAAAAGTTATTTTATTTAAAAATTCTTAATTTTTTTATGTGTATGAGTTATAAGGTGTTTAGGCATATGATTTATGGTTTAGGGTATGGATTATGATTTAGGGTTTTGGGATTAGGTATATGATTTTTTTAATTTTTTTTAAGTTTTTTTTTTGATAAATATAACTATTTGAGATGTTAGTTAGTAGTGAATTTTTTTACAAAAAGTTATATAAAAAAAGTTAAGAATTTTTAAAGAAATGAATGTATATAATATATAGAAAAAAGAGGGACGGATAATAGCATTTACTTTTTTAATTTTTAAAATTTATTTTTTCGATAAATAAAACTATTTGAGATGTTAGTTAGTAGAGAATTTTTTTACAAAAAATTATATAAAAAAAGTTAAGAATTTTTAAAGAAATGAATGTATATAATCGAAAAAGGAGGAACAAACAATAGCATTTACTTTTTTTTTTTGGATAAATAAAACTATTTGAGATGCCGTTAGTAGCGAATATTTTTACAAAAAGTTATATAATAAAATTTAAGAATTTTTAAAGAGGTATATACTTTATATTTATTATTATTATTATTAGCCAAAATCTTACAAAAAACGCATTTTTTCTTAAGTTTTAGAAAAAACGTGTTTTGTTTCTCCTACTGGTGCCAGTGTAAAAACGTGTCAGTGCATGTGTTACAAAGTGTCAGTACATATGTAACAAAGTGTCAGTATTAGTGTATAAGAGAGCCAGTGTGAGAGTGTCAGTGCATGCCCTAGGGTGCGATCGCCCCCATCTCCACAGAACGGCACTGCGCTATCGCCCCAAGGATGGGCACGATCGCTCCTAGTGTAAAAAAAGTTCCAGTGCATATGTAATAAAGTGTCACTGTTAGTGTAAAAGAGTGCCAATGTGGAGAGTGCCAATGCATGTATATTAAGTGCCAGTATAAAAAGTGTCGGTGCATGTGTAACAAAGTGTCTTTATTAGTGTAACAAAGTGCTAGTGTAAAAAAGTGTCAGTGCATGTATATTAAATGTCAGTGTAAAAAAGTGACAGTGTTAGTGTAACAAAGTGCCAGTGTAAAAAAGTGTATGTGTTAGTGTTATTAAGTGTCAGTGTAAAAATGATTTTTTCTAAGCTTAGAAAAAAATACGTATTTTTTGTAAGACCAACTCTTATTATTATCAATTATTATTATTATTATTGTTATTAACAAGTATTGTTACTAACTAGTACTCTTTTGTCCGTGCCAATGACACGGGACAGTATGCCAAAAAGGAGAAGTCAGTGAGGAAAAGAAGCCCCAAATCATATCTGTATAGAATGTAAATTTTTAGAACAATAACACTTCCTCCTTTCCATAATGTTCTTCCCACTTTTTTTTTCCTTATTACAAATGAAATTTGAGCAATAATTTTAAATTTATTTATTAGTCAAATGAAAATCTACAACTTGTTATTGATAGTATTGTTGATGGTGTATCAATAATAATTTTTAGATTTGCATTTGTATAAATAAATCAACCAAAAATTATTGTTTAAATTCATTTGTAGTAACAAAAAAAAAACTATGAAAATCATTTTGGGACGGAGGGATTAGGGGAGAAAAAAACTCACACCAAGCAACTACCACCTTCCTTATCTATCTCTCAATACACTTAGCAAGTTATTATTTACACTAATTTTTCTCAATTCCTAATTTTTCTCAATATAACTATTCAAATTACATAATCTCAAACCCACTCACTTTCCTCATTCCCCTCAGCCCCTCTCACCTCACCCTCTTTCATGTAACCTCAAACCCACTCACTATCCTGTGAGTTGCAGTTTTTTAAACTTCCAAGACTAGTATAGAGAAACTATGCATTAAAATAGTACACTATCGAAAATAAAATCTTGATCAAGCAGCAATTATTTTGAATGCCTGTAATAACAAAGCTAAGTACAGACATGGAAAAAAATTGCAAATATTTCTGAATAACTATTGCAAGCTCACCTTATAAGATATCTCCCTTCTCAGCATTTTCAAAAAAGTCTGACTTGGTGAATCAAAGTCCTCGTTCTAAAGCTGATGTATTTGTTACATAGTGCATGAAAAGATCACATCCGACCGTCAATGAGATTGAGTTGCTGTCCCATGACCAAAAAGAAAACTCTTATTAGATAATATAATGATTTTGAAGAAAACATCGATTCAAATAAAAACGCATGAACAAAGAAAGATTAAATATGTAACATTAAAAGGATACAAAATAGGAAATGATGCCCACTCATACAAATAAACATGAGAATGAACTCAAAAATGAAGCCCAATCATGCAAATAAACTTAAGAATAAAATCAAAATTCAAAATCAAAAATAGACATTGGAAAAAGGTACCTGATGAGAGAAAAAATTAAAGTCTTTCAATTCTACAAAAACATGGTTTCATACCCTAGTCGCCTACGAATTCCAATTCCGACTCTGATTAACATATACACATATTGTATTTGTTTTCAAATGATACTTGTTACAGATAACACACTCTAACACTTGATCCTTTCTTTTCCATTTCACTATTTACAGATCTCATTACCCTTTTCAATTAACCTTCAATGTTGCTTTCATGGTGAATAGATAACCTTCTACTTTAGATCATATTGTCCCTTTCTTTCTTTCAATACTCTTTGAATCTCCAGCGTTCAATTCTTTCAAATTCTTCGATAATGGAGACCAAATCTTCTTCAAAACCCATAAAAGATATATCATCAACTCTATGCTTCTTATCTGCTTGTATGACTCCAACAATGAAATTAAACATGTTGTCAAGAAGGAAACCCTCCGCCCCCTTCTCTATCCATTGTGCCACCCATCCCCACAAAAATGAAATTTACTAAGTCATCAATTAATAGAAAAGGTAGAACATCTGCGAAAGATTAAATGTTATTTATCTAAGAATTTATGTGCTATCATATTATATCCTTTTTCTTGTATATATTATAGCTATTTATCTTACTAAAGTAGAATTTTTCCTTTAAAACCAATTAAACTCACCTATGTTAACACCTCTATATCTATACATTCTCCAGTACTCACGATGTATGTATTTCAATTTTGAATGCCTCTAAGATATACCACTCTGTATGCAAAACATATTTTTTCCTTAATTGATTGGAAACTGAGCCTTGTTATTCCCAAACTTTCATCTCTAACCTTAACTTCCACATTAAACCCACAGTCTACACTCTAGATAGAAAATATTCTATACCTTAATACAATTTCACCCAACTCATGCTCATAAAATAAAAAACAAAACAAAATTCAATTGGAAAATCGTAAAAACATACATACCTTGATTGAAGTACTTTTAGGAGGTATCCACTGAGAATAAGAATCATTCTCAAATGCCTCAACAATTCGCGGTCAGAAGAATGATATGTAAGAACCGCAAAGATAGAATTAGGGAAGATGATTGAAGAGAGGTGAATAGTTTAACTTGAGAGAGTATTAAGAAACATATGACTTTTTGGGATTTTTTGTGCTTTTCCAGGGTGAAAATGAGTTACTGATTTCAGAGAAAGGGGTGTAGGAATTAACTATCAAATTAGAGAAACGCGTCAAAGATAATTGCTGCTAGCTAAACATACCATTATCTAGGGATTGCCAATGATTGTAAACAGCTACATAGAGTTGGAGAAAGACCTTGAAATAAAACCAATACCTAAAGTCCCTCATCCTCCCAATATTAGAAATCAACAAAACTCACCACAAAGCTATTGGTTCTACGTACCCACTCAGCAACAATACAATAATCTTCAAATTTCAACCACAAACATGGGCGTGGTTGTTAGTCTCCGACGAACGATGTAGTGGAGAACATAAATTTATAAGGCTTTGCCTCACTAAATAATGAAAAGGAAAAAAGAATAATGAAAGCAAGCAGATTAAAAATGAGACCTTTTTCCAGAGATTCTTGACGTTACTGTTGATCTTCATCTTTCAACTTTCAGACGCTTCTACCGCTACGAATCGTCATGTGCGTGACTCTTATATGGTGACATGACATTACATAACCTTAATAACAATTAAAAAAAAACTATTAATTTGAGAAAAATAGAAAACTGAAAATCAAACATAAACATAAACAAAAGAAGATAATTGAAATTTGCAAATTCACCTATTCATGTCAAGATATATGTATATAATAACTTGAAGCAAACAAAAGCTGAAAGATAAAGAAGCAAATGAACTGGATTTTTGGGGCCTATCTAGCCGGTAGAGACTCCATTGGAAAGGGATAGGGGCGCCTATTGATGATGTTAACAAAAAAAAGGGATAAAAACCCAAATCAAAACCTAAACAAACAAAAAAACTCAATGATTACTTTGATATCTTAGCGGAGGATAGTGCTGGAGGTCCAGATAGGACCATCATCAATTGACAGAGCATGAATGGGAGAGCGCATGTGTGAGTAAATGTTCGGCTGTAACTGCTACAGTGAGTGGTACCCGGGAAGTTAGAGAAGGCGGTTGAGGGAGGGAGAAATCAGATTCAATCTTAACCACTCTTTGTGTTTTCTCATATTAAATCCCAGCCGCTCTTTGTATGGCAGTTTAAACCCACCCTTATTGTAATATAGAATATTATTATAGTAGTAAGTATTTACAAAAATTGTACAATTAATTTTATTAAATACTTTTATTAATTTTTATATAAACTAAGTATCATTATTATCATTTATTATTATATTTCATTATTATTATAAATGTGTGTTATTACTAATATCACTAGTAATAATAAACTAAAACTAAAAGTTTATGAGGTGTCATCTACTCATTGGTTGTTAAAGGTTCACATGGATCACCTCAACATATGATCACAACCATTCATTTGATTAAATCCAATGATCCAAATTCACCCAAACAAACACAAAAAACATTTTTTTTTATTTCTCTCTTTCCCCATTTCTCCATTATTATCTCAAAAACCCAAATTATGGCCATCTCTCCTCCCTATCAAACAATTAAATAAACACCAACACCAGCCTCCTCCACCGCCATTGACGTCGCCGTCGACACCACCACTGCGTCTGCCATCTCCGCCACCACCGACACCACCATCTCCACCTCTGCTCTCCCCTTAATCACCCCTTCACTGCCATCCCTCATTCTCAAAACCCTTAATCACCAACTCCCTAATTCTCTCTCAAAACCCTTAATCACTGCCTCCTTCATTCTCTCTCAAAACCCTATTCCATACACCCTCATCTCGCTCTGTCTCTGTATCTCTCTTCAGTTAACATGGTTGTTTGCAGGAATGTTTGATTCTGTTGGTTCTACTGAGCTGCAGAATGCCGAAAAGGTTGGTCTGGTCACTGTTCAACCTCTACGGGACTTGGAACAGTACTCATCTATAAGTTCTCGATTCCTGATTCTTTTAAATGTTTTTCTCTTCTACTTTATCTTTACTATCTCAGGGCGTGTTTGGAAACATGATTTCAAGGCTTTGGATTTGGAACTGGAAGGCAGTTTGAAGTTGGCAGAAATTATTTTATTCTTCCAATTCCAAATCCAAGGTTTGGAATTGGAGTAGTCAAACACACCCTTAGTTGTAAATTGCCGAAATTTTTAATTTTTTGCATTAGTTATGATTCTTAATTTGTCGTGCCATCCTTGTAAATTTTTAGTTTTCATTTCAATGTGATTTGAATAGAAGAAGGAAAACGTGAAATAGAAAGAGAGAGATACTTTTGCAAATACAATAACACGAGTCTTTTTCATCTGCTCATCGTTTAGATTAGTGAATTCATTATAAATTTATTCAACTTCAGATTATAATCACAGTAAGCAAATCAAAACATTACATGAACTGGATTGTTCTTCAGTCAAATGTTAATGAAGTTGAATACGAGAAAGTCAGAACTGGATTGTTCTGGGTGGAACAGAGGGAGGATAAAATATGTTTTTAGTTTTGGTTAATGGGAGTAGAAATAATCCTGTTTCTAAAAAACTGAGGGATTGTTTGTATAATATCTATATTTGTTCCATAATGATATTCTCATTTGATTCTCATTTGATTATTCAAGCATTTTAACAACCTATATTCATTTACATCACTACCCTTAACAAGGCTTAACCTTCTTCTTCCTTGGCTCTCATTCTCCCATCTCTCTCTCTCTCTTCTTCTTTCTTGGTGGGTAGTTTTGGGTGTTCAATGGTTAACATATCAATTTCGAATATGAGATTATCTTTTTGGGCCAATCAAAAATGGTAAATGAGACTATCATTTCTGGACAGAGGTGAACATACCCCGTATGAAAAATATTCATTTTTTGGAAATGAGACGGGAAATATTTAAAAGTGAAACAAAAGGAGTCGCCACGCCATGTTTTAAGAGGTACACTTTGAAAAACCTTTTGAAATCAGAGAGAGGTTTCGGGGGTCAGGTTACGTGTTGGGAAGAACCGAGAGTTCACCCAACACGCCTCACGAACGAGTCTTTCAATGAAAACATCCAATATCATTCATGATTGTGTGCAATTGTGTGAGACAAAAATGTGTGTTTATGTGCTTTGCTTTTCATTACAAAAATGATAGAAATACAATTTGTGAGCCACATGGTGCGGGGGGCCACATCCCGATTACAATGATTGAAACAGATTACAACTGAAGATGAAACTGCTGCAGATTGGCCAGTTATGTCGCACGACACAGGACATGGCTTGGCGAAGTGTGTCGCGTGACATAATGTGTCATCTGCAGAAGCTTTTACAGATTTTGATTTACAGAGAAAACGATGAACAAATGCAATGAAACAGGATCAGATTACAAATCACTAAGATCACTAAGATGGAGATAAACACCCAAGAGAGTGTGGATATGGATTAATCCACACTCTACTTGTTCAAGCAAATTAAGATAGGAATGATCACAAACATACAAATCGAAGCATACTAAAGGCAATCTGAGATTAGAACATGGCAAATCTAATCAGGTTCTAAACTGAATATCAGATTAAGCATGGCAATAATCAATGAATCATGAAAATAGAGAAAGAGAAGGAGAGTTAGTATTCGTTACCCTTGTAGTCCACGATTTCTACACTAAGTCAGTGTAGATATCCTTCAATCAGCTTCAGAAACAAACTCAGACCTCAGATTAGATGAAGAATTTGGATCTTCAATGTGTGTGAGGAGTGTGTGAGAGAAAATGAGTGAATGATGTATGAGAGAGTGAATTGAGAGAGAATTTGTGTGTGTTTGTGTGTGTAAGAGGAGAGAGATGAGTTTTTGGGCATATTTTGGTAGAGTAACGCTAAGTTGGTGAAAGAGGGATCCAGAAATGAGAGGGGGAGGGTTCAATTTATTGCTGCATGGACATGGCTAACTATGTCAAACGACGGGACGAGCCATAACTGCTTGTTTTCTAGAAACATGCAAGGTGGCAAACTAGAAGGATCGACATGGCTGATTGTGTCGCACGCAGAAGGAGACATAACCGTTTTCCTTCTAGAAACACCTAAGGTGTCAAATTCTGGAATGCTCTTTCCAGCGAGGTCCTGTCCAAATTTAATATTCCTGGCAGGTCCTTCCTCGCTTGAAAAGTTTGGAAAAGTTCCCGAACTGCCCCTAAACTTTATGAAAGTTTGGGGAATCGCCAGGAAACTTTAATTGGAAGGCAGGAGCCAGATTTGGGTACTTACAGAAGCCCTTCGGCAACGGTACTTGTGACGCAAGTGGGGTTGTCGATAAAAGTGAGAATCCAATCTGGCAAACTGCCAAGATGGATTGGGATTGGGTGACCAAGGGGTTGAGTGGCTGAACCTTTGGAAGGCTACCTACATATCCTGAAGAGGAATCAATCCAGTCGTAGTTCTGGGAAATGAGGACTTATGGTGCCTCAAACCGAAGTAGGACCAAAATGGTCGAAAGGCTGGACCTTTGGAGAAAGGATTTCTACGTATCCCTAAAAGGGAATCAAGCCAGATCGTAGTTCGAAGAAGGGGCAGAACGAATCCAAAGGAACTGCGGGACTTTTTGAAGGCGTCTAAACTTGAGAAGGACTATTTGAAGGCGTCTAAACCTAATAGAGACTATCTGAAGGCGTCTATACCTAAGGGAGACCATTTGAAGGCGTCTATACCTAAGGGAGACCATTTGAAGGTGTCTATACCTAAGGGATACTATTTGAAGGCATCTATACCTAAGGGAGACCATTTGAAGGCATCTATTCCTAAGGGAGACCATTTGAAGGTGTCTATATCTAAAGGAGACCATTTGAAGGCGTCTATAAATAAGGGAGACAAATTGAAGGCATCTATACTAAAGTGAGACTGTTTGAAGGATGATACGGGAAGAACCTAAAGGAATTACGGGAGGAACCCAAAGGATGCTCGATACTAACTCAAAAATAGCGCGAGATGAACCAAAGGAAATGAAATGACTTTTTCGAGAAAGTAAACATATGACATGATGATTTCCAATTGAATGAGACATGCTTTCATACCTTTGCTGTGTTTACTTGCGAGGGTCGCGCACAAGAGGATCGCTTAATGAATGTGCGCTCGCCCGAAAAAATTTCGGAAGTTTGAAAAAAGGAGTCACCAGGCCATGCTTTTAGAGGTGCACTTTGAAAAACCTTTTGAAAGAGAGTGGGTTCGGGGGTCAGGTTACGTGTTGGGAAGAATCGAGAGTTCACCCAACACGCCTCGTCCGTAGACGAGTCTTTCTAATCTAGACATCCAAATAATTCAAAGAAACGTGCAAACGAAGATAATAGACAAGTGCGATAAACATGAATTTTATTTAATAAGAGAGATCATTACAACTTGAAGACCAATTGTCCGGGAGGCCACATCCCTTTACAGCAACGATAACAGATTACAAGAGAAAACAGGTCCTCTACAACGGATCACATCTGTCGCGTGACATAGGACTCCCTTATCCCGATATGTCGCGTGACATCAATGGTCACCTTGCAGAGGCTCACAATCAAACAGATCACCAAATCTTCAGATGAATCAAGCAAAACCAGATCTAGGAACTGAATAACATAATCATGAAACTAAATGCTAAAACAACTGAACAAAGCAAACTACAACTAAAATATGTTCCCTGCAGATGGTCACGACATGTCGCGTGACACAGGACTCCTCATGTCCACATGTGTCACGTGACATATGTTTACCATCTGCAGGTACCTCACAAACTGAGATGCAGATCTAGCAAATACACGACAATTATATCAGAAACAGTAAGAACAATACGAATTAAACACGAGTCAATCAAAGGAGTGTGGATATGGAAGATCCACACTCCCTTGATGTCCAAATCACAAATCCAAGTAAATCACATCATAATAAAGCAATTGGACTCAAGTATAAGCTATTTAAACAGAGAGATTGCAGTTGCCACTTGATAATTCGAGGCAGAAGGAGCCTGATTATCAAGTGGAGAAGGAGAGAGAGTAATTAGAACAAATGAATAAGAGAGAGAAGAGGAGAGAGTGTTACCCTTGTAGTCCTCAACTCTTACACCAAGTTAGGTGTAGGAGCCTTCAATTCAACTTCGAGATGTAGATCTGAGCACGAACTGAGAGCTGAATTCAGGGATTTCAAGTGTATAGGGAAGTAGAGAGGGAATTGGGTTGAAAAGAGGTGAGAGGTGAGGGAATTGGAGGGGAATTGGGTGGTTTTGGTATGAGAGAGAGAGAGAGGGAGTTTTTGGCATAATTTGGGCAGAGTAGCTTTAGGAAGGTGAAATTTGGATCCAATACTGAGAGGGGTAGGGTCTTATTTATAGCTGCAGTCTATGGTCACTTTGTGTCGCACGACGTAACGTAACCACTTTCCATGCTTCGACTTGTCGCGTGACACAAGGTGACCATAACCGTTTTTGGCGCCAAAACTGATTCTGGAACCTTCCTAGGTAATACCCAAAAAGTCCAAAATAGTTTTATTCTCTCTAGGTCCTTTAACTCGAGCAAAGTACAAAAAAGTACTTCGCGTGAAACTCATGAAATGTTCCCGGAAGTCTCGGAATGGACCGGGAATTTACCAAAACACCCCTAAATGCAATTTTATTACATTAAAATGCATCTGGAAATGTCGCAAATTGGATTGGCGTACTTACAGAGCCCCTCGGCAATGTCACTTATGGAAAAAGTGAGGTTGTCGATAAAATAAGATCCTAATCCCAATGAGCGGCTGGGGAAATGAAGCGGAGGGCTAGACGGTGAGCTGGGGAAAAGGATGGCTGGACCCTTTTGAGAAAAGGATTCCTACGTATCCCGGGGAGGGAATCAAGCCAAATCATAGTTCGGACAACAAGTGAGAACGTACGGCGTCTCGGATCGAAATAAAAATGACATGAGACATACGGTGCCTCGAACCGAGAAGTGAGAACGTATGGTGCCTCAAACCGAAGAAGTGAGACCGTATGGTGCCTCAAACCGAGAAGTGAGAACGTATGGTGCCTCAAACCGAAGAAGTGAGACCGTATGGTGCCTCAAACCGAGAAGTGAGAACGTATGGTGTCTCAAACCAAAGAAGTGAGAACGTATGGTGCCTCAAACCAAAGAAGTGAGAACGTATGGTGCCTCAAACCGAAGAAGTGAAAACGTATGGTGCCTCAAACCGACTTGAAAACAACATGAGACCTACGGTATCTCGGACCAATTTTTGAAACTGACGTGAGACCTATGGTGTCTCAGACCGATTTTGAAAACGACATGAGACCTACGGTGTCTCGAAACAATTTTTAAAATGACATGAGACCTATGGTGTCTCGGACCGATTTTTGAAACTGACGTGAGACCTATGGTGTCTCGGACCGATTTTGAAAACGACATGAGACCTATGGCGTCTCGAACCAATTTTGAAAAGGAAGTGAGATCTATGGTGTCTCGAACCAATTTTGAAAAGGGAGTGAGATCTATGGTGTCTCGGACCGATTTCGAAAATAACGTGAGATCTATGGTGTCTCGGACCAATTTTGAAAAGGGAGTGAGACCTATGGTGTCTCGAACCAATTTTGAAAAGGGAGTGAGATCTATGGTGTCTCGGACCAACTTTGAAAAGGGAGTGAGACCTATGGTGTCTCAAACCAAAGAAGTGAGAATGTATGGTGCCTCAAACCAAGAAGTGAGAACGTATGGTGCCTCAAACCGACTTTGAAAAGAAAGTGAGACCTATGGTGTCTCGAACCAATTTTGAAAAGGAAGTGAGATCTATGGTGTCTCGGACCAACTTTGAAAATAACGAGAGATCTATGGTGTCTCGGACCAATTTTGAAAATAACGTGAGATCTATGGTGTCTCGAACCAATTTTGAAAAGGAAGTGAGACCTATGGTGTCTCAAACCAAAGAAGTGAGAACGTATGGTGCCTCAAACCAAGAAGTGAGAACGTATGATGCCTCAAACCGACTTTGAAAAGGAAGTGAGACCTATGGTGTCTCGAACCAATTTTGAAAAGGAAGTGAGATCTATGGTGTCTCGGACCAACTTTGAAAATAACGTGAGATCTATGGTGTCTCGGACCAATTTTGAAAATAACGTGAGATCTATGGTGTCTTGGACCAATTTTTAAAAGGAAGTGAGACCTATGGTGTCTCAAACCAAAGAAGTGAGAACGTATGGTGCCTCAAACCAAGAAGTGAGAACGTATGGTGCCTCAAACCGACTTTGTAAAGGAAGTGAGACCTATGGTGTCTCGAACCAATTTTGAAAAGGAAGTGAGATCTATGGTGTCTCGGACCAACTTTGAAAATAACGTGATATAATGATTTGACGCTTGAAAGAAATATGCGTTCATACCTGTGTTGTGCTCACCTGTAGCTGCCGGAGGGACTGATGCTATGGTTTATGCTGCTGGGGATTGATGTAGCTGCCGGAGGGTCCTATGCTACTAACTGCTGACAGGGACCCTTGCTTGCTGGGCAGCGAATTCTTGCTTTGGCGGTGGGGTTCTCTGTGTTTGAATGCTCGCTTTGATCTGGGACCATAATCACTGTGACGGGGGTTGCTTGCTGGGCAGCAGGACTTTATCGGCACTTCGGTGATGGGACTCTGGCTTGCTGGGCAGCGGAAATTATCGACGGTTCGGCTCTTGTGTCCCTATCTTTGCTTGGTAAGCCGGGGACTTCGCTTGCTGGGCAGCGACTCTTATTGACGGCTGACGGTGGGGCTTATGGCTTTTGTCGTGCCCCAGGGAGATTCAGATAGGTGCAGACTTTTCCGTCTCGGTTCTGCTTTGAGGAGCAATCTTTTAGATTTGCTCAGTTGACTGCTGTACCTGCGGGGGAAAAAATGACACTCGAAACACTTTGCACTTTATTTAACCTCTTTGCTTAAGAATTATCAATCTTTTGTTGCACAAGTCCATCTCAGCTGGGAGAATAGGAAGTAGGGAGGGTTTTGCACGGCTTGATGAGCAGATGTGTAGGTAGCCATTATACTACGAGGGATTGTGTATGGGATGAAAAGTGTTTGTAATGGGGTGGACCCTCTCCCGTGAGGTGGAAAAACGATATGGCTCGGTGTAGCTTAGGCAAGTTGGGGACGCTTCCGAGAGTACAAATTGCAGCAGGTCCATTGGTGGTGAGGACAAAGTATATCGCGCGCCTGGGGCAGCAATCAGCAGAGGGGGCAGAGAGCAATCCCGGCTTGGCGAAGTCCCAGTTGACAGTACAAAGCA
The DNA here is from genome assembly GCA_022495995.1 of Adenophora triphylla var. japonica. NCBI lineage: Eukaryota > Viridiplantae > Streptophyta > Magnoliopsida > Asterales > Campanulaceae > Adenophora > Adenophora triphylla. The sequence goes on from JAFEMH010001067.1 coordinate 45,751, forward strand.
AACCTAGAGGGAAATCTGGTAAGGAGAGCTGGAGGGATATCTTAACCAAAGCCCCAGCTTGAGGACATTCCTTGCAGCTTCATCGCAGGCAGAGTCATTTTGTGGCCGAAGAGGCAACCCATCATTTCAAACCACAGTCAATCAGTCGCTGGACAAGACTCGAAAGTGTTTACGTGCAGGGGCATATCATTCGAATGGTGGGAAATGAATCCCGAAGTTCTGTATGACGCTTCTCGCTTTAGGTTTGACTCTTTTGAGAGAGTATAAGCATCGCAAGGTAGGAAAAGGTGTATGGAAGCCCCTGCTGACCGACACAGTGTTTAGCTCTATCTTCCTATGATGTAGAAGAGGAGACTTGTCGAGACACTTGAAAACTTGTCTTATTCGTGATGATCACAAAGCTGCTTAAAACCTTTTATTGATGTTCGGGTTATTCGACCGCCAAAGCTGATATGAACAAATATTTTTATCAATCCTGAGGAGAAAGCCCACTGATATCGAGAATCAAACTCGGAAAGATGAACAGTATATGGGCATGGTCCTTGAGGAGACCGGATTTTCTGAGATTTGTTTGTGATTTCGACCGGACCAGTTATGGTTGCCTACGTTCCCCTCCTTGGGAGGAGCTCAGGTCGCCGTAGTTCGGGCTTATCCTGAATGAAAAGAATGAACGGTGGAATTCAAGGATATGAGGACTTTTGAGGATTCTGAGAATTGAAAGAACATGTCCTCTTGGAGTGTCGATGGGGGACACGGATGTGAAGCCCCAGTGGGACGTTCACGACAGGTGTTTGCGGAGGAGAAATGAGATATGCTCACACAAAACATCGAATGAACGGAGGGAATTTGCACCATCTTCGCTTGACGGTCCTTTTAGCCGGGATGGACTTGGCTCTTCTTTAAGCAATAACCTGTTTTAGATCTCGACGATGTTGGACCGAAACTGTTATCCGGCAGGAACTGTTACTAGGTCTTGGGTTTCGATCGGTCTTTGGGTAATTTGGGATATCATGACCTCTTAAAATGAGAGGTCGGCTGGGCTTTTTGCTGACTGTACCTCTAAAGATAAGAGTTTGGCTCTTGGGTATGTGTTTGGGATTTCTAAGGTGAGGGGAATATCTTTAATGCCTCTAAGAATGAGAGGTCAGTCTTGGCTTTGGTCAAGGCAAGGGTAAAGGTAATGGGAATGTCCTCTAAAAAATGAGAGGATGACATGGGATTGGTTAGAGGTAATGGTGAGGGGACATCCGTGCTGTCTCTTTATTCACTCTGAGACTTCTCTTGAGTAACGACCGGCTTCCTTGACTTTTTCTTTTGAGAGAATCGCTGGGAACTAGGCTCTCTTTCTTTTCTTTTTTTTCTTTATTATCTCTTTTTTTGTATATTTTCTTTTTTTTATTTTTGTCTCTCTTTTTTTTTTTTCATTTTGTTTTTGAGAGAGAATTTTAGCTAGTCCCCATGATGGATCATTGCATTCTGCCATTCTTGAGCTTGGAGACGGTCAATCTGTCTTTGAATCACGGGAGCCTCAAGGATAGTCCCTCTTCTTATGGTGATGGCTAAATGGGTTTCAAAACATGCCGATCTTGAACTGAAGGGGTATTATTTAGTGAGGGTGAGGCGATGGCTTTCCTATGGGTGAATGGTTTCAACCGCAGCCCCTACCGGATAATCTGAACGAGATTAAGTCTTCATTGCTTCTTAAGCTTATTATGAGAAAGATCCGTGCAAATTCATCGAACAACAAGATGGTGAGGACGAAGGAAGATATGTGAGCACAAGAGATGCGAGATGGGGATATCAGTCAATTTTCTCACTCCGATCGATTCAAACATTAGTCATTACAAAGCATTTAGTCGGTGAGCAGCGCAAGTGATCATTTGGAATAAGACCATTTCAATCGAGTGTAGCGCAGGTGTACTAGTAATGTCTCGAGTCTAGAAAGAAGAGAAACAAAGATTTTATCACTGCAAAGCAAAACTGGTCCAACTTGGACTCGACAGACTCATGTCCGACAGTGGACATTCTAGACCCTACGAGGACTGATCGACTGCATCAACTTCTTCAACATTGGATGGGAGGAGGAGCATTGTTGCCATTGGTGGGATGAGGACTCTTCTCCATCCTTCTGTCCTTCACAAGTCATCCTCCTTGTCTTTAGCAATCTGAGCAAACAACCGGGCCTCCCGCTTTCGAGGAAAAACAGCTCCAAGGGTAGCCCGTGACTTTCCAATGGACACATCATTTGCACTCTGCTGACCCATGGGATATGAACTTCCAGGTTGGTAGGCCATAATCTTCTTTGCACCGAGCATTTTGAATTTTGAATCAGATGAACGACTGCTCGGGCACTTGAACTGCTTCCGCCTCAGGAATATAGACCAATGGGCACCGGGAACGAGAGCGCACACCCAACTTGCTGTAGTCTTGCAAAGGTAAAGAGGTAAGAGCGTCTGTAGACGGAGGGTAGAGAATTTTGAGAAGGTACGGGAGAGGGAAGAGTACGGAAGGAGATGGACTCATGCAACACTTTATTAATCTTCAAGTAGAAATCGGTGGCTTTTAAGTCCTAGGAACGGTTGGGAAAGGCTAATCCTTTATTTCACGCAATCTAGACCTCGGGGGAAACTATGGACACATCATCTACAAATACACCAAATGTGTTGGTTAAAAATGAATAATAGGCAATAGTACCTAAATAAAACCAAAGCATTTATGGGACGGACGAGCAGCCCCAATTTCTCGAGAAATTTGGGCAGCATAACGGGTATTCCTGAAGAATTTCAAGGAAAAACCCGGCATGACCTCTCGTCGGTGCATGTTGACAAAGCGACATGATCTCTCGTTAGAACATGCCGTGGGAATGACATGTCCTCTCGTGAAACCATGTTGCGATGGCAACATGCCCACACGTGCTAGGGTTTGGAGGAGGTACGAAAGTCTATTAAGAATTTTGAAACAATCCATTTTAGTGTATTTGAAAATGTCGTGTCAAAACCAACCGTTTTGGGTGAGGTTTAAATGTGTGGCGCCACCTATAACGCGCTAGGGGGATAGGTTTGACATTAGGCGCTCAAACGTAGGCGAATATTATCACCGTCCGCGATGCCGTCCGTCGCACCCGAGGGTTCTAAAACTATGTGATGTAGTGTGCGGGATGGCTATCTTCCTTTATTTATGAAAATGATTTTTTTCATTTATTCATTTCATTTATTAAGAAAAAGGAAAACACACACACAACTCTCAAGGAAGAAAAGGAACAACAGTCAGCTGAGCAATCTCTTTATTGATTCAAGGGACTGCCCTCAAACCAGAACCTGAAACCTGTCATGTGACTAAACCTGTCGCGTGACACAGGATAGCAAGAGACAAAGCTGTCGCACGACTAAGGAAGTCACTGAACCATACTCCTGCAAAACTGAGATTAGCCCCTGCCTCTCATTGGCAAGGGATGAAACCAACTAGCAAATGCAACAACAGAAAAAGCACAAACAACAAACAATGGAATACAAATTGCAAGATCTCATAAAATACATGTATCGCACATGATTATCAAGGATGCACATAGAATGAATACATTGGATGTCTAAACGAACGAAAGCATGACCCACTTAGTTTTGAAAAACAGGTTTTCAAAAAGCATATCCCCAGCGGAGTCGCCACTGAATGTGCGCTCGCCCGAAAAAATTTCGGAAGTTTGAAAAAAAGGAGTCGCCACGCCATGCTTTTAGAGGTGCACTTTGAAAAACCTTTTGAAAGAGAGTGGGTTCGGGGGTCAGGTTACGTGTTGGGAAGAACCGAGAGTTCACCCAACACGCCTCGTCCGTAGACGAGTCTTTCTAATCTAGACATCCAAATAATTCAAAGAAACGTGCAAACGAAGATAATAGACAAGTGCGATAAACATGAATTTTATTTAATAAGAGAGATCATTACAACTTGTAGACCAATTGTTCGGGAGGCCACATCCCTTTACAACAACGATAACAGATTACAAGAGAAAATAGGTCCTCTGCAAAGGATCACATCTGTCGCATGACATAGGACTCCCTTGTCCCGATATGTCGCGGGACATCAATGGTCACCTTGTAGAGGCTCACAATCAAACAGATCACCAAATCTCCAGATGAATCAAGCAAAACCAGATCTAGGAACTGAATAACATAATCATGAAACTAAATGCTAAAACAACTGAATAAAGCAAACTACAACTGAAATATGGTCCCTGCAGATGGTCACGACATGTCGCGTGACACAGGACTCCTCATGTCCACATGTGTCGCGTGACATATGTTTACCATCTGCAGGTACCTCACAAACTGAGATGCAGATCTAGCAAATACACGACAATTATATCAGAAACAGTAAGAACAATACGAATTAAACACGAATCAATCAAAGGAGTGTGGATATGGAAGATCCACACTCCCTTGATGTCCAAATCGCAAATCCAAGTAAATCACATCATAATCAAGCAATTGGTATCAAGTATAAGCTATTTAAATAGATAGATTGCAGTTGCCACTTGATAATTCGAGGCAGAAGGAGCTTGATTATCGAGTGGAGAAGGAGAGAGAGTAATTAGAACAAATGAATGAGAGAGAGAAGAGGAGATGGTGTTACCCTTGTAGTCCTCAACTCTTACACCAAGTTAGGTGTAGGAGCCTTCAATTCAACTTCGAGATGTAGATCTGAGCACGAACTGAGAGCTGAATTTAGGGATTTCAAGTGTATAGGGAAGTAGAGAGGGAATTGGGTTGAAGAGAGGTGAGAGGTGAGGGAATTGGAGGGGAATTGGGTGGTTTTGGTATGAGAGAGAGAGAGAGAGGGAGTTTCTGGCATAATTTGGGCAGAGTAGCTTTAGGAAGGTGAAATTCGGATCCAAAACTGAGAGGGGTAGGGTCTTATTTATAGCTGCAGTCTATGGTCAATTTTTGTCGCACGACGTAACGTAACCACTTTCCATGCTTCGACTTGTCGCGTGACACAAGGTGACCATAACCGTTTTTGGCACCAAAACTGATTCTGGAACCTTCCTAGGTAATACCCAAAAATTCCAAAATAGTTTTATTCTCTCTAGGTCCTTTAACTCGAGCAAAGTACAAAAAAGTACTTCATTCGCGTGAAACTCATGAAATGTTCTCGGAAGTCTCGAAATGGACCGGGAATTTACCAAAACGCCCCTAAATGCAATTTTATTACATTAAAATGCATCTGAAAAGGTTGCAAATTGGATTGGCATACTTACACTTAAGGTGATTGGCTGACTTTGGGAGCATTTGCCGGATAGAACACGAACTTTGCTATTGAAATTACCATGCAAAATGGACTTTGCTGATAATCTGCGGCACAAAACGGACTTTGCTGATGATTTGCCGTGCAAAACGGACTTTGCTGATGATTTTTCGTGCAAAACGGACTTTGCTGATGATTTGCTGTGCAAAACGGACTTTGATCATGATTTTTCATGCAAAATGTACTTTGCTGATGATTTGCCGAGCAAAACGGACTTTGATGATGATTTGATGTGCAAGACGGACTTTGCTGATGATTTGCCGTGCAAAATGGACTTTGCTGAAGATTTGTCGTGCAGAACGGGCTTTGATGATGATTTGCCGTGCATAACGGGATTTTGTATCGCTGAGGTTGATGAGTATGATGAATATTGCTTGGAGACTAAGGCACATTATGTTTCTTCAGTCGACAATGATAAGGCTGATGAGAACTATTGCTTGGAGATTGAGGCAGCTGAAGCTCTTTCAAACGATGAGTTAGACGAGCATTGTTTGGAGGCTGAGGCAGCTAAGGCTCTTTCAAACGATGTTGATGAGTCCGAAGATGATGAAAAGGATGAGGTAGAGTATGCCACTTGCCATCTGTGGGACTTGAATTCTTTGTCCAGATTGTGATTGAGGAACAGTCCTTATGATCCAATTATGATCATTTGATTATTGTACCCTGTGGAGGAAAACACACAACACTCTAGGCACTTTGCATGAATTTGAACTCAATTATTGTTAATTTTATGCATTGTTAATCTTGTTTGCATGAGTCCATCTCAATTGAGGATGAAAATGAGGTGAGGATTTCATAGACAATGATTGTATGTATGTAGCAAGTGATGGATTGTATGGGATGAATGTTTGTGTGCATGATGATATATGGGTGGTGAACCACATATATTTTTATGTTGTGTGATTGCTGCTTGTTTTCTATCTTTTACCTAGACTCTATTATAACAATCGGTATTCCTTTTGAGAAATAAAGTTATGTGGGGTGACTATCAACATCGCTATTTACATTTAGTAACACTAAATATTTTTCTTTCACGCATTAATATCTCAAAAAGATTACTTTAAAAGAAAATTTACATCACAAGAAAAACACTAATTTTTTCTGATGCAAGAAGAATACAAAATAAATACACTCCTACATGTGGTCCATAAATGAACTTATTTATTTTTTATTTCTTTGTTATGTCATACTACACATTAGTATGTGGATTCCTTCTCAGTGATCATGTTTTTTTTAATTTTGGTTATCTAGCTTAACAGGTGGTGTTTAGAAGTTAGGGACCACATTTCCCTTTTTGTATTTTAAAGTATGCACTTGGTTTTCTCCCATTAAGTCTGCTCGTTAAGCTTTTTTTAAAATGACTATTGTTGAGGCTGGAAAAAATCAACATCTTGCTTATCAGCTTGACATAACAACTTGACCGTTACCACTAAATTATAGGGCGGTTAGAAGACCTATTACACATGGGGGAAATCCAGCCGTTTCAAGCTACACTCAAGGTCAGTTACAACCGGAAAATAAAGGCTCCAACAATATATCCGAAAGAGGAGGAGACATCTTGATTTTTTTTATATATATATACAACAAATGTAACTACACACACCACGACTAGGATCATAGATGCTCCATGTATAATGATAATACCTGATTTCCACCATCATATTAATAATATTCCACTGTTCCGAGGTTTTATGCCGGCGAACAAGTTGTTCAAGGGCTTTCCTCGTTAAATTCCTCGTGTCTGTATCTTGAATCTATATTATCATATTCCATTGTGCCCAATCCTTCCCAGGAACATGGAATTGCCTAAATTTGGCCAAAACAATTTGGCGCCCACCGAGGGGCCAATGGTCTTTTGATGATTAGAAAATTTCGAGATGCTTACCGGAATTGCCACCAGGTTGACAATCATGACGAGAGAATTAGGGCTACTACCGTGGATCGACGTTTACAACGAACGTACAACGTCACCAGGCTCACACTTAGCATCGGAAATCGCCCACACGAAGGCCCCTAAGGGGATGTTGGAATTACACGAAAGGGACAAAGCGGATTCCGGACTGCGCCAACATGATGACCCCACAGACCGACTTGAAGGCAACACAGCCCCAACTCATAAGTTAGAATCCCCAGCCATCTGAAATTACCTGAATTTCGTGCGAGCAAAAGCGGTTGTCTTTTGCGGAGGGTTGGTGTCTGAGACCTCGCTTTCGGGAAGGAGAGGATTCGCCACACGGTTTTGTATTTTGAGCCCAAACGTTGAGAAACGACTTTAGTGAAAAATGGTGTCGTTTTTATTGGTAGCAAAAACTTAGGAAAAGTCTTTGAAAATGGGGTGTCATTTTTATTGGTAGCAAAAATGAGTAAAAATCTTTTCGAGTACCAGAGATTGTTAGGTTCGGAGGTCACGTTACGTTTCGGGAAGAGTATATTGAGATCACATGAAATGCCTCGTATGACGAGTCTTTCTACCTTTCTTGAAAATGTGTGCGTGTGTGTGGGTGTTTGTATTTTGAAATGGGGGCTTGAGTGACAAGCTTAATCTTAGTTTGAATGTGAAACATTGATTATGTGATTCTGTTTGAAAAGGCGAGCGTTTGAATGACAAACGTCGATTTTGGAAGTTTTAGGAAAAGTGGCACGAATGCTGATTTTAACTATTTATCTTAAGTGTCAAATGTTGACTTTTAAGAAAAGAGCGTTTGAATGTCAAACGTCGGATTTTGAGTTTTGAAGATGAGCCTTTGGATGCCAAACGTCATTTCGCGCGTTTTTGAAAGAGAGTTCGAACGTCGAACTCCGGCTTTGAACCAGGCATTTCATTGTTAGCGATTTTACGGGAAAAAAGCATGAAATGATTTGAGTGTCAAATGGCGGCTTTTAAGTTTGAAGATGAGCGTTTGGAAGCCAAACGTCATTTCGCGCATTTTTGAAAGAGAGTTCGAACGTCGAACTCCGGCTTTGAACGGGGCATTTCATTGTTAGCAATTTTACGGGAAAAAAGCATTAAATGATTTGAGTGTCAAATGGCGGCTTTTAAGTTTGAAGATGAGCGTTTGGATGCCAAACGTCATTTTGCGCATTTTTGAAAGAGGGTTCGAACGTCGAACTCCGGCTTTGAACCGGGCATTACATTGTTAGCATATTTTTACGGGAAAAAAGCATTAAATGATTTGCGATCAACGAATAAGGTTGCGACTCGGACTTTGATAAATAAATACTATCACGATCCAAACGGCTCGGACTTTGTAAATTACAGTATTTAAAGTGCGGTATCGACGAAAACAAACGATCCGGAATTATAAAGTACGATCGACGAGCCAAACGGCTCGAAATTGTAAAGTTGCGTAAAAGTAAATGACGTTTGACAGATCAAATGATCCGGAATTGGTAAATGACATGAAAGTAAATGACGATCGACGGATCAAACAATTCGGAATTGTAAATGACATGAAAGTAACGGAACGGGGCCGAAACGCCGTTTTAACCCGAGATTACTTCTCTTACGGGAAGAGAAGAGGATCAGGGACTAAAATGTATCGGACCCCGTAAGACGATGAAGTCTACATTTCAACAACGTTCGTCCGAAACGGTTGTAGCGACTGATGCATAAACCGAGACGGAACGAGAGTTTAAAGAGAGAGGGAGCTACCTATGGCTAGGGTCGGATCCTTTGGCTCGGTGGGCGTATACGGGATACGAAAAGGTGTTTGAATGGTGTTTCGAGGTGGCAGGGGTTGTATTTGATCGAAATACGGAGTTTTCACGCAAAACGAGGTAAAGTGGGGCTCGGGAGGGGTGAGAACCTATTTAGGCCGTGGCTTTTGGGTGAAAGGGAGTAATTTTTGTTATTATAAATGGCTTTGACAGCCTCTGTATTTATAGGTGAAATTTCATGATGAGTCCGGATGGACTGAGGGTGAAAACCAGGGGGTTTTGTGAAACTTTGGAAATTGGAGGGACTTGCTGGCAATTCTGGATTGTCTGCAAATGAGTCCGGCCGGACTGAGACTGTATACCAGGGGTATTTTAGTCTTTTCTCATTGATTTTTGATTGATGTTGACGAGGGAGCTGTGGCATGCACGCCACGTGTCCCTGTGACTCACCAGGTTGTGGGAGTTCGTGCCATTATCCCGGTTTTGTTCGTTTTTAAAATAACTGTCCGGAAAATGTCCGAAACGCCCCCAAAAAGTGTCGGAAAGTGCATTTTTCAGGGAAAGTCGTACTTTTACGTGCAACGACGTGTGTTGAGTATGATTTGATGCTGGGATGCATGGGGCAGTCCCGAGACGTCTCGTTGGCTTGGGAATGGGGAGCTTAACGGGTTCTGGTTAACCTGGAGCGGGCCAGTTAACGGATTCCGGTTAACTTCTAACGGATTTTGGCAATCCAGATTTGGGTACTTACAGTTAGCCCCTCAGCGACGTCACTTCCGAAGGAGGTGGGGTCGTTGAAAAAGATAAGGATCCAAATCGGGGGATGCCTTACTTTGAAAGACCTGGGCGGTCAGCTGGCTGGACCCTTAGTGAAAGGATTCCTACGTATCCCGAGCGGAAATCAAGACGATCATAGTTCGTAGGTGCAAGAAGCCGCGCGTGGGGACCTTGACCTGAGCGAGACTGTTGGGAGGCGTCTAAACCTGAATAAGACCACTGCAAGGTACCTGGACCTGAATGGAGACTATTGTGAGGAATCTAAACCTGGGATTTCTGGAACATACGAGGGCGTGTGGCGCCTCAGACCGGAGTTGCTGAAACATACGAGGGCGTGTGGCGCCTCAGACCGGGGTTGCTGAAACATACGAGGGCATGTGGCACCTCAGACCGGAGTTGCGAGGATACATTTATCCTGAGATGAAGGCGTTTGTGCCTTGGGTGCTGGGCTTATGATGACGGCCAGGTTTATCTGCCGGGGATAGGGTGGCAATAATGGGAATGGTTGTGTTAAACTGGCGTTATTAACAACACAGAAGGATTGACGTTCTAACGATGGGGTTAGGAACGGGATGTGGTCTCGGGAGAGACTGACACATTGCTGGGGAAAAGCGTCCAGAGTTCTAACGGGGTCAGTTAGGAACTGAGGAGGTTGATTGACGTTTCTTCTTAGACGAATGGTCTTAGGATCCTGCTGGGGAGGAATGTTCGGGCTTACGGCGATGGCCGAAGAGGGATTGTTGTGCGGGCTTACCTTGATGGCCGCTGAAGTGGGACGATCGGGCTTACGACTGGCAGCCGGGGAAGTGAACGTTGGTGAAAACCAATGGATATTTTGACGTCGGGAGACGGAATTGTGACTTGAATGTCTGAAGATAGGATTGAGCGTTTGAATGTCAAACGTCGGTCTGGGACGGAAATGAGCATTTGAATGTCAAACGTCAACTGGGGATGTAAATGAGCGTTTGAATGTCAAACGTCGGTTTGAGACGGAAGTGAGCGTTTGAATATCAAGCATCGGTCTGGGACGAAAATGAGCGTTTGAATGTCAAACGTCAACTGGGGATGTAAATGAGCGTTTGAATGTCAAACGTCGGTTTGAGACGGAAGTGACCTTTTGAATGCCAAACGTCAACGGGAGTAAGCGTTTGAATGTCAAACTTTAACTGGACTGAGAATTTAACGTTTGGAGACGAGCGTTAGTGAATATTAACTGAGAATTTAACGTCTGGAGACGAGCGTTAGTGAAAACTAACTGGAATTTAACGTCTGGAGACGAGCGTTAGTGAAAACTAACTGGGAATTTAACGTCTGAAGACGAGCGTTAGTGAAAAACTAACTGGGAATTTAACGTCTGGAGATGAGCGTTAGTGTAAGTACCCAAATCTGGCTCATGCCTTCCGGTAAGGTTTCCCAGCAATTTTCCGGACTTTCCTAAAGTTCAGGGGCAATTTGGGAACTTTCCAAAACCTTCCAAGGGGTGAAGGACATGCTAGGAATTAAAATTCCACGTAGTCCTTTGCTGGAAAACACCTTCTAGAATGCCACCTTGCATGGTTCTAGAAATAAGCTGAGTCACTAAGGGATAAGACCGCACGGCCTCATTAGCCTTGGGGTTACAGCCGCACGACTTCATTAGCCATCACCAGACTGCCTATAAATAAAGGCCTCCTCTATTCATTTTGAGGGAGAGTTTTTAGCATTGTTACTCTGCCAAAATAGCTACACGAATTTCCAGAGAGCTGAGAGCAACCAAAACCACCTCCCTCCTCTTCAAAACCCTTCAAAAGTTGGTCCTTCCCTAGGCAAACTTCAAGAGGGACACCACCATTGGTAACCTCTCCTCCTCTTTTTCTTAAAATATACTTGTCATTACTTGCTATATTTCTCCTTGCTTTATATATTGTCATTTATTTGCTTGGTATTTGATATATTGCCATTAAAGATCACATCTTTAGCCATGTAAATCATATATACCCCCATTCCCCTTTATCACATGGGATCCATGGAAGATCCAACCCAAGGATGAACAATAAGACCTCAAATGGATTGTTCTAGGGTGGATCTCTCACATGGTGATGTGAAAAGTAGCATCCTTTGCATATAAAATGTTATCCTTGCATATAAAAATGTCATCTTTTTTGCCATCTTTATGCATTAATGTCAATCCCCCTTCCCATAGACCTTGCTTCCAAGGATTGTCCACCAAAAAGGTTCATAAAGGACAAAGGAAAGCCATAAAGGTCCTCCCTTTTATTTCCTAGCCTTAGCTTGCATCATGTTCATTACATATGTTTGCATAAAAATGTCATCTTTAGCTTAAAATGCATTCCCCATGTCTCTCATGGTTGGATCACTCTCCAAGGATTGCCTAGCGACCTTCATAAGGCACAAAAAGGCATAGGATGAGTATAAAGATCCAATCTTTATACCCCTCCCTTAGTCCCCTTTGGTACTTGGAGCATCTCTTGGAGTGTGATGGTGTAAAGGTCCTATCTTTACATCATTTCCTCCACTTAAAGATGCCATAGACGGATTCTCCTTTAGAAAAGGATGAACTTGAGCCCCACATCTCCGATCATCACTTGAGACGAGCATAAATGTCCCAACAAAGCTCAAATCGTCTCAAGATGTAGGATTGATGGGCAAAGGTCATTCCTTTCTAAAGAGTCTCATCCTTGGACTATAAAAAACAGTGTCCCTATTTCGATGACATGTGACCCAAGGTCTAATCATGATGATCATAAGTCCAAGATGAGAACGGGACCAAAGTCCCTAACACATAAAAATCTAAGGAATCCCGAGCGATAACCAACTCATGGTTTATACGTCCGAAAGACCACTTGGTACATTCCCTCCTTTTACAAAAAAACACATCCCACACATGAAAACACAAAGGCAAGCATGAAAATCAAATCTTGGAAGACTTGCTTTGGCAAGGCCCTTTGAGTGAACGACGATCCGTTCTTCCTAAAGGGTAACTTAACCTCCAGACCCAAATCCTTTTTTTCAAAGTTTTGAGGAAATCAAAATGGCGTGGCGACTCCGTTTTTCAATTTAAACCGAATATTTCCAAACTGATGTGAGGCGGTGATCCCTTTACACGAGAAAGTGGTTCCAACATAAAATATAAAAAACAAAAGAGCCGCGAATCTTTGGCACCACATTCACAGTTTGGCGACTCCGCTGGGGAAAGTAACCAAAGAAAAAGCTTTCATTTTTAAAATAAAAAAATGATACTCGGTATATAGGTGGAAACCATTAAGCTTCCCGTTATCGCCTCCTAACACGAGTCTGGGATAAATTATGGTATAACAAAGTCATGTACCGGTATCTCTTTTCGAAAAAAAAAGAAAAGCTTTTTCTAAGTGGGTTTGCCTTCCGACGCGGATCCAATTTTCATGCTTGCCTTATTTTTCTTGCATTTGCATTGCATGCATCATTGGTTCTTGGGAATTGTGCACATTCTGAATGCTAAACAGGAAGCTTGCTGGAAGCTAAAAAGATGCCAAAAAGGCCGGGGAAACAACCTGCAAATGAAAGGAAACGGAACCTGGAAAATTGCTTGATGCAGCCGTACGACTTAATCCTCCCTGGATCCTAGCCGGGCGGCTTCATTGGCAATTCCACCAGGACAAAAATCTGAGGCTAATCTGGCAGCCTTGGCAGCTTGGGGCTATTCAGTTCCAAGACTGACCAGGGCTCCCAGAAAATTTACGTGCTTATTTGCTACATTTTCCCCATCCCGAAAAATCATTCCTTTAAAACACATTTCTGAAAATTTCTGTTTTAACTAAAAAAGGATTATTTTTAGGAGGCCGCACACTACGCGCACCTTATATATCCTGTAAACTTTGCACGCTCGTCCCTTTAACCCAGGGTAGTTGTTCAGTTGCAGTCACGGACAGTATTACGATGCTCCCGGGCGCGCATATAATCATCCCAAACTCCCCATGGTAGCCAGTGTCGACCAATGCACAGTCCGTGTCACACATTTTAAAACCGTGACTTTTGGTTAGTTTTTGGTGTAGTCTGTGTCATATAGCCCAGTTGCATACCCCCGTAAAGGTCAAACCGTAGCCCATATCGGAAGTCGAGATCCTTCGCGCAAGCGAAACTCTGCCGAAATTCCGCCTAGGAAAATTGGCAGAATCTTGACTCCGGCATTGACTTTGACTTTGACCCGCACGGAATACGTAAGAGTCGAGTCCGAGTCCGTGCCAAAAATCCAAATATCTTTCGCGCAAGTGGAGCTCTGTCGAAATTTCGACAAGGAAAAATTGGCAAGATCTTGACCCGGCATTGACTTTGACTTTGACTCACGCACAGCGTATGCAATGAAGTTCAATGTGACACTGTGTCATCCGGCTTTTACCGCCCGACCCATGTCTATTATCTTCTCGGGAAATGCCAAAAAAGTCAAAACGTCAATCGTGCAAGCAAAACTCTGCCAAAATTCGGTTAAGGCTGAAAGACGAGACTTTCCCGGCATTGTCTTGACTATAATCCGCATCGCTCGTGCGTTAAAAGTTCCTATGACCCACTAGACCTATTAGGAGCGTTCTTCTCTCTCGGTCGGTGGGATCCGCGTGCCATATAGGACCCTCGCACGGGGCTGTCCACCATGGGAGGTCGAAATACAGGTGGAATACGAGGGGCTTATAGACGTAGTGATGGAGCCCACTGATCCAGGATCTAGAGTAGATGCGAAAAAGAAGGGCAACCCCTTTTCCAACCAAATAGAAATTAATAAAAGACACCGTTTTAAGTAAATTAGAAGATTCTTAATTTGCATATTGCTTGAGCCTTCAGCCTAAACACCTACCCCAGAGTCTAAACCTCTCCTATCCCTTTCCCGCAGCGAGAAAGAAGTGGGTGAGAATATCGGGTCAGCGGCTTGTTAGCGCATAATTCTCAGATAGCTCGTCAGAGTCCTCAGTTTCGTCAGTCCAGAGAGTCAGAATGGCCGATTTGACAGAAAACAATAGTGGTTTGGATAACCAGATGACTAGGGAAGAAGAGCTAGCATTAGCCTTGGAAAACAGTCGTAAGGTCCATCAAGAACCACAAGCCATGCTCATTGATGAGCTCCGTCATCATGGGGTTCAGATAGTGGTTGAGTCCAACAGTTCCCTGGTTATGGTAGAAGATGAGACTCCAGAAGCAGCCATCTCAGCTCCCCCAGCCTATAAACAATGCCCTCCTCCATCCACATATGATCCCTTACCAAGGACTTCCCCTTTTCAGTCCTCTCCAACATCCCAGGTCATCAGGGTTCCAACGCCCTGGGCTCCTCAGATAAGACCCAGCTTTGTTCCCTACCAACAGAGAGCAAATGCCACGGCTATCCCGGTCACTCAGTCTCTACATTACCCTATGGGATTCTCTCCCCCTCCTCAGCATGAACCAAGTTTCCTTATCCCGGAACTCCAGTATCAGCCTGACCTTTCCAACTTCGTCAACGCCTGTGAATTTGCCTATCTCCAAGACGGTGACAGCGAAGAGTCGGTCGGAAATGAGAATAGGAATGGATGGATTTACAGTGATGACGACAGTTCAGTAGAAGGAATGAACATGGAGCCAATGGAAATGAAACCTGGAGGGCAAGATAGTGTAGAAAATCACAGGCCCGGAATGGGAGATTGTATCACCTCAAAGTGTGTCTGTCACCTGTGTAAGGGCATGGAAAATAAAGTAAATGTGACCTCAGATGAGGCAGAGTATGAATTCCACCTCCTAGAGTTCAACACTCCTTACAAAGACTTGGTTGGTGAATGGAGAAACTTGATCGAAGCTTTAGCTGAAAGAGGGAAGTGGGTTCCACCCGCCGATCTAGAACACGTAAGCGTCATTGAAGCTAAACCCCCATCGGGAAGAGTAGACTCCATTGCAGTGCTAAGGGTCACCCCTGCGATTTTGTCTGAAGAAGAATGTATGGAAGCCTTAGAAAGGGTCTTAATATTTGAAGCGACCCCGGTCCCCTTCCTATCTTACGACGACAGTGATGTTTTCTTGGTAATTCCTAAGTCAGGGGAAGAGTCCAGAATACCCCTTATATGGGGCCAAGTATCCCGACCTGCTTTTGCCCTCATTGGTCATCAGAGTCAAGATGAAAGTTCCCACGGGAGTTACTGTAGTAACATTGAGGAAGACACAGTCGAAATGCCGGAAGGAACAGTGGAAGAGTGGTTAGCCCAGAAGCCAAAAAGCCCAGAAAACCCTCCCAAGAGTAAAGAATAGGAACCTGCCATGAGGTTTGACCCTGCAAAAATCCTTAACGATGATTGAATCTCCCACTTCAGAAAGTGATTGGCCAATGTCAAAGATGCTGTCAGAAGGCTAAACTCTAGAGAAAGAAGGGATATGCTTGACAGTGATGAGGAATGTGACCCCGCACTGTTGAAAAAGTTGCTAGGTCCAGGTGAGCAAGCCATTAACAAACCTCCAAATTCTGGGAACGATAATTCCTGTTGCATGTTAACCCTGAGAAGTTTGAATGAGAGTGTCAAGGCTTTGAGTGAGCAAGATGAGGCAGAAATCAGCCAGCTGCTAAGCCAATTGGGATCAGATTCGGGAAGCTTCCTATACCTCTGGTGGTGCTGTTATTCAGATTAATCAGCAGAGTTGGGCATATGCCAGCAAGAGCCCGCCTCTAACTTTGAAGGAGCTGAAGGAATCCTCCGATAGGACTGGTGACTCTGAGAAGTCAAATGTCTATGTGATGACTCGGTCTGGACAGATGAGCGTTGAGCAGCCTAAGGGTCACAAAATAAATGCCGTCTTCGAGCCAAAGACAGACAAAAGACCTTACAGGCCAGAAGCAGAAAAGCCAGACTCTGAAAAAGAGGACCCCATGCTGTCTCAGTTGAAGTGTACTCAAGCCAATATCTCCTTGTGGTCCCTGTTAACTTCCTCATACCCTCACAAGCTGAAGCTAGAAGAAAGTTTGGCCAAGACCATGGTGCCCATAGATGTCACCCCAGATGAGGTCGTCCAAATGATTGGAAGTATCCACTATAGAAATATCATTACCTTCACTGACTTGGACCTGCCAAAATATGGGGCTAGTCATAACGAACCCCTTTACATCACAGTCCAGTTGGAAGAACGCTGGTTACCAAGGGTATTAGTTGACGGAGGGTCTGCAATGAACGTCCTGCCAGAAAAGATGATGGATTTGAAGCCCACAGATTTGAAGCCTTCCAGTCAGACTATTAAGGCCTATGACTCCACTGCACGGTCACTTCTGGGGATTGCTACTCTCAAGTTGTGGTTTGGGAAAAAGGCCATGGATGTTGACTTCCAAGTGATTGACATTCCCATTTCATTTGCTGCTCTGCTGGGACGACCTTGGATTCACCAGATAAATGGGGTAGCCTCTACTTTGAATCAATGTGTCAAATTCCAGTCAAGTGATGGGACTATTACTACTATTTATGGAGACAGTGTCACCGTGGAAGGAACCAGCACAGGAGGTATCCCGATACTGGAGATCAAGCATGATGATGAAGGGTTTGCTTTGACCGGATTCTCTGTAGCCTCTTCTAATGCTCAAGTGTGTTGCACCGACCTCACTGCTACTTCTGACAGAATACCTCCTGCCATGCGAATGATGAGAAAGATGGGTTATCTTCCGGGGCTTGGATTGGGTAAAAGACTTCAGGGTCGCAATACTATCATTGATGTGAAGGAACAGACCACCCGCCACGGCTTGGGATACAAATCGAAGTCTCAGGATGACAAAAAAGCTAAAGGAACAGTTCAAGAAAAATGAAGTGAAGGGGTCCGTCTCCATCCTTACAGCTTATCTCTGGCCCAGTACTTCACAAGAGGTGGGACCCAATACGATGAAGGTGATCGCCACATCTCCTTGAGAAAAACTCTACTGGAAAACCTTGAGAAAGTTCGGGGAAAACCAACGAATCCTGTTCGGAGAATGTTCCTTGACTTGCCGGACATTCTTGGGGCTACCACTACTGTTCAGAACAAGTATGCCTTCAAAGGAAACCTAGACAATTTCAAAGAGTCAGCACTCTTCCCATCCGGGGTAATGGACTTCTCCGTCTTCGAGTTAGCTCTTCTGAAGATCAGCCAGATAGAAGCTGCTAGTAGTAAAGATAGTGAGTTGGATTTGCAGAAGCAGTTTGATGAAGAGGTGCAGATTCCTGATTTGATGGACTTCAGCTCAGATGATGAGGTAGTTGCCGTAATTGGAGACAGTGGTGAAAAACCTTTTGATCCCTGCACTTTGGTGACTAAGTCAGTGATGCCTTTAAGGAATTGGGAGACATTCTCAGGGCCGATAGCCAGCCGACATCAAATAATCACCGAGATTGGATTGGTACCCCGTCCCTCTCAGCCCATTCGTGTCAAACACCATGTTGTCCATACCCTCGAGTCAGGAGTCTTTGAATTCCAGTCCTCCGAGTCATCCGAAGGCCTCATGTCTGAGGATTATAAATATGTAACCAATGTCATCTTTCCTTTCGCTTTGAATGAAATGACAGATCTTTCTGAGTATCCCCTTATTGCCAACTTAACAAATGATAAATTAACTAAAAACATAACAACAGTTAATAATGAATCATTTGAACAAGATGCAAACACACTAAATGAACAATACATTAAAGAAATCTTTAAGCAGGTTACAAACAAAGAGGAAAATCGGGCCCAAGCTACCGAGGAGGTTTTGCAAGTGTTAACTTGGGTACTATCGAAGAACCTAAAGCGACACAGATTGGGAACTTCTTCCAGGGGGTTGAACGGGACAGACTGGTCAATCTACTCAGAGAATACATGGATGTGTTTGCATGGTCATACAGGGATATGCGTTCAATTATGGAGCACAAAATTCCTCTAGCACCAGATGCTAAGCCAGTAAAGTAGAAACTGAGAAAGATCAAGCCAGAGTGGTCTCTACAGGTGTAAGTACCCAAATCCGGATCGTCAAAATCCGTTAAAAGTTAACCGGAATCCGTTAACTGTCCCGCTCCAGGTTAACCGGAAACCGTTAAGTTCCCCGTTGCCAAGCCAATGAGACGTCCCGGGACTGCCCCGAGCATCCCGACGTCCAAGCATACTTAACACACGTTATCACACGTAAAAGTACGGCTTTCCCCGAAAAACGCACTTTTCGGCACTTTCCAGGGGCATTTCGGACATTTTCTGGACTGTTATTTTAAAAACGGACAAAACCGGGACCTGGGAACGAACTCCCACACAACCTGTGAGTCATGGGACACGTGGCAAGCATGCCACCTCCCTCTAGTCACCTTTCAATCAGAAATCAAGGCCAAATGACTAAAATACCCCTGGTATGCAGTCCAAGTCCGGCCGGACTCATTTGTAGGCGTACCAGAATTACCAGTCAGTCCCTCCAATTTCCAAAGTTTCACAAAACCCCCTGGATTTCAAGCTAAGTCCGGCCGGACTCATGCTGAAATTTTACCTATAAATAGAAGGGCTGTCAAAGTCAAAAAAAAAAACAAAATTTACTCCCCTTTTCACCACAGCCATGAACCAAACCAAATCATCCCTCTCTCGAGCTCCCTTTTTGCCTCGATTTGCGTGAAAACTCCGCGTTTCAATCAAACACGAACCAAAACACCTCGAAACACCATTCCAAACCACTTTCCGTATCCCATATACACCCCCGAGCCAAAGGAGTTGACCCTAGCCATAGGTATAACTCCCTCTCTCTAATCTCTCGTCCCACCTCGATTTACGCGCTAGTCGCTATAACCATTTCGGATGAACATCGTTGAAATGTAGACGCCTCCGTATAACGGGGTCCGATATGTTTTAGCCCCTCGATCCTCTTCTCTTCCCATAAGAGAAGTAATCTCGGGTTAAAACGGCGTTCCGGCCCCGTTCCATTTAAATTTCTGTCAATTACCATTCCGGATCGATCGATCCGTCGATCGTCATTACTTTTCTGTCATTTACCATTCCGGACCGTTTGATCCGTCGAACGTCATTTACATTTCTTGCAACTTTACAACTCCGAGCCGTTTTGGCTCGTCGATCGTCATTTACGATTCCGGATCGTTTGATTCCGTTGATATCGCACTTTAAATAATGTCATTTACAAAGTCCGACCCGTTTGCATCGTGATAGTATTTACTTTTCAAAGTTCGAGTCGCAACCCGATTCGTTGATGTCATGTCATTTAATACGCTTTTTCCCGTAAAAAACGTTAACAATGTAATGCCCGGTTCAAAACCGGAGTTCGACCTTCGAACTCTCATTCAAAATGCGCGAAATGACGTTTGGCATCCAACGCTCATCTTCAAACTAAAAGCCAACTTTTGACATTCACAATCATTTAATACGCTTTTTCCCGTAAAAATCGTTAACAATGACAATCCCGGTTCAAAACCGGAGTTCGGCCTTCGAACTCTCTTTCAAAATGCGCGAAATGACGTTTGGCATCCAACACTCATCTTCAAACTAAGAGCCGACTTTTGACATTCAAAATCATTTAATACATTTTTTCCGTAAAATTGTTAAAAATGACAATCCCGGTTCAAAACCGGAGTTCGACCTTCGAACTCTCTTTCAAAATACGCGAAATGACGTTTGGCATCCAAACGCTCATCTTCAAACTCAAAATCCGACATTTGTCATTCAAATGCTCGTCTTTTCAAACAAGATCACCTAATCAACGTTTGACATTCAAACCAAGATTAAGCTTGTCATTCAAGCCCCCATTTCAAAATGCAAACACACATACACACGCACATGTTTTCGAGAAAGGTAGAAAGACTCGTCATACGAGGCGTTTCGGGTGATCTCGTAATACTCTTCCCGAAACGTAACATGACCTCCGAACCTAACAATCTTTGGTACTCAAAATAGCTTTTTACTCGTTTTTGCTACCAATAAAAATGACCCCCCATTTTCAAAGCCTTTTCCTAAGTTTTTTCTACCAATAAAAACGACACCATTTTCACAAAAAGCCGTTTTTCAACGTTTGGGCTCAAAATACAAAAACCGCGTGGCGACTCCTCTTCCTTCCCGAAAAGCAAGGTCTCAGACACCAACCCTCCGCGAAAGACAACCGCATTTTGCTGCGCGCGTTCTGTTGGCGACTCCGCTGGGGACTTGGATACTTTTTTCAAAACTGCCATTGTTTTCAAAAAAGCCTTCCGTGGGTCAAACTTTCATTTACCCTTCCTCGTTTTCGTGTGCGTGTGTTACTTTAAACCTCGAACGGTTTTTTCAAAGCCATTACATTGTCGTCTTTTCAAAATCATACCATGTTTGTGTATCCCCATTCATGTTTGATTTTTCATGCTATCTTTTGAACTGCGCATCAAAATTCTTTAAGACACATTCTGAAAAATCTCTGTTTTACTCAGAAAAAGAATTTTAGTGACAGCACACTACTCGCACTTGCTGCATCGGTACACCGCACTCCACGTGCACTTGCTGCCTCGGTACACTGCACACTACGACCCGTAACCCGGGATGGACTTATCAGTTTCACCTCGGTTGGTCTGCCAGACACCTTTCGAGGGCGCACGGGGTCGTCCCAAACAGCCCATCCTAGCCCGTGTAAGCCATACACTCTTTGTGTCACACTTTGTCCAAGACCCCTCCCCATATGCACCAATACCCGTCTGCAGATGCTTCTCCATCGGCCTGTACCGAATACATAAGCCCCTGGCATCGGTGATATCAAAACCCAGCAGCTCCGATAACTGCCTCGGGGTATAACCATCCACCCACACCAGCGCGTTGCCATAAGTCGGCAACCCAGTGATAGCAGCAAAGTCAGTGGGAGTCACCGTCGCCTCCCCCCATCTGAAATGAAAAGTGTGGGTCGTATCCTTCCAGTACTCGCTCAGAGCTACGTACATGGACCTCGCCCTCTGCGTCGCGGCTATCGCAGCCACCGCACCGATAAATCCAGCAAACCCGGAGTCAATCACCAGCTGTCGTGGACTCCTCTCTCCCTCCCAGGCCTCGTCCGGGAGTATCTCCCACAGCGCTCGCACTGCCTCGAAGGCTCCCCGACTCTTCTGGTTGCGAACGTCAACTATCTGCATTGCATCCTTTTTGACATGCACGAACGCATGTCAAAAAGGATGCAATGCAGATACGATTCTCATTCATTTCCTGAAAAATTTCCATCCCTTCGAAAACTCCGTCGAAAGCTGAACTTTCAAAGCCCTCCGAAAACTCCGTCGAATCCGGAACTTTCAAAACCCTTCAAAAACTCCGTCGAATCTGGAACTTTCAAAGCCCTCCAAAAAATCCGTCGAAATCGGAACTTTCAAAGCCCTTCGAAAACTCCGTCGAAACCGAAACTTTCAAAGCACTCCAAAAACTCCGTCGAAACCGGAACTTTCAAAGCCCTTCGAAAACTCCGTCGAATTCGGAACTTTCAAATCTTTTCGAACATTTCGAAAATTTACTCCGTCCCGAATTAAAGCTACTTTAATTTTGGGAAAATGCATCTAGACATGGAATTTTGCAACCAAAATTTTTATGTCATCTACCCATAGTGTCAATTGAACTACATCCTAGTCAATTTCGACAAAGGTTCATAGCAAAGTCAAAAGCCCCAATTCGGGCACCAAAATCCCTAACTCATTCCTAGTCAAATTTTTAACATTTAAAGAATGCACATTCTTAAAATTAATGGAATTTGAGGGAAGTGTACCTGTCACTCGATCCCTCCTTTGGATTTGTGGTTCTCCCTAGCCGGGTAGAACTCCGTCGGATTCAATGGAAGAGTAGTGGTTCGAATGGTCCGAACCAACCGCGTTCTTTCACAAATTTGAGCAAACCTCACAATTTGGGATGAATTCTCTCCTCTCCTTTCTCTCTTTTTCGCCTGGAAAAATGGAAGAAAATGGCCAATTCAGCTTCTGCCTCGGCACTGATAACAACCTGGTCAACTTCAGGTTCAGTCCGGTCGGACTCTTGCTGCACCAGAAAGATTCCTTGCCACTTTGGCCCCTCAGCTTTTCACAGTTTCAATTTTACCCCTTTTGGTCCCCAAAAGTGTAAAATTTCCCCCCAGTTAGACATTTCTAACACCTCGTCTCCAGACGTTAAATTCTCAGTTAGTTTTCACTAACGCTCATCTCCAGACGTTAAATTCCCAGTTAGTCTTCACTAACGCTCGTCTCCAGACGTTAAATTCCCAGTTAGTCTTCACTAACGCTCGTCTCCAGACGTTAAATTTCCAATTAGTTTTCACTAACGCCCGTCTCCGGACGTTAAATTCAGTCCTCAGTTGACGTTTGACATTCAAACGCTCAATCATGTCTCCGGACATTCCAGTTACAATCCCGTCTCCAGACGTTAAATTCTCAGTTAGTTTTCACTAACGCCCGTCTCCAAACATTAAATTCTCAGTTAGTTTTCACTAACGCCCGTCTCCAGACGTTAAATTCAGTCCTCAGTTGACGTTTAACATTCAAACGCCCCATCCTATCTCCGGACATTCCCGTTACAATTCCATCTCCAGACGTTAAATTCAATCCTCAGTTGACTTTTGACATTCAAACGCTCCATCATGTCTCTGGACATTCGAGTTACAATTCCGTCTCCAGACGTTAAATTCAATCCTCAGTTGACGTTTTACATTCAAACGCTCAATCATGTCTCCGGACATTCCAGTTACAATTCCGTCTCCAGACGTTAAATTCAATCCTCAGTTGACATTTGACATTCAAACGCCCAATCCTGTCTCTGGACATTCCAGTTACAATTCCGTCTCTAGACGTTAAATTCAATCCCCAGTTGACGTTTGACATTCAAACGCTCCATCGTATCTCCGGACATTCTAGTTACGATTCCGTCTCCTGACGTTAAAATTTCTAGTGGTTTTCACCATCGTTCACTTCCCCGGCCGCCAGTCGTAAGCCCGATCATCCCACCTCAGCGGTCATCAAGGTAAGCCCGCATAACAATCCCTCTTCGACCATCAGGGTAAGCCCGAACATTCATCCCCAGCAGGATCGTAAGACCATTCGTCTACGAAAGAAACGTCAATCAACCCCCTCAGTTCCTAACTGACCCTGTCAGAACACTGGATACTTTTCCCCAGCAATGTGTCAGTCTCTCCCGAGACCACATCCCGTTCCTAACCCCGTTGTTAGAACGTCAATCCTTCCGAGTTGTTAATAACGCCAGTTTAACACAACCATTCCCATCATTACCACCCTATCCCCAGCAGGATAAACTTGGCCGTCATCGTAAGCCCAGTACTCAAGGCACGAATGCCTTCGTCTCAGGATAAACGTATCCTCAGCAACTCCGGTTTGAGGTACCACACGCCCTCGTATGACTCAGCAACTCCGGTTTGAGGTGCCAAACGCCCTCGTATGACTCAGCAACTCCATTTTGAGGTGCCACACGCCCTCCCAGGTTCCAGCAACTCCGGTTTGAGGCGCCACACGCCCTCGAAGGTTTCATAAATCTCAGGTTCAGACGCCTCCTAACAGTCTCGCTCAGGTCAAGGTCCCCACGCGCGGCCCCTTGCACCTACGAACTACGATCGACTTGATTCTCCCTCGGGATACGTAGGAATCCTTTCGCTAAGGATCTAGCCAGCTAATCACCCAGGTCTTTCAAAGTAAGGCATCCCGATTTGGATCCTTATCTTTTTTCAACGACACCACCTCCTCCGGAGGAGACGTCGCTGAGGGGCTAACTGTAAGTACCCAAATCCGGATCGTCAAAATCCGTTAAAAGTTAACCGGAATCAGTTAATTGGCCCGCTCCAGGTTAACCGGAACCCGTTAAGTTCCCCATTGCCAAGCCAATGAGACGTCCCGGGACTGCCCCAAGCATCCCGACGTCCAAGCGTACTTAACACACATCATCGCACGTAAAAGTATGGCTTTCCCTGAAAAACGCACTTTTCGGCACTTTTCGGGGGCATTTCGAACATTTTCCGGACTGTTATTTTAAAAACGAACAAAACCGGGACCCGGGAACGAACTCCCACACAACCTGTGAGTCATGAGACACGTGGCAAGCATGCCACCTCCCTCTAGTCACCTTTCAATCAGAAATCAAGGGCAATGACTAAAATACCCCTGTTATGCAGTCCAAGTCCGGCCAGACTCATTTGTAGGCGTACCAGAATTACTAGCCAGTCCCTCCAATTTCCAAAGTTTCACAAAACCCCCTGGATTTCAAGCTAAGTCCGGCCGGACTCATGCTGAAATTTTACCTATAAATAGAAGGGCTGTCAAAGCCAAAAAAAACAAAATTTACTCCCCCGAACCAAATCCTCCCTCTCTCGAGCTCCCGTTTTGCCTCGATTTGCATGAAAACTCCGCGTTCTAACCAAACACGAACCAAAACACCTCGAAACACCATTCCAAACCACTTTCCGTATCCCGTATACACCCCCCGAGCCAAAGAAGTTGACCCTAGCCATAGGTATAACTCCCTCTCTCTAATCTCTCGTCCCGCCTCGGTTACATGCCAGTCGCTATAACCGTTTCGGACGAACATCGTTGAAATGTAGACGCCTCCGTATAACGGGGTCCGATATGTTTTAGCCCCTCGATCCTCTTCTCTTCCCGTAAGAGAAGTAATCTCGGGTTAAAACGGCGTTCCGGCCCCGTTCCATTTAAATTTCTGTCATTTACCATTCCGGATCGATCGATCCGTCGATCGTCATTTACTTTTCTATCATTTACCATTCCGGACCGTTTGATCCGTCGAACGTCATTTACATTTCTTGCAACTTTATAACTCCGAGCCATATTTGCTCGTCGATCGTCATTTACGATTCCGGATCATTTGATTCCGTTGATACCGCACTTTAAATACTGTCATTTCCAAAGTCCGACCCGTTTGGATCGTGATAGTATTTACTTTTCAAAGTCTGAGGCGCAACCCGTTTCGTTGATTGCATGTCATTTAATACGCTTTTTCCCTTAAAAATTGTTAACATTGTAATGCCCGGTTCAAAACCGGAGTTCGACCTTCGAACTCTCTTTCAAAATGCGCAAAATGACGTTTGGCATCCAACGCTCATCTTCAAACTAAAAGCCAACTTTTGACATTCAAAATCATTTAATATGCTTTTTCCCGTAAAAATCGTTAACAATGACAATCCCGGTTCAAAACCGGAGTTCGACCTTCGAACTCTCTTTCAAAATGCGCGAAATGACATTTGGCATCCAACGCTCATCTTCAAACTAAAAGCCGACTTTTGACATTCAAAATCATTTAATATGTTTTTTTCGTAAAATCGTTAACAATGACAATCCCGGTTCAAAACCGGAGTTCGACCTTCGAACTCTCTTTCAAAATGCGCGAAATGACGTTTGGCATCCAAACGCTCATCTTCAAACTCAAAATCCGACGTTTGTCATTCAAACGCTCGTCTTTTCAAACAAGATCACCTAATCAACGTTTGAAATTCAAACCAAGATTAAGCTTGTCATTTAAGCCCCCATTTCAAAATGCAAACACACATGCACACGCACACGTTTTCGAGAAAGGTAGAAAGACTCGTCATACGAGGCGTTTCGGGTGATCTCGTAATACTCTTCCCGAAACATAACATGACCTCCGAACCTAACAATCTTTGGTACTCCAAATAGCTTTTTACTCATTTTTGCTACCAATAAAAATGACCCCCCATTTTCAAAGCCTTTTCCTATGTTTTTGCTACCAATAAAAACGACACCTTTTTCACAAAAAGCCGTTTTTCAACGTTTGGGCTCAAAATACAAAAACCGCGTGGCGACTCCTCTTCCTTCCCAAAAAGCAAATTCTCAGACACCAACCCTTCGCGAAAGACAACCGCATTTCGCTGCGCGCGGAATCCCGGGTAATTTCAACAGGTCAAAGAAGAGATTGAGAAGCTACTACGGGTAGGATTCATCAGAGTCATCGAATATCCGACATGGCTATCCAACATTGTGACTGTGACTAAGGCCAATGGGAAGGTGCACTGCTGTGTAGATTTCCGGCATCTGAACAAAGCCAGCCCCAAAGATGACTATCCCTTGCCAAACATAGACATTCTGCCAAGGATTGCTTTAAAAAAAATGCTTCTTTAAACATTAGTTGTATGAATCTGTGAGTGAATGAAGAATATGATAATGGTAACGGAATGGATTGCTTACCAGTTAAAAGTCGGAGTCGGATTTCTTGGACAAAAGAAGGAGTCAAATCTTGTTCTAGTGAGACGGCAAACTCTTCAACTCTGCGGGTCGGAGAAAAGGGGGATTGGAGCCGCGGCGGGTGATTGGAGCGGACAAAATGGACGTGGGGGAGAGTTGGGAAATGCGGACGGCATTGAAGGAGAATTTGTTGAGGTTTGAATAGACGGCGGCGGCGGTGGTGGATGATGTTCTTGGTGTTGTCTTTGAGGGGAAAGCTATGGAAAATGAGGCTTCAAAGGTGGGAGGAGGAGGGGGAGAACGCTGAGAGTCTGAGATAGACGGTTAGATTTAGGGTTAGATTTATTTTTTATATTATATTATATATATATATATATATATATATATATATATATATATATATATATATATATATTTATAATTTTTTTTTAAAAAAAATAAAAAAGTCGGTACACGGTATACCAACCGAAGTCGGAATTGTATACCGTGTACCAACCAATTAGGCACAGTTGGTACGGTACTACCGTACCGAGACTTCGGTATACCGACTTCTGTTACCAATGTGTACCAATTATAATTGGTACGGTTGGTATGCAAGTTGGTTGGTACGGTCAGGTACCATTTGCCACCCCTACATTCTGGTGGACGCCACTGCCAACTACGAAGTCAAATCCTTTGTTGATGGCTTTGTTGGCTACAACCAGATCAAGATGGTCGAGGAGGACCAGGAAAAGACAGCCTTCACCACACCGTGAGGAACGTACTGCTATACAGTGATGCCTTTCGGGCTTAAGAACGCCGGGGCTACTTAATAGAGGGCAGCAACCGCACTCTTTCACGACATGATCCACAAAGAAATTGAGGTCTATGTCGATGACATGATAATCCACTTGACACCCAAATTGCAATTACAAATAAATCACATCATGAATATGCAATTGGATCAAGTAAAAAACAATTTAAACAGAGAGATGGTAGTTGCCACCTGATAATCAGAGGCAGATGGAGCCTGATTATCAAGTGGAGGGGAAGGAATTGCAATGAAACAAGTGGATGAGAGAGAGAGAGATGGTGGGAATTGTTACCCTTGTAGTCCTCAACTTCCACACCAAGTTAGGTGCAGGAGTCTTCAATTCAGATGCTGGAGTGGAGATCTAGACACGGATGGAGTGTTGGGTTGAGATCTTCAAGGTGTTTTGGAAGTATGAAGGTAATTGGGTAGGAGAGGTATGAGGGATGAAGGAATTGGAGGGGAATTGGTTGGTTTTTTGTGTGGGAGGAGGAGAGAGAGAGATCCTGGTGTGATTTCTGCAGAGTGATGTTAGGGAGTGGAAATTGGATCCATTTCTGAGAGGGGGAGGGTCTTATTTATAGCTGCTGATCATGGTCACCTTGTGTCGCACGGCACTCTGTAACCACTTTCCAAGACTTCGAGTTGTCGCGTGACAGGAAGTGTCACCAACCGTTTTTGGCGCCAAATCTGGTTTTGGAACATTCTGGGATAATACCCAAAAGGTCAAAAATAGATTTATTCCCTTTAGGAGGTGTTTGACCCAAAGAGACTATTAGGAGGTGTTTGACCCAAAGAGACTATTAGGAGGTGTCTGACCCAAAGAGACTATTAGGAGGTGTCTGACCCAAAGAGACTATTAGGAGGTGTCTGACCCAAGGAGACCATTAGGAGGTGTCTGACCCAAAGAGACTTTTAGGAGGTGTCTGACCCAAAGAGACTATTAGGAGGTGTCTGACCCAGTGGAAGACTGTTGGGAGGCGTCTGAACCCGGTGGAAGACTGTTGGGAGGCGTCTGAACCCGGTGGAAGACTATTGGGAGGCGTCTGAACCCGGTGGAAGACTGTTGGGAGGAGTCTGAACCCGATTGAAGTCTATTAGGAGGCGTCTGAACTCGATGGGAGACTGTTAGGAGGCATCTGAACCCGGTGGAAGACTGTTGGGAGGCGTCTGAACCCGGTTGAAGACTATTAGGAGGCGTCTGAACCCGGTGGGAGACTGTTAGGAGGCGTCTGAACCTAGTGGAAGACTGTTGGGAGGCGTCTGAACCCGGTGGAAGACTGTTGGGAGGCGTCTGAACCCGGTGGGAGACTGTTAGGAGGCATCTGAACCCGGTGGAAGACTGTTGGGAGGCGTCTGAACCCAGTGGAAGACTATTAGGAGGCATCTGAACCCGATGAAAGACTGTTAGGAGGCGTCTGAACACGGTTGTGCGAGATGACCTGGAGAAATGATGATTTGACAGTTTGGACGAGACATGTTTTCATACCTGTGTTGTGCTTACCTGTAGCTGCCGGAGGGACTGATGCTACTGCTACTGACGATTGTGGAAGGTTGCAGCTGCCAGAGGAACTGGTGCTATTGTTGCTAACGATTGTGGCTGCCAGAGGGTCTCATGCCATTGCTGATCTTGGAAGTTTGTGGCTGCTGGAGGGACTGATGTTACCACTGTTGTCGAGTTGACGCGTGCGGGGCGGTCTTTGATGACTGCTGGTTGACTTAGGAATCATGAACCTTGATTGATGTGATGTGAGGTCTGTTTGCTAGGGAACAAATTTTTTTTGCTGATGCTTTGGTGGCGGGGACAACGACGTTGCTGGGGAGACTGATAGACTTGGGAATCTTTGTCTCCGTTTTGCTTTGAGGGGCAATCTTTGAGATTTGCTCAGTTGATTGTTGTACCTGCGGGGGAAAACAACACTCCAAGCACTATAGGGATCAAAGTGTAGATCATTAAATCACAGGGGGTGTTTTGAAAATTTTGGCTTAGGGGCACGAGATGTCTGTAAGTACCCCAATCTGGATCACCCCCTTTCAAACACACGGGAAACACCGCAGACT
Source organism: Adenophora triphylla var. japonica (assembly GCA_022495995.1). Lineage (NCBI taxonomy): Eukaryota > Viridiplantae > Streptophyta > Magnoliopsida > Asterales > Campanulaceae > Adenophora > Adenophora triphylla. The sequence continues at coordinate 75,436 of JAFEMH010001067.1, forward strand.
CATCCACGCAGTCTCAGAGACCTCTCTCACTCAAAACCCTCTCAAAACCCCCAACCAAACCAAGGGAGGAGCCTTCCTGGGATAAAAAGGGACAAAAGGACCTTTTGGGAATTTTCAGGAAATCAGAAAAGCAATTAAGGTCCGTACGGACCTCTTTGTGTCAATGATTACTAAATCCCCTTAAAGTCCACAATATTCCCTCAAATCCCGGAAGAAATGATTACTCCCCTGCAGAGTTGGTCCGTACGGACCTCTTTGCATGCAAGATGGTCCGTACGGACCTTATTGCTCAGGGGACACCATCATTCCAGAATATTCACCATCATTGCGGATTCCCTCAAATCGAAATCCAAAATTCTGGATAACCAAGAAGGTCCGTACGGACCTCTTTGCTCCGAAATTTTTACTATAAATAGAGGGCTCCCCCTCCCTCATTTTTCACACCTCCCTCTTCTCTCTTCCTCCCTTAGCCTTCTGGCTCCCCTCTAAGTCCTCTCGAGGCACTCCCGGCCCCTTTCGGATCCTTCCGAGGCCTTAGAGCTCCCTTGTGGTGCTCAGAAGCCTCCCAGGCGCTCCAGAGACGGCTCCGCGCTGCCCGAGGCACTCTCGAGGTACTACGAGGCCCCTCGTGGTACTCAGAGGCCTTGCACTGGTCTTTCCACGGCGTCCCGGCTCTTTCCGAGTCAAACCGACGATCCCAAACCACACCGAAACTGCCCGAGTGACTCCTGCCACCACAACGCACGCCGAACCTCTGCCCGAGTGATCCCGACGATCCCCACGCACGCCGAACCTGCGCCGAACGCAGCCTACAACCTCAACTCACGCCGAAACTCTGTCCGCGGACAACCGGTCCCTCCCGAAGCAATCCCGATCCATGCAGGAACGCTACTCAGGCCTCAAACACCATTCCCCGGCGGAAGACAGAGACACGAACCAACATTGGTAAGGCTTCCTTCCTATACTATTTCAATACATTTCCATACATAGCATACAATGTAGACATCCGATACGACATGCATTTTTAAAAGCACACACACACACACACAACATTTAAAGGATATTAGGGGTATCCAGAAAGACTCGTTTACGAGGCTACTCGGAGTGAGCTCTAATATTCTAATATTCTCTTCCCGGGGAGTCATCGACCTCCGAACTCAAAATCTCATCACACAAAAACGGTTTAAAATTATCTTTAAGCGATGCCCTTTTCAATGTTTTGGGCTTAATAAAAACGGCGTGGCGACTCTACAAATGCGAAAACAAACGGCGAGACACCTCCAACGCGAAAGATGCCGGATGCTTAGGGGCCGCGAGGCTGCTCGGATCCGGGTAATTTCGGTTGGCGACTCCAGAGGATATTTTGTTTTAAAAACTTTTAAACAAAACAAAAGATTTTTAAAACGATGATGAGGGTCAAACTTTCATTTTACCCCTTCCTTTAAGCATTGTGTGTGTGTGCACGTGCTTCGTTTTTATTTTACAAAAAAATAAAAATACAAAAAAATGCATCAATATACATACTGTGCATACATTTAAAATTCTTCAAAAACTCTGTTTTACTCGGAAAAAGAATTTTAGAGACCGCACACTACGCCTTCTTTGCCTCGGTTACACCGCACACTATGCGCCACCGCTGCTTTGCCTCGGATACACTGCACACTACAACCCTTAACCGGAGTGGTCTCGGTTGCGATCCGTTTGGTCTTCCTAGGCCTCTTGGGCGCGCACGGGATCATTCCAAACATCCCATCCTAGCCAAGCGTCAACCACACGTTTGAGTCTTGAGTCACACTCTGTCCGGACTCGGTTGGTTTTTACCCGGTCCAGTGTCATACGGCCTGGATACATATACCATGCCGGCCATTTTACGAGTCAAGGCTCGGAACTCAAGATCCCTTGCGCAAGCAAAAGCGATGAAAAGGTCATGCTAAAATCTTGACACTGATCTTGATTTCGAAGCTACACCCGAACGATGTTCCGTCCGGATATACATCCATGCTCGCATGACACCATGTCATCACGCCTTTGATACGTCGGCCATGACGATATGACCCGACCAACGCCTAACGTCACGGATCCCTTGCGCAAGCAAGGTAAAGAGAAGGTCATGCCGAACTCTTGACTGATCTTGACTCGGTGGCGGCTCGGTTCACTATTCACATGGCTAACGCATCAAAACGAACATGACAGGCTCGGTCCTTAGGTTCGATTTTCTTTTAGGCCGGTGGAAACCGCTTGCACTATAGGACCCTCGCACAGGGGCTGTCCACCTGGGATGTCGAAATACGGGTGCAAAGCGAGGGCTTATAGCCGCACGAGATGGTCTCCATGACCCGGGATCTAGCATAGTTGCGAAAAAGAAGAGCAATCTTTTCCAACCTACCTAGGACTACGAGAAAACATGTTTTAAGTAAATTAAAACAACAAAAAAATCGAGAAAATAAAAGAAACGGAAACCGCATGCCACGTGAGCTTTCCCCCTTTTATCCCGTTAGGCCATTCCCGTGTCTAAACCTTGCCCGTCACCCCTCCGGCTAACGAGAGTGGTCGAGAGTACACGGGAACCCGTCTCCCGAGTGTCAAAACAGCAAGGTCCTACCCACCTCTGTCACCGGGACGGTCAGTCAATTCCCATGGCCAAGTCGGTGGATAACAACGATGAGAACGGGACCTTACCCCAAGAAATTTCCCAACATTGGAAGAAGTTTGGCGAGGTCCTCATGGCTATTGAGAAACGTCAAGGTGAGCAACAAGCACGGATCGAAGGTGCCATGCACCACTTCGGAACCTTAGCCACCCAACTACACAGGGCTTCCCAAGCCGTGACTACTCCTACGGACCTCTAACATCTCTCATTGTCTCCCGAAGTCAACTGTTACCCTCGTACGAGCCATGCGGTTATGACGTAAGGCCACAAGACCTTCCGGAGGAAAGCTTGCCCATCCGGCCTCCACGAGGTCCCGGTACCACCGCCGAACAACGAACACATACTGGTGGGACGTCTGCGATTGCGGTGCTTGTGCGGAAATGGAATTCCGGGATGCAATGAGCGAGGGCCGTCCTCGACGAAAGAAGAAGCTATCTTCTCAACAAAAACTGAAAAAGAGGTATGAATACGGTGATCCCACGGTCGGAACCCTCGGAGAACCCTCGGGAAAGTTTGACTACTATGTCATCTACTCCGGCAAATCTCCCGGCCTAGTTACGCACGGGGCCACGGCAATGTTTGCTCCATGATCGAGTGGGACGAGCTTCGCACCGCCACCGAAGGCCCGAAGGTCCGGATAATCCAACCCCTGTCTTGGGAAGATCTCAAAGCCACTATTGATGCTTCGGTAAAGGCTATGACGGTGAGCGAATTGAAATGCGCGGTCGGCCTTACGCCAATCGAGGCTCCTCCCGCTCCGAAGCGGGAGAGACAAGCAAAACCATAAGTCCCGAGAGGTGAATGTTCGACACGTTCGGTCAAATCCCGGTGAATCCTCCACGGACGGACAAAAGGCCGGCCATACACGAGCCACGAATTGAAAAGGGGCCACTACGCCAAAGAAGGTGAAACCTTGGACCCGAGGTTGAAGATCCTGTCTTGACACGGCTCAAGCGCACTCGGGCTAACATCTCGCTCTGGTCCTTACTCACTTCATCTTACCCGCACAAGCTCAAGTTGGAAGAAAGCCACGGCCCGGACCATGGTTCCCATCACGGTGACACTGATGAAGCGGTTCGGATGATTGGCAACGTCAATTACGGCAATATCATCACTTTCACGAGCTCGATCTTCCAAAATTTGGGGCGACCACAACGAGCCTCTCTACATAACGGTTCAAGCGGACGAGCGCCGTCTCCCTCGGGTGTTGGTAGATGGAGGATCATCCATGAACGTCCTTCCGGCCAAAATGATGGATTTGCTAGGGATCAAAGCAGCGATCTAAAACCCTCGACTCGAGCAATCAAGGCATACGACTCAACATCCCGCCCGAGTCTTGGGAATAGCCACCTTGAACCTTTGGTTTGGAAAACAAATGGTCCCGACAGATTTCCAAGTCATCGACATCCCGATCACCTTCACTGCCATTTTGGGATGCCCTTGGCTACATCGGATCAATGGGGTGGCATCCACTCTCCATCGGTGCGTAAAGTTCATCCAAGGCAGATCGACCATCATCTACGGCGACGGCATAGTCAGCTGAAAGGACCGACACCAACGGCGTCCGGTTTTAGAGATCAAACACGACGATGATGGCGTGATGCTAACGGGGTTCACCATCGAAAGCCCAAAGGCCCAAGTGTGCCACATAGATTTGCCTTTGATTTGGGACAAGATTCCTCCCAGATGAAAATGATGAAGCACATGAACTACATCCGGGGCTCGGTTTGGGAAAACGCCATCGGGGCACTCAACGGATCATCAATATCAAAGAACGAGAATACCTGCACGGCACAGGATACTCTCCTACTCCCGAACACATTGCGGAGGACAAGCGAGCTGCACGAAAGCGCTCCACGAGATAACAAAGAGGCTTGCACGCAATCTCCGATCTTCGTCCTTACGGCTTCGACATGACCAAGTACTTCACAAGGAAGGCCGGCAACTTGGAAGAAGATCCGAGAAAAGGGAACGAGTTAATCGGCGCCAAACAAAGGCGGCCGACAACCATGGACAAGCTCCGGCGAGAACACGGCAAGATTCGGAGGCCTCAAGCCAAATCTGTCCGAAGAGCATTCCTCGACACACCGCCCCTGCCGGGATCACAACCACCACTATTCACGGTGAATTTTGGTTCGGGAAAACTCCTCTTTGGCGGAAGAACTCGAAAAACTCTCTGTCAACACTCCTGCCTTCAACAAGCGGGACGAGTGCATTCGAGCTAGTAATGCCCAAGACAAAAGCAAAAGACTCCGCGAGATGATGCTTGGGACGAACCACCTGCTACACTGCTCTTCAAAGAAGAAATCGAGATGCCGGATCTAATCGATTTTGTTTCGATAACTCGTGATAGCAATGATCGGGAACGGTGACATAAAGCCTTTCAAGCCCCATCTCCTATCAAGCTCATTTGCCACTCAATAAGCTGGGCCACATTCTCAGGACCTACGCGGCCAAAAAGGACATGATCGAACAACTTGGTCGACCCCTCGAGTCCTAGAGTCTAGTGTCAAAACTCATCCTGAGTCCATTAGTTTTGAATTTGAGTCTCTCGAGTCATCGATGGCCTCACGCCGGAAGATTACGAACTCATTGCCAATAATGTATCCCCGTATGCTCTTAATGAATTCTTCGATCTTTTCGAGTATCCTCTCATTGCATCTTTAACAACTGATAAATTAACTAACACACAAACAATTAATAACGATTCACTTGATAAAGAAGCAGACACATTAAACGAACAATACATTAAGCACATCTTTAAGCATGTTGTCAAACGAGAGAAAAACCGGGCCCAAGGCTGCCGAGAAGGTTTTAATCACAACGATTTGCAAGATTGTGAAGAGCCAAAGAGACGCAAGTCCGACGCCATTTCCGGCACACCGGATCTTCCAATACCTCAAGAGCAGGGAAACCACCTTCATGAACAAGGAAGACCCACACACAGAAGGGATCAAAACCAAGAGCATCATGGCCCTAAAACGCCTTGCCTCGCACTTCGTCATCCTCGGGGACATGTTATACAAGAAACGCTACCACGGGCCACTCCTACTGACTGCGTCGGCCCAAGAAGAAGCGAGACAAGTTCATGAATGAAGTCCACAATGGGGCTTGCGGTCCCCACATGAACGCCCGAGCCACGATGCAAATCATTCTCGGGATGGGCTACTCTTTGGATCTCCATGGAGGCGGATTGCATCCACTTTGTCCGAAGGCTGCGACAAGTGCCAACGGTTCTCCAACCTCAATCATCTACCGCCCCACGATCTCTCTTGCATGACTACACCTTGGCCCTTTGCCACTTGGGAATTGACGTCATCGGGAAAATCGCTCCGCCGGCGACAACGGTCACGAGTTCATCTTAGTAGCCATCGACTACTTCACCAAATGGGTCGAAGCCAAGTCCTACAAGGTACTCACCTCCAAGAAGGTCGCACATTTCCTCAAGAAAACATCATCTGCCGATACGGCATCCCAAATGAGGTCATATCGGACAACGGTTCACACTTCGAAGGGGAATTCGACGGCATTGGCTGAATTCAAGATCACACGCCACAAATCTTCTCCCTACCGGCCACAAACAAACGGCGCCGTGGAAGCGACAAACAAAACCCTCGAACGGATCATCCGAAAAATGACCACCCGAGGATGAGATTGGCCCGAGCCTGCACCTTGCACTTTGGGGCTACCGCACATCGGTCGGAAACGACCACGGGAGAAACCCCATTTGCCACGACATACGGGATGGAAGCAGTCCTTCCCATCGAGCTAGAAATTCCCTCACTCCGAGTCTTCTTTGGAAAATGACATCAACGAAGTCGAATGGCTCAGGCCGACATGGACGAATTGGCTCTGCTAGACGAGCGACGACTAAAGGCCATGGAACACGTCCGAGCCTATCAAAGCGGGATGGCTAGAGCTTTCGACAAGAAAGTCAAATCCCGAGACATCGGGGAAGGTGACCTTGTACTCAAAGAAAAGCCTCCCACTCGAACCAACCCAGCTGGGAAAATGGGAACCCACGTGGATCGGCCCTTTCGTGGTTCAAAAGATCTTCTCCGGAGCGCCATGAAGGCGACGGACCTAGACGGCAATCCGCTTCATGAATCCGATCAACGGAAGCAAACTTCGCGAGATACTTCGCTTAAGAAGAACAATTGTGCATCTCTTGGCACTCCATGTAGTGTCGAACTACGCGGACACTGAGCCCTCTAGTCAGGGAACGTAGGCAACCTTAATTGGTCCGGTCTAAAAATACACAAAAAAGTCAAAAGTTTGAATGTCAATCAAGACCTCCATCAAGCTACGCACTTTTCAAGAACACGCCCCAGCGGTCACCTTGACCAAGTCAAACGACGGCGGCAACATCAAAGGACATCCGAGGGTCACTCAGCATCAAACGGCCCGGCTCATGTACGCTCCCAAGCCAGGGGCTTGTCTTCGCCCTCACGCGCTTCAAAAAAAAATAATAAATAAAAAAAAAGAGCTCGAGCAAGGGCTCTCAAAAAAATATTTATAAAAAAAAGAGCTCGAGCAAGGGCTCACAAAAAAAAGAGCTCGAGCAAGGGCTCACAAAAAAAAAAAAAACAAAAGAAGCTCAAGCAGAAGTTGCGAAATTGAGGTCAAGAGCCCGACGCCAACAAGCGGCAAGGAAGCTACGAAAAAGACCGTCGAACGACTTGTCAAGGGAGCATTCAACCTCTCGGCCAAGCACAAAGCCTCGGCCAAAGGGATTGCCGTCGGGGCCCAGGCCTTCGGTCCGCGAATGCAACGAGAAAAGTCCAAAGATGGACGCCGATAAAGTGCACAACGAAGCAAAGGCAAACAAAAGATCTTGCGTCTCGACAAAGCTTTAAAAGTAAATCACAAATCACTAACGGTTACAACATTTCTTGATGAGTTCAAGCACGGTCTACTCTCAAGTTCACAACATGCTAAAAGACAGCTTAATACATTTAACTAATAATGTGTTTGCAATGCAATGAATGGATACTTAGGAGGTCATTCCGCGCCATCTGCGCTTGTCCCCTCGCCATTCTTTCCTTTCTTCCCTCGTCCCCGGCGAGTCTTCTTTCGCTCCACGTGAACCAACTCTGCGTCTCTCGGTCAGAGATGCGGGGTCCTCCCGTAGAGTCAAATAATCCGGTAGCTCTCGGGGCTTCATTCGCCCGTGCTTCGGCTCGGATCTCCTCCCTGTGAGTACGTAAAGAGGACCTCTCCCTGTCGGTCGGTCAACTCTAGTCTCGTAGTCAAACAAAGTGTCTCCCGTCACATCCGAAGGGTCGAGACCGGGCTTCGGAACTCCTAAGGCAATAGCTACTACGGCAAGCGGGTTCCCGAGAATTCGCTGCACGCTTTGCTCTCGAGACCACTTGGGAGGGCCTTGACATCTTTGCTCATACCGGGCCGGATGCTTGAGTCGTCAATACAACGCTCCCCAGACGTCTAAGGAGTACCACGGGAGGGAAAGCGGAATACTTCCATACCCTCGAGAAAATACAAGAAGGCACACTGGAGTTTGCCATACAAAGAGGAACTACCTCCGCGGTAGCAAGGTCATCCCGGCCAACAAAGGCTCTGCTTCATCCCAAGCTGGCAGGAAACAAGCGACGGAATATAGAAGGAGGACCAAGACAAACTGGAACTCGACAACGTAGGACCCTTCTGCAAGATCCTCCTGGTCTCAATCCTCCGGTGCGGAACCCACCGGCGGATCGATGCGTACCAAGGCTGTGCCATCCATCTCTCCCGGGCGGGTGATCCATATCCAACACAAGAGGTCGGCGAGCAAATGACCACGGGCTAAACGACGTCGGAGCCTCGGGCATGGCTGAAGTCTCTCTCGCAGCCACAAGGTGAGCAAAGCGGGGCTTCCCCCTCTCATAAAACGATCCCCGGTCGCCGGACGGTCGATACCATGAAGAGTCTCCCCCGGCACCAACGGGACAATATCTTCTCCGGCTACTGCGGTGCCCTACCACATCTAGCAAAGCGCCATCACAAATGCCAAGGGCCGGCCCGGAAAAAGCGTCGCCATCACGCACAAGGCAAATGCGTCCCAAGAGACGTCACTCTCATCATCGGCCATGAACCGCTCAGGCGGCTCGGAAATGTCGATATGACCCGAATCAAGGATCATGCCACTGCACTTCTTCCAACGAAGTACGAAGAAAGTCTGCAAGCTTCACGCTCGCGCGGCACCACCAATCAAAGGAAGCGAGATGGCCTCCACCTCCGGTCCTCCAATCAAAGCCCGAAAATCCTCAAAAGTGGGCACCATTTCATTGTAGGAGAAATGATACACGTGCCTCCTAACATCCCGAACTTCGCGGCGGCCCGCAACAAATCCCAATCGGGAACCCAACTCCTTAAAAGACCAAACCGAGCAAAGACGAAACCTTACCTCGAAAGCCCGTCTACGATGCCTCATACGGCGCCGCATCCCTGTTTTCAACTGCTCAAGGAAGTGTGCTTGCCTCTCCTGCGAAAGCCTCGGCAAAATTCTAGGGACGTACGAAGAATCCATGGCAAAAATGGAGGTTCCTAGAGAAAATGGGGAAGAAAGCTCGAAAATGGCTGCAAATGGGGAAATGAGGAAGAACCAGGCCCTGGAAAGCATTTATGTCCTTCCCAAAAGCAAGGTTGGTCCGTACGGACCTCTTTGCATGCTAAGTATGTCGTACGGACCTCCTTGCAAAGCAGAACCCATTTCCCCGGCCAAACGGTACAAAACCACTTTGTCCTCGGCAAAACCTTGCTCCAAAGCGCCCAAACATCGGCCAAAGCCATTCCCGGCAAACAAACACTACCCACAAATGCACTCTCAGCTCGCGTGGCATGCACAAAATAAAAAAAAATAATAATAGCAACAATTTCTAGGACAAATCCCGGGAATCACAAAAAAGACATTACATCTTAAAATAAAATACTGTTTGCCATGCAAATACATGTGTTTTATTACAGGTACCCAAAAATGTCTGTGGCTAAACAAAAAAAAAAGAGAGGGATATGAAAAGAGGGAAAGCAAATGAATACTAATCGGAATCCTCGGCATCATCATCCTCGCCGAGGTCCTCCAAAGAAAAGTCGGGCATCCCGGCGAACTCGCCCGTCACATCCTCGTCGTCGGAATACCGAGGCACCCGCCGAGGCTCCCACGAAAAGTACTCGGAAGGATCAAATCCGGCGAAAGGATCAAAGAAAGGAAGGCTCACGAGGAACCCTCACCTGTGCGCCGTGCGGAGGCATGAGCGATAAAAGGGCTGCTCCCTCGAAGGCCACTGCGGCTCCCGAAGATGTCCCGGCATCCATGCTATGCCGCCCCCTCAAAGGTCCCTCTGCTGCGGCTCAGGCTCGGCTCTAGGCGGAGGAACGTCTGAGAATGCCTCGAAGGCATAGGCTCGTACGCCGGCACACGACGCGAAGACCGGCGGGACACCTTCGACGCCATCTTCTTAGCGAAGGAGCGCATCGCCACGTAGCGGCGAGTCGGCATATCGTAGGCTCTCCCGGGACTGCACCAACAAGAAGCCAAGGAAACGCTCATCAAATGCGGTTATACTCGACAACAAAAAGAAAAATGCGTAAAAGATGCCAAGATGGAAAAGAGTCAGCACACTCACCGATCTGTCGGGATCCACTCGGTATGCGGCGGGAGCTGCTCGGAGCAGTCTGAGACACCCTCCTCCTCGATCCGTCCCCACGGACATACGTGAAATCCGGTCCGGCATCGGAACCTGCAGGGGAGCCTGCGGGCCAGCCTCTCTCTCCCGCGCCAGTACCTGCGGTGTCCTCAGCTTCCTCCTCACGAAGGCCCCGTACTCCTCTCCATATAAAATGAACTCCTCGGCCCCGACACCGCCAAGATACCTCTCAAAATCAAGCACATCCATGTCCCGGGAGTCAAGCATCCCAAAGGGAGGGTCCCTCGGAGCCACGGGAAGCACACCGGGGCCATGCTGCCAGAAGACCCGCTCCCCCAGATACATGACATCACAAGTCAAGCCCGCGGCATCTTCCGCAGCGCTGTCACCTCGGGAGCCCCCTCGAACTCATCTCCCTCATACCGAGTCCACGGGAACAAGACGAACCCCTCACGGCTATCTCTCTCCAGGACGCTCCTGCACATCCCCGTAGGCGATGGTGAGCTTCCCCAGTGGTCCTCCTCTTCCTCGCCGTCACGAGCCCATCCCGGCATAGCGGGTGCGCGGCAACGGCCCAGGATCCCTATCCCACGGGAAGCAGTGGAAAACCTCATAAAACCACACACTGTGACAAAAACGAGAAAGCTCGGTGCAAAAGACAATGGAGAAAAGACAAGTTGCTAAATCAAAAACGGCAATAAACTCATACCTCCAAAGCAAAGTCAAAGCAGCCAACGAATCAAGCCACCCCCGGCTAAACCGGTCCAAGGAGAAGTAGAGCTCGGCCAAGCTGCCTCGCCCCAAGCAATGTCACGAGACCCTATCCGAGATCAGTCAAGCTCTCCAACGAGCGAAGGGAGGCTGCGGTCGCGTGGTTCGAGAACAAAGTCTCGGACGGTGCATACCACAAGAAGGAGCGCGCCAAGCTGCTCCGTTGTCACTGGCCGGTACCCCGGATGTAGGCCCCAATGCGCCGTGATCCTCGGCTCCACGTCGCTATACGGCATGCCCGGAGCCCTGCGAGGACGAGGCTCAAAGCCCAGCGGCTCGGTCAACACATCATCGGAGATCATGTCTCTCCCACCGCAGGCCCTCCTTTGAAGGAGAGCCGTAATCGCGGCAAAGTCGGTGGGCGTCACTGTCACCTCTCCCGGCTCGGGTGGAAGGTGTGGGTGGTATCCCACCAATACTCGAGATAAACCCGGGAAGACACTCTTGTTCTTCCTCGTGTCGAAACTCCGGCCGGGTTCTCAACGAACACACCCTAGGCCGAAGCATAAACCACGACCTCAGGGGACTCGGCCTACCGTCCACGGAAATATCGGGCATCCGGCTGCCATAGCTCCACAACGGCCTCGAGCGATCCCGAGTCTTCATCCTCTTGGCCTTCCGGCCATAAGCCCCGCATCCTGCGGGTAAACACGCAAAGGTACGTCAATCACAGTACTTAATATAAAGGCACATATAACCCGTCACAAAACACGGCACATATTGCACATAATTTTCACATACATTATACATATAATTTTTCCATGTAACCCGTCACAAAACACGGCACACAATGCACATAATTTTCACATACATTATACATATAATTTTTCCATGTAACCCGTCACAAAACACGGCACACAATGCACATAATTTTCACATATATCATGCATATAATTTTTCCCATGCAGTCCGTCACAAAAACACGGCACACACTGTACACATTTTCTCAAAAGAAAAAAAAAGGGGGGGGGATTAAACCCTACACGACACATTTTCAAAAGAAAATCCGTCCCAACACGGCACATATTGCACATATTTTCCCCACAAAGTCCGTCACCCAAAAACATGGCACACACGGCACGACACATATGCATAACACATTTTCAAAGAAAAATCCGTCCCTACACGGCACACACTTTCACATATAACCCGTCACAAAACACGGCACATGTCACATTTTTTTCACAAAAATTATCACTACACGATAATTTTTCTCATAATGTACATACATAAATAGCATTAGGTACAAAACACCAAAGCATGCAATTCACTAGATAGGCACTTTATTTTCACAAATAAAAGCTAATCTACACATTTACGCACAAAATACACATACCCACAATTTTTACATGTCCATTTTCAACAATTCATCAAGAATTTCACAAAAAGGCATAAAATAATAAAAAAAATTCAAAAATGCGAAAAACTAAAACCTAGTTCTAGCATTCAAAAATTCGACGAGGGAATCAAAACGGAACAGATTTCTTACCTCCCAGACGTTCATGGAGCGACGATTGTGCACCTCCGGATTCGGATACAAAACATCCGGGTTCTTCGAAAGATGGAACAAACGAGATCCAATTTCTTTGAAGCTCCATCCGTTGCTCGACCACCTCTTGACTGCGTTGACGACGACTCCTTCGAGATCCTTCGGCCATGGCAAACAATTCAAGCAAAATATTTTTGATTTTGGTTAACAATGGAGGATTTTTCTCTCTCTCTCGCACGGTTCACGAACCGGAAATGAGGAAGAAGAAATGGGGAAGGCCTCGGTCATTTAAGCTGGTCAAAACACAGGAGCTGTAAAAAACCAAGGATGGTCCGTACGGACCTCTTTGCAACCAGGTTGATCCGTACGGACCTCTTTGCGAAGGGGTGGCCAAATTACTTTCTGCCCTTATAATCTTTGCCCCAGGCGTCCTAAGGCCTTTTCCGGCAAATCCGAGTGCGAGAATGGTCCCTAACCCTTCAAGTTGACCACCGGCCGTCAGCGTAAGACCGGTCCTCGCCCACTTCAACGGCAATTCAACCACCGGCCGTCAGCGTAAGACCGGTCCTCGCCCACTTCAACGGCAATTCAACCACCGGCCGTCGGCGTAAGACCGGTCCTCGCCCACTTCAACGGCAATTCAACCACCGCCGTCGGCGTAAGACCGGTCTCGCCACTTCAACGGCAATTCAACCACCGGCCGTCGGCGTAAGACCGGTCCTCGCCCACTCAACGACAATTCAAACCACCGCCCGCTCACGGCAATTCAAGAAGAGCTGACACCTCCCGGCCACGAATATCAAGGCACTGAAGACGCCTCCAAACGCTCAACGACAACTCAACCACTGGCCCTCAAAAGAGGTCCGAAGTCATCTTCCCAACGAGAAAAGGGCCCTACAAGGTCACGCATCCCCGGCAATTCAAGCACCGGCCATCAACGTAAGACCGGCCCTCGCCCACTTCAACGGCAACGCAACACCGGCCATCAAAGTAAGCCCGAGCTCCTCCCCCAACAAGTCGAAAGGGAAGTCATACAGGACTGCAAATCCCCGGCCACCATCATCCTTGCCCACTCAACGGCAAAACAAGCACAAGAAGGAGCCAACACCTCAGTACAAGTCCCAGGCACGAAGCGCCTCCAAAACGCCAAATGGTGAAGCAATCATCGGCCATCATCCTTGCCCACTTCAACGGCGGCGCAAGCACCGGCGGTCGTCGTAAGTCCAATCTTCTACTCAACATGCAAAAACACAAAGGCATCTACGCCTCTCGAAGCACGCACAGCGGCCACGCCTCCATAGCTGCGGCTAGAAGACGATTCAAAGTCCTCGCGCATTACATCAGCTGCGGCTAGAAGACGATTCAAAGTCCTCGCGCATTACATCAAGCTGCGGCTAGAAGACGATTCAAAGTCCTCGCGCATTACATCAAGCTGCGGCTAGAAGACGATTCAAAGTCCTCGCGCATTACATCAAATGGCTAGAAGACGATTCAAAGTCCTCGCGCATTACATCAAGGCTAGAAGACGATTCAAAGTCCTCGCGCATCCGCGATGCTAGAGGACGATTCAAAGTCTCGCGCATTACATCAAACCGCCGCCGGAAGACGATTCAAAGTCCTCAGGCGTGGCACCAACCGCCGCGGATGACGATTCAAAGTCCTCCCGGCGTGGCACCAACCGCCGCCAGATGACGATTCAAAGTCCTCCAGCGTGGCACCAACCGCCGCCAGAAGACGATTCAAAGTCCTCCAGCGTGGCACCAAACACAATCAGAAGACGATTCAGGTCCTCACTCTATCTCCGGCCCGGAAGGCCTTAAACCACCCGATTAGGAAAATCGTAAAATTTCCATCCCAGGACGCCACCACGTCCTCACAATTGACCTTGGCGGTCATCACATCTTGGGACACCACCACGTCCTTACCACTGACCTCGGCGGTCACACAACACTTCAGGGCACCACCACGCCCACATGCACTCACAAATTCACGACCTCTGAACTACGACCAGGCTTGATTCCCGCCAGGGATACGTAGGAATCCTATCACGAGGTCCGGCCATCGACCTATACGGTCACCTAGGACACCACCACGTCCTTCCCATCGACCTATGCGGTCACCCAGGACACCACCACGTCCTTACCACTGACCTCGGCGGTCACACGACACTTCAGGGCACCACCACGCCCGCATTCACAAAACACTCACCCCACACCCGAACTACGACCAGGCTTGATTCCCGCCAGGGATACGTAGGAATCCTATCACAGGGTCCAGCCTATTGACCTAAACGGTCACACAAAAGGACACCACCACGTCCTCACATTGACCCTCACGGTCACTTCCTCTCCCAAAGACGCGATCCAGATTAGGACCACTTATCTTATCGGCGACCCCACTTCTTTCATAAGTGACGTCGTCGAGGGCTTACGTAAGTACCCCAATCTGGATCACCTCCTTTCAAACACACGGAAACACCGCGAGACTCATCCACGCAGCCTCGAGAGACCTCTCTCACTCAAAACCCTCTCAAAACCCTCTCGAGCCCCCAACCAAACCAAGGGAGGAGCCTCTCCGGGATAAAAGGGAACAAAAGGACCTTTTGGGAATTTTCAGGAAATCAGAAAAGCAATTAAGGTCCGTACGGACCTCTTTGTTTCAATGATTACTAAATCCCCTTAAAGTCCACAATATTCCCTCAAATCCCGGGAAAAATGATTACTTCCTTGCAGAGTTGGTCCGTACGGACCTCTTTGCATGCAAGATGGTCCGTACGGACCTTATTGCTCAGGGAACACCATCATTCCAGAATATTCTCCATCATTGCAGATTCCCTCAAATCGAGGAAATCCAAAATTCTGGATAACCAAGAAGGTCCGTACGGACCTCTTTGCTCCGAAATTTTTACTATAAATAGAGGGCTTCCCCTCCTCATTTTCACACACCTCCCTCTTCTCTCTTCCTCCCTTAGCCTTCTGGCTCCCCTCTAAGTCCTCTCGAGGCACTCCCGGCCCCTTTCGGATCCTTCCGAGGCCTTCCGAGCTCCCTTGTGGTGCTCCGAAGCCTCCCCGAGCGCTCCCGAGACGCCCCGAGGCACTCTCGAGGTACTCTGAGGCCCCTCGTGGTACTCCGAGGCCTTGCCTGGTCTTTCCACGGTGTCCCGGCTCTTTCCGAGTCAAACCGACGATCCCAAACCACGCCGAAACTCTGCCCGAGTGACTCCTGCCACCACAACGCACGCCGAACCTCTGCCCGAGTGATCCCGACGATCCCCACGCACGCCGAACCTGTGCCCGAACGCAGCCTACAACCTCAACTCACGCCGAAACTCGTCCGCGTACAACCGGTCCCTCCCGAAGCAATCCCGATCCATACCGGAACGCTACTCCGACCTCAAACACCATTCCCCAGCGGAAGACATACACGAACCAACATTGGTAAGGCTTCCTTCCTACACTATTTCAATACATTTCCATACATAGCATACAATGTAGACATCCGATACAGCATGCATTTTTAAAAGCACACACACACACACACAACATTTAAAGGATATTAGGGGTATCCGAAAGACTCGTTTTACGAGGCTACTCGGGTGAGCTCTAATATTCTAATATTCTCTTCCCGGGGAGTCATCTGACCTCCGAACTCAAAATCTCATCACACAAAAACGGTTTAAAATTATCTTTAAACTGATGCCCTTTTTCAATGTTTTGGGCTTAATAAAAACGGCGTGGCGACTCTACAAATGCGAAAACAAACGGCGAGACACCTCCAACGCGAAAGATGCCAGATGCCGGGGCCGCGAGGCCTGCTCGGATCCGGGTAATTTCACATTGGTAGACTATCGTAAGAAGCGAGTCTCCTTTTCTATGCCTGGTTTGTTTATATTTGTACTTGATGCGGATAAGCCTTTATGTGTGCTATTCATTTATTATATGCATTAAAGGCCGAAAATTTTGTTTAAAAAGTGTGAAAGTTATTTGGCATGTGTTAGACTTGAGTAAGAAGTCCTTCGAAATATTTATGTGCTAGTTTGAGTAAATGGTAAATGTGCTTCCATGGGAGTATTCCATGTGTTGGTTGTGGGTAAATTGTAGATGTGCTTTCAGCGAAGTATTAGATGTCTCCAGGCTGGAAAGTGGAATTATGTATTGATTTAATGTCAGGTTCAATGCCTATATTAAAAGCACCTTATAGAATGGTATCGATTTTGTTTATGGTTATGATGAGCAGAATTTTAATCCTTATCTTGATGGCTTTGCGGTAATTATTATGGATGACATCCTTGTTTAATTAAAGTTCCGAGAAGATCATGAAAATCATTTGCGAATTGTGTTAATTGTCCTTTGTGAGAGGCCATTGGTTGCGAAGTTTAGCAAGGGTGAGTTGACTCGAGAAGATTTCAAATTGTGGGTTCTATAGTTTTAAGCTCAGATGTTATCGTGGATCTTTCGAAGATTGAGACCGTGGTCAAATGGAATCAACCTTCTTAGTGAAAGAAGTTCGTAGTCTTCTGGGTTGGCAAGTTGCTATCGAAGGATTATCAAGGGATTCTTGTGAATTGTAAAACCGTTGATTAAGTTGACTCAGAAGGAGGTATCCTTGGATTGTGTTATTATGCAAATTGGTCAAGTGATAGCGTATGCTTCGAGGAGGTTAACTTCGGCAGAATTATCCTATTCTCGACTCGGAAGTGGCTGCGATTATTTTGCGTACATAAGTGGAAACCTTATCTATTTGAAGCTCAATTTGAGATTTGTTACCGATCCTAAGAGTTTGAAGTATTTAGTTCTGCGGAAAGAAGTGAGCATCAGGCAGAGGCGATGGTTGGAACTATTAAAAGACTTTAATTGCGTTATTTTATATCATCTGAAAAAGTTAATGTGATGGCAGATGCGAGTAGCCGAAAGGCTTATGTGTCAACATTTATATCCTGTGAGTCGTAAGATGAGATATTATTGCGAATGTTCGAGCTATACCTATATTGTATGGAGACCTTAAGGAAATTCAATAAAATGATTCATAATTCAAGAGGATTATCGGACAGTTTCAAGATGGAAAGACCGAGGATTTTGTATTGAATTAGGATGGAAATTTAACCTTCAACTCAGAAATGGGTGTACCGTCTTCACAAGAGATTAAAAGACCAGTTTTAGAGGATGACCATAAATCTAGAATTGCGATTCATTCGGGAAGTTCGAAAATGTATCAAGATTTGAAGATGGGTTAGAAGATTAAATGGGAAAGCATTGCGATGGATTTTGTAACGGGACTACCTCCGACATCGATAAAGATGGATGCGTTTGGGTAATAGTGGATAGATTGATCAAGTCGGTTCACTTTCTACTTATATCAACGAAGTATTGATGGAGAAATTAAAATAACTGTGCATGCGAGAGATTGGTTGATCTCGTGCAGTACCAATCAACATTGTATCAGATCGGGATCTAGGATTCATTGCGATTTTGGGAAGCTGTGTGGGAAGTTCCGAGTTCCAAGTTGAGTTTCAGTGATACGTTTCATCCTCAGACAGATGGGCAGACAGAGAGGACTATCCAGATTCTTGAGAATAGGTTGTGTGTTGTGTGATGGATTTTCTTTCATTTTGAGAAGTTCAATTAACCTTAGTTGAATTTGAGTATAGTAGCAGTTTCCAGTCCAGCATTGAATTGGTACCGTATGAAGCATTGTAAGGGAGAAAGCATATTTATGATCCTTCACTTGTATTGAGTTCTTTAACTGAGGATAGTCAGGCTGATTTGACTTATGAGGAATAACCGTTGAGAGTTGTTAGAATCGCAAGTCCGGGAATTGAAATCCTAGAGTATTCGGGTTGTGAAAATTTAGTAGAAGAATCATTCCATAAAGTAAGTTATTTGGTTTTTGAAATTTGAGATGTGGAGGAGGTAACCTTCTTAATTTGATCATTCAGGTAAGCAAGTTTAAAATTCGAGACGAATTTTCTTTAAGGGGGAGTGAGTGTCACGACCCTAATTCTAGGCACCATTTTAGCACATGTTGAGCACGTGGGGTTGGAGTGTGTAGCATCTCCTTCTATACCTTTTGTGATAATTAAAATGTTTATGTGGTTATTGTGGTACTTTGATAACTTATATGATTTTAGGATGTTAATTGATTTAATTTTAATTATATAGTGTCTAAAGGAAATAAATGTTGTGGATATGGCCCTCCACTATCCAAGCAAACCCATAAGAACAATAAGATCACACAAAACAAAGCACAAGAAATCAAAGCACAGAAAGAACACAGAAATTGTTAACCCAGTTCATCAATATGATTGACTACGTCTGGGGGCACTACCAAGCCAAGATCTTGCACTATGATATGTTTGTATAAAGTTACAATGATTTTTGGGGCGGAACTTTACTTAAATATATGCCAGGAATACAAACCTAACCCTAGATGGACAAAGGAACCCGAAAATTGGCCTGAAACCGGGCCCAGAATTTCCCTCCGAGCGCGGTCACCCTCCATAGCTGCGCGGCCGCCCTCAATTTCAGATAATTATGCACCCTCGTTCGTCCCTCCAGCGCGCCCGCCCTTGCCTCCTGCGCGGCCGCTCAGAACGACAGCTGCTTCGACGATTTTCTTCCCTTTTTACTCCGAAATCTAACCCGGTTGGTCCTCTATTCCAACAATCTCCCACCTAGAGATCAACCGCATATATAAGCCCCGTATCCGTTCTTCAACTCATCCTTGGTGTCCTCCTAGTGCTCACCTCGATCATGGTAGTTCCATCCTCCTCTCCTATTCTCCAAGCCCAATTGAAGCTATGCACAGCTTCAATTTCTCAAGGTTTACAACCTTTGTCAACATGTCAGCCGGGTTCTCCAATCCCAATATCTTCTCCAGCCTTAAGATCTTCCTTTCCAAGAGATGCCTGATGTAGTGAAACCTCAGTTCAATATGCTTCGTCCTAGAATGAAACGTCGGATTCCTAGCCAAATGTATTGCGCTCTGACTGTCACTGTAGAGAGCGTTACCACTTCGCGTCTTTCCAAGTTCACCCAAGAAGTTATGCAACCATACCATCTCTTTACTCGCCTCTGTCACTGCCACATATTACGCTTCATAGCCGATCGAGCCACGATCTTCTACAATTTAGAAGGCCAGGAGATTGTCGTACCACCCAATGTGAAAACATAACCCGTAGTACTTCTCCTCTTGTCTAGATCGCTTGATGCCAAATCCGCATCAACATAACCCGCTAACACGACCTCCTTGCTTGAGAAACATAGAGCCTTACCAGCAGTACCCTTTAAGTAACGCAGGATCCATTTAACCGCTTCCCAATGTTGCTTTCCTGGATTGCCCATGAACCGGCTGACTACTCCCACCGCATGTGCAATGTCCGGCCTTGTACACACCATTGCATACATTAGACTCCCCACTGCCGAAGCATATGGAGTCCTCTCCATCTTGTCACGCTCCTCCTTGCCCATAGGTGAGTCCTTCTCGGATAGCTTGAAGTGCATACCCAATGGTGTCCCTGTTGTCTTCACCTCTTCCATGCAAAACCTTGCCAAGACTTTCTCAACGTATTCTGCTTGTGAAAGAACCAACTTATCCGACTCCGTATCCCGGTTAATCCGCATGCCCAAGATTTTTTTGGCCTCCCCCAAATCCTTCATCTCGAACCGTTCTGACAA
Source organism: Adenophora triphylla var. japonica (assembly GCA_022495995.1). Classification (NCBI taxonomy): domain Eukaryota; kingdom Viridiplantae; phylum Streptophyta; class Magnoliopsida; order Asterales; family Campanulaceae; genus Adenophora; species Adenophora triphylla. The sequence continues at coordinate 95,662 of JAFEMH010001067.1, forward strand.
TTGAGCCTTCAATCTGTTTACCTCTCTACTGCTAGAGCCCGCTATTAGCATGTCATCCACATATAACAGCAAGATTATGTACCCATTGTCCGTGTTCTTGAAGTAGCAACAATGATACGCCTCACATCTAATAAAATCAATATCATGCATGAATCCATCGAACTTTCTGTACCACTACCTAGGAGCTTGTTTAAGGCCATACAAGCTCTTAGTCAATCTGCAAACCAGTTCCTCGCTACTCTTTGACAAGTAACCCTCTGGTTGTACCATGTAAATTTCTTCCTCCAAATCCCTATGAAGAAAAGCCGTCTTTACATCCATCTGTTCCAGCAACAAGTTATCTCCCACTACTATCCCCTGAACCATTCTGATAGTGGTCATCTTCACAACAGGAGTGAAGACCTCGGTGTAGTCAATACCATACTTTTGCTGAAACCCTTTTACAACCAACCTTGCCTTGTAACGCTTACTGCCGTTTGCTTCCTCCTTAATCCTGTAAACCACTTGTTATGCAATGCCTTCTTCCCCTTAGGCAGTCTAATCAACTCCCAAGTTTTGTTGGCCTTCAATGAGTCCATCTCTTCGTCCATCGCAGCTTTCCACTTATTACAAAGTGCACTATGAACAACCTCCGCATAACATTCCGGTTCCCCACTATCTGTCAACAACAAATAGTAATTGGAAGGAGTATACCTGTCAGGCGATCCACGCAACCTGCTAGATCTACGCAGCGGAATATTGTGAATACCCCGTCCCGATGCAACGCGCATTCGGAGGTTTGAAATAAATAATCATATAATGTCGGACCGAAATGAGATATTCATTTAGTGACACTCGCTTTAAACCATATTAAAATATTAGTTTAATTTTGAGAGTCGCCACGCCACTTTGATATAGCCCAAAGCTTTGAAAAAAGGCTAAACAGTTAATTGGGTTCGGGGGTCAAGTTACAACAGAAGAAGAAGCGTTATCACTCCTATTGCCCGACGAATCGGTCTTTCTAGCATATGGGGTGTTGGTTGTGTGCGGTGTTTACAGGAATAGATAGAAGAAACGGGATCATGCATAAGGAGGAGGGGAGAGAAAGAATTTATTGATGATCACACCCTAGAACCTTTGAGTTAGGCCCTCGGAAGGTGCACTAATCAACGTTCATCCTTGGGGAATTGTTGATCATGGGATAATTATAACTAAGGTGGAAAGTAAGAAATAGTTCCTAGATCCATTGGGTTTTCTTGGGCAAAACCTTAGATCATCCTCGGCTATGCATAATTAAATATATTAAAACAACCCTAAATCTAGCATATAGGACATAGGCAAGAAATAAAGTGATTATAATACACTAAGCATGCAATAAATAATAATAAAGACGATAATAATAAAGAACAACAATATTAAAAAGAGTCTTACCAATTGTAGCAAGACTTTGGGGTCGAATCTTGGCGATTCGAAGAGAATAAGAAGAACTGTGGGTGAAACAAGTGTAGTCTCGTTTCTCCCGTATGAAATTGTGTGTGAAAGTAGGGAGCCGGGCACCCCTATTTATAGTGCTTCGGTACTTGGGCTGGACCGAAATAAAGGGTCGATCGGCCCTAATAATAAGGGTCGATCGGCACAATAAAGGAAGGGTCGATCGGCACGAATTAAAAGGTTCGATCGGCCATTTAGAGGAAGAAGGGCCGATCGGCACTATCTCCTGGCGTACTTTCCACGCATGCGGATGACAGCGGAGGAGACAAAATAATGAATAGATTTTTAGGGTTTTGTATTAAACCGGACCCAAGTATTTAGAATACCCTTTTTTCGGACCGGGTACTAACAAATATCCGGTTCCGGAGTATGTGGTTCATCTTCAGTGACCCCCTGACCATGGTCATCATGAATCGTTCTGCTCCCACCCGAGTCTGGAATATCCACCTCTACAACCTCCGGTTCTGAACTAGTATCATCGGATGCCCCTTTCGTCCTCAGACAATACACTGTTCATTGAATACCACATCTCGACTACAAATAATTTTATTGTTTTGGTCATCCCAAAAATTATACCCGAAGTCATCCCCGCCATACCCAATAAACGTACATTTTACAGATTTTGCATCTAATTTAGTTCTCTCAGTAGAATCAATATGAACATATGAAACGCAGCCAAATATGCGAAGAAAGGACAGATTTACCTGCTTGCCACTCCATGCTTCCTCTGGAATTCCATTCCCCAATGGTACCGATGGTCCCCTATTGATCAAGAAAGCCGCCGTGTCAACTGCATATGCCCAGAACGTCTTCGAAAGTCCACACTTCAATCTCATACTTCTTGCCCGCTCGTTCAATGTCCTGTTCATCCTCTCTGCAACCCCATTGTGTTGTGGTGTGGGCTTTGGAGTCTTCTCCATGCGAATACCATTCGCTGCACAATATTCCCTAAACTCACCGAGCTCATACTCCCCACCATTATCTGATCATAAGCACTTAAGCTTAAGTCCCGTCTGATTCTCCACCAAGGCTCTCCACTTCTTGAATACCTCGAAAGCATCATCTTTCCCCTTCAAGAAGTAGACCCAGACCTTCCTTGTTTAATCATCAATAAAGGTCATGTAATATGACGCACCACCCAGAGAAGTTACCGGAGATGGTCCCCACAAGTCCGTGTGGACCAGTTCTAACTTTGCTTCCCTCAAAGCCCTACCCGTCCTCGAGAAATTACTTCTCCCCTGTTTGCCAAACACACAATCTTCGCAGACCCCCACGTTGACTGTCTTCAAACCCGGTAGTAGTCCCTTTGAACAAAGTACTTTCATCCCCGTCTCACTCATGTGACCCAATCGACAGTGCCACAAATCGCATCACCCTTGGCCGACGCCACCGCGATACTATCCTGGGTGTTATTCGCCAAATACAATGTCCCCTCCTTATTACCCCGAGCGATCTCACAATCCTCCTTGGTTATAACCAGCTTCTGCAGCCGAATGTTACTTTGTAGCCTTCTTCGTCCAACCGCCCAACCGATAATAGGTTCTTTTTCAAACCCGAATGTGCCTCGACCCCGTTCGCATGTAAGACCTTCCCGTCCGATGCTCCTATTCTCGACATCCCCCTTCCCCTTGATTTCCAAAGGCTCGCCATCCGCCGATAGACCTTACCGAAATCACCGGGAAGTATAATTCTCCATCTCTTCGCATGCCCGCAGGAGTGGAATGATGCCCCGAATCCAAGACCCATGATTCTAGTACACTACTAACACTCGTAACCGCACATCATCACCTTCGACTGTCACATTCACCGAATTGCCCCCACGATTGGGACAATCCTTCTTGTAGTGTCCCAACTCCTTACAGTGATAGCACTGAACTGATCCCTTTGCAACCCTTGGTTTGTCTCTGATCTCCACGGTCTTGCCCTTACCACCCACCACGTTCTCCCTAGATTCAGTTCTCCCTTGTTTGCTAGTACCCGGCCTTCCCCTGCTAGTAGTACCTAAGGCCGATCCCGAAACAGTCGATGTCCCCAACTTCTTCATGCGATTTTCCTCGCCCAAGAGAAAGTCTTTAACATCATCATACTTCAATTTGTTTTTACCTGCTGAAGCATTGATCGCTGTCACTGTCCCGCTCCAACTTCCTGGTAAAGACGCTAGCAACAAGCACGCATGAACCTCATCATCAAACGTAATCTCCAACGCAGTCAATGAGTCTATAACATCCATAAACTCATCGATGTGTTTAGCTAAGGATCCTCCCTCTTGCATCTTGAGACTACCCATCTTGCGTATCGAATCAACCTTGTTTGCAGCAGATGGTGTTTCAAATCTCTCAGTAAGATAATCCAATAGCTCCTTTGTGGTTTTTGCCTTCTTGGTAGTCTTCGCAATCCACTTTGACAAAGTAGATCTGACCACCCCTAGGGCCTTCCGATCCATGAGATCCCAATCTTCCTGCGTTTCTCCTTCCGGTTTGACACCCTTTAGAGGCTTATAGAGATCTTTGTTATACAAGAGATCCTCTATCTGCATCCTCCAAAATCCGAAGTCAGACCCATCGAATTTCTCAACCGCCTGTTTGTCCTTGCCCATTCTTGATTGCTTGACAACACCCAATCGCTCGATAAACCAATCTTACGATTAAACCCTGATCTCGAACCAGGCTTTGATACCAGTTGTTGTGGATATGGCCCTCTACTACCCAAGCAAACCCACAAGAACAATAAGATCACACAAAACAAAGCACAAGAAATCAAAGCACAGAAAGAACACAGAAATTGTTAACCCAGTTCATCAATATGATGGACTACGTCTGGGGGCACTACCAAGCCAGGATCTTGCACTTTGATATGTTTGTATAAATTTACAATGAGTTTTGGGGCGGAACTTTACTTAAATATATGCCAGGAATACAAACCTAACCCTAGATGGACAAAGGAACCCGAAAATTGGCCTGAAACCGGGCCCAGAATTTCCTTCCGAGCGCGGTCGCCCTCCATAGCTGCGTGGCCGCCCTTAATTTCAAATAATTCTGCACCCTCGTTCGTCCCTCCAGCGCGCCCGCCCTTGCCTCCTGCGCGGCCGCTCAGAACGACAGCTGCTCCGACGATTTTCTTCCCTTTTTACTCCAAAATCTAACCCGGTTGGTCCTCTATTCCAACAATAAAAAGGAACTTGTAGTTTAAATATGAATTGTTGAAATTTACTAAATAAATGTATAAAGTTGTTGAGGTGCTTAAGTGTCAAGATGGGAAGTTAAAGTTGTTAGTAGTATTAGTGCAAAGGCTGGAGGAGCTAAAGTGTAAATGTTGTAATATATATCTTCATTCTTCTACCTTGAAAAAGTTTTATCATTTTAAAAACCTCAGTAAGTCTTCTTCTCTGTTCCATGGAAAGAAAAAAAGCTTAGGGTTAGTTCATCCTTCCATAATTTCTTAAAAATCAACCGTTGTTCCGTTCTTCAATCCGTCTTCACCAAAGCGTTCGTGAAGCCGAGGAGATCGCGTCTATCCGGAAAAAGAATTAATTATTTTCGAATTATTTCGGTAAATTATTATGATTTCTTTCAAATAATTGTTCAATTAATGTTTAAGATGATATTTTGTTGTATAAAAATGATTCTTGGTATTTAGAACAAGTTTTAATTTAGTTTGAATTATTTTGGAAAAGTTGAACTAAGTGTGGTGATAAAATGATGGTTTAAGTTAAAGAATAGTGGTAAAAGTGATTTTAAGATGTTAATGGCTAAGTGGAAGTGTTGCATGTGTTCTTGCCCTTTTTACTTGAGCTAAAATGTGAGAAAATGGGTTGTAATGAGTTGGTTGGAGTTGGTGTTGTTGTACTGATGTTGGAACAAAGGGTAGAAGCCAAAGTTGGCTGATGTTGTTGATTTGCTGATGCGCTGTTCTGTTCTGTTTTCTGGGCAAGGGCACGAGTCGTGCCCTTGAGCACGAGTCGTGACCATGCCTTGTCCAGTCGTGCGACAGTTTAAGCCAAGTCGTGCCAAGTCGTGCCTTAGGGGGGCACGACTGAATCTGAGTGGGGTTAAATGGGGCACGAGTCGTGCCCTGCCCTGTCACCTATGAACCAATTTCCAAGCCTTACCTAAGATATAATGGAACCCTCTTTAACTATGATTAAAGTACAACACTTTATTAATACAATGGTACCTTCCTTGGTCCAAATGGATTTGTGAAAGTGGTTTATATATTGTTCGGAAAATGGTTGGCAAGCTTGATTCGTAACTTAACCAAAGTTGTTCAAAACTTGGTAATTCGATTTTGAACACATATTCCTCCCATAAATCCCACAAAGCATAAAAGACTGCTGGTGCAAGAACCCTTAAAATACCCATGGAAATAGGGAAGAAAACCAACACTCTCTGCAATATAACCTCCCGTACCTCCGTTATTTCCATACCGGAGGTTAAACCATGGTCGGCCATTCTTATAATCATCATCAGGGCTGTAGATGTAGATGACAATAAAATTCGTGTTTCTTTGATAGGACAAAGAGTACGCTTGAGATGAAGCTGGATAAAGTCAGGATCAACGATTTTCTTCATCCAAGATTTGATATACCTGTTAATTTCAGGAGTTCTTTGGGAGACATTCTGAGATTAATGTTTTCCACAATGTCGTCGGGAAGTCTTATAACAATGCGATCTCGGTATTTGATTTTGTTGTCGGAGTTCTTGGATTCACCGTCGGAATTTTTGATTTTGTTGTCGGAGTTCTTGTCACGCCGTCGGTGTGTTTGATTTTGTTGTCGGAGTTCTTGGTCTCACCGTCGGAATTTTTGATTTTGTTGTCGGAGTTCTTGATCACGCCGTCGGTGAGTTTGATTTTGTTGTCGGAGTTCTTGATCACGTCGTCGGTGAGTTTGATTGCGGCGAGGAGAGAGAGAAAGAGAAGAGGCAAAATGTGTGTTTTTGGTTAAGTCACTTCCAACGGCAACGGCTACGGCTACGCCACGGCCACGGCTACGGCTACGGCTAGCAGTCTTTGGTTTCTATTAACACCGCCATTTTCAGTAAAAAAAGGGAAAATCAAGAATTTGATTTAAGGGGTTACACGTACCCTACTATACAAAGTAAGACTAAAATATCTAAAGTATGTAGTACTATTAGATAAATTTATTTGTAGTAGTAATTATGGTTTCTATTTTTTTTAACTAATAATTTCGATTTTCATATGGAAAAAAAGTTATTTTACTCATATTTAATAAATTTAAAATTTTCTATCTTTTATCATCCTATTTATTATTTTTAATAAATAAATATAATTTTTTATCCAAAATAGAATATTACTTTCACCGTTCCAAAATAAATATTATATTTTTATTTTATTTTTTTATCAATTTAATTGAACTTTACAAAAAATAATGAAAATTTAATAATCATGGCACCCTCAATGTAATTTTCTATCATGATGATACTTTATTTTTCAAGTCATCCTGTTTTATTCGTGAAGGAAAACACATAAGTTATCTACGAGTTCTCGGAATACCTTATAGATTAAATCCGAAACTCGTTGTGCGAAAGATTTCACTTGTGCTACGAACCACAATTATCTTGATTCTGCAATCACCACCTCTTCTCGTCCGATTCAATATCACAAGATGGATATTGAATGTTATTCCACTCTCACATCCCAGGCACTTGATGGTTGCCAGAGATAGTATTTCTTGGTCTGAAGGAGTATATTGAATAGTACGTGTTGCGTGTAAGTTGGTTCCCATAGAGGCCCAATTTATAGAATACTGGTTGGACTAAGTCATAGAGTCTCATTCACATACGAGTCTCTATTTGACTTATCCTCCAAATTCCCCTTATCCCAGTTTCAACATTATATTTGCCAGGCGTACCTTGTTGTTGCTCCCTCTCATTTGACCATTGGTAATGGTTCAATACAATATTCTCGATAAGGTCATATGCCTCATCGACTCCCTTGTTCATCAATGCTCCTTCTGCAGCGGCATCAATGGTCTCTCTTGTCTTGAATATGAGACCGTTGTAGAAGGTGTGAACAATCAACCACTTTTCAAGCCCGTGGTGGGGGCACATTCTGAGAAGTTCCTTGAACTGCTCCCATGCATCATACAAAGTTTCACTATCTGTTTGACAGAAGTTAGTGATCTTTGTGCGTATTTGGGCAGTTTTGCTTGGTGGAAAAAATCGACCAAGGAATGCTTCTTGAATTTGATCCCATGTTGTCAATGAATTTTAGGGGACCGAATTCAACCATTGCTTCGCCTTATCCTTAAGAGAGAAAGGAAAAAGGCGCATCCGAATCGCTTCCGGGGTAACATTTTGAATACGTGTGGTATCACAATATTCAAGGAATGTTTGGATGTGGAGATGAGGATCTTCGAAAGCAGTGCCGCTAAATTGGTTATTCATATCCATATGCAAAAGTTGCGACTTTATCTCAAAGTGTGTCGCTCCGGCATTCAGCACAACGATAGGGGATCTAGTTCCCAGGGTACTTGGATTTACAAAGTCCCGTAGGGTCCTAGCTGGTGTTTGTGTCTCTCCTTCCGCCATATGTTTGCTTAGAGTCTCTTTAAATTTTCTTAGTCTTTTGTGAAAGCTTTGTTCGGATTCCGGATCAAAATTGTCAAAGAATGTCCGAGACCGTTTCATATACTATAAGAAAAACACTTAAAGAGAGATTAAATGTAACAATTTATCGGAAGTAAAGACAAAACAAAATGAAAACAAAAAATTAAAACAAAAATTATGTAGTAAAGACAAAAGCTTAAAGTAAACCGTTGTCCCCGGCAACGGTGCCAAAAACTTGTTGAGGTTGAAACCTAACGTTTATTTAATATTCGCAAGCGCACGGGCTATTGCAATATAGCGGGTGCAAGTACGGGTCGATCCCACAGAGACAGGATTTACTTAGGAATTATTTTTGTTTTTATTGAAATTATAGAAAAGATTGGGGGGAGATAAAGTCTGATTTTGGAAATAGAAAGAACATAAACAGAAAATACTTTAATAAAACTTTATAAAACGAAGCATTCTCGAGATTGGGAATCATACACATAATTTTGTTCATCAAATTTTCATTGCCTTAGAAATATAGGTTTTCATAAAAATCAAGGATGGTATGTTAAGCCTACACTACTTCGGGTTAAGACAGTAGCGTTTGTATTCTTCACTAATTATGTCCTAACTGTTTGAGATTTCCGTTTATGTTACTCCCGCCCTGTCACAAATGGGCATTCTGGCTTATCTCTAGTTGATCATAATTAGTAAGAATCCACTAAGAACGAGAGTCAACATACTTTCCATTAAAGGAACATCCCTAGGCCGTTGAACTACTTTCGTGATCAATGGAACCTAGTTCCTTTATATGGTTTCGTCAATCGAGATTCTCCGCTAGGTCCTTCTCTCAATTGACTGAATCATACAAGTTGGACGTCTCCAAAATGTAAGACATTTAGAGATTAATATAAATAAATTGTTTAGATGAAGATAGAAGACAAGACTTTTTCATTTTAAGATGATGAACATTTATGCTTTGAGTTTCCAACCCCAAGAACAAGGGGGATTTACTCACTAGCCATCTAAAACATATAAGCAATTAAAATAGAGAATAGAGTAAGAGAAACTTATGATGAAATAGAATATGAATGGCTGGAAATAATGCTTCACTTTATTGCTCTTCTTCCAAAGTAACTTTAAGAACAAAATGTAGACTTTGATCTTCAAATGATCTTTGGAAATCAATATGACAAGTATTTATCTCTAACTTCTAACAATCTCTGATGAATATACTATAAAATTTCAGTAATTTTCTATATCTAAGACTGAGTACAAGAGGTCTTTTTATAAGGGGGAGGGAACTCTTCAAGAAGGTGCCTCCAAAAGGTGCCTTTTAATCTGCAGTCACGACCTTGCACGGTCGTGTCAAGGGATTTGCACGCCCGTGCCTCCTTGGCGCCAGATTTGATTTTGAATTTGGAGACTTGCACGGCCGCTCCAATAAATGCTGCACGACTGCTCTGAGGTCAACACGGCCAAGTCAATTTCCAAGACTCGGCCACTCCACGTTTTGGGGCCAAAAATGGCCTGAAAATGGCTTTGTGCACGACCGCTCCTCCATTGGCTGCACGGCCGCTCCTCCTGGATTTGGCTTTGTGTGTTTGATTTGTTTGGTGCTCCTCCATGTCCTTTGTCTCAAAGTGTCCAAGCATCTTTTTTATCATAAAAAGACTCTAAAACCTATCTAAAATGCATGAAATATACCAAAAGGCATAAAATCTAATAAATATGAAAAAGGAACTAAAAAGTACTTAAAATGAGATGAAAATGATGATTTATCTAAGTAAAAGTATATAAAAACTTAGGATAAATGACTATATAATAGTCACTTATCACTACTCCAAGAAATAGCTCCACCACCAAGCAGAAATGCATAGCCTGAAGTAGATTTACGTTCATCTACATCTCCAGCCCAATCTGCATCAGTGTACCCTTTTAGGCTCAAGTCCCCACCTCGATAACAAAGAACCATATTTTCTAATCCGCTTAAATAGCAAAGAACCCTCTTGATCGCCTGCATCGCCTGCCAATGTGCGGGGCCAAGGTTGCTTTGGAATCTACTTAAAATTCCAACTGCATGACAAAGGTCAGGACGGGTTCATAACATCGCATACATCAAGCACCCAACTGCCACTGCATAAGGGGTGTTAGTCATTCTTCTCTTCTCTTCTTCATTCTTAGGGCATTGGCTTGTACTAAGGATACAACCTTTTTCCATTGGAGTGACAATGGATTTTGAGTTAGTCATACCAAAACATTCTAAAACTCTATTTATGTAAGTCTCTTGAGACAAATCAAGAAGTTTCTTTGAACGATCCCTAATGACCTTAACTCCAAGCACATAATTTGCTTCACCCAAGTCTTTCATCTCGAATGATGAAGATAACCACTCTTTAGTGGCATTTATCATCTCCATGTCATTCCCAGCAAGTAGTATATCATCAACGTATAATGATAAGATTAAGATCTTTCCCTTGGACCGTTTAACATACACACAATGGTCTTCCTCAATCATCACAAAGTCAATTGAGGTTATTGCTTGGTGAAAGCGAATATACCACTGTCTAGATGATTGCTTGAGTCCATATACGGAACGTTTGAGGCGACACACTTTGTGCTCATGTTCCTTGACTTCAAAACCCTCTGGTTGAGTCATATAGATCTCTTCACCTAGTTCCCCATTGAGAAATGCAGTTTTAACATCCATTTGGAAAAGTTCTAAATCCATATGTGCTACTATAGCGAGAATAAGGAGAACTGAAGAAAATCTCACCACCGGGTAGAATGTCTCTTCATAGTCTAGACCCTCCTTTTGGGTATAGCCTTTCGCCACAAGGCGTGCCTTATACTTGTCAATTGATCCATCTGCCTTGCGCTTGACCTTGAAAACCCACTTGCTTCCAATTGCCTTACGCCCAGGCAAAAGATCAACCAACTCCCAAACCTGATTCTTGTACATAGAGGAAATTTCATCTTCCATAGCAGATGTACATTCATCACTCTTAGGTGAAGAAATTGCTTCTTTGAATGAAGTAGGATCACAAGTGTCTAAAGCTTCACATAGAAAAGATTCCCCTTCGATCTCAAATCGACAATGAGGAATTTTTCCACGTTGACTTCTTCGCTCTGGTGGAAGACTCCCACTGGAATCAACATTCCTACTTGGATGATCATCTTGACTCTCATTGACGATCACAGGCTCAGCCGTATGTTGATCCATTTGATCATTAGGTTGAGACAATTCCCCACCTACGCCAAGAGATGTCAAATGTTCTTCCTCCATCTCAAAGAGTTCGAAATCCTTTCTGACTTCACCGATTTGTGGGAAATCATTCTCAATGAAATCGATATCATGAGACTCTATTTCAGTCATCCCAACTTCAGGTTTTCCACCGTACATTACATAACCCTTAGAGGTATCAGAATACCTTATGAAAACACACTTGTTTCCTCTAGAGCCAAGTTTTCCAAACTTATTGGAAGTACGTGGACATAACCTGCACAACCCCAAGGGTGTAGATGCCCCAAATTAGGCTTCTCACCTTTCCACAATTGGTAGGGGGTTGTAGAGACTAATTTAGAAGGCACTCGGTTAAGGATATACGTGGCAGTCATAAGCGCATCACCCCAAAACGAAATCGGGAGATTTGCTTGTGCCATCATCGACCTAACCATCTCTAACAAGGTACGATTCCTTCGTTCTGCAACACCATTTTGTTGCGGAGTTCCAGGAATCGTTAACTGCCTTACTATCCCCTTTTTCTCACACAATCCCTTAAATTGATCAGACAAGTACTCGCGGCCCCGGTCAGTTCTTAAAGTTTTTAGGCTTTTATCCTTCTGATTCTCTACCTCTGCCAAGAAGCGCTCAAAACAATTAAGTGCTTCATGATGGTGAGAAATAAGTAAACATAACCATAGAGCGTGTAGTCATCGATAAAAGTGAGAAAATAGGAAGCACCATGGCGTGCTTTTATAGGTCCGAAAATATCTGAATGGACTAACTCTAATGGCTGTGTGGCCCTTTTAGCCTTACCAAAAGGCTTTCGGCAGGCTTTTCCCGCCAAACAAGGCTCACACACAGGTAAATTAACTTTTGGGAGAGAACCCAATAGTCCTTCTCTAGCCAATCTACTCATTTTGTCCTTCCCTATATGTCCAAGTCTAGCATGCCACAACTCAGAATTAGAAGTAGCATTAACAGAAGATAAAGAATCCATTAAATCTAATTTAAAGAAATTGTCTGACAAAAAATCATGTCCCAAAACCATATTGTCAAAGCAAATATCCAACTGACTACCACTAATATTAAAAGAATATCCTATTTCTAGCAATTTTACTACTGAAAGTAGATTATAGCGAACTCCAGGTGCGTAAAGTACTTCATGCAAAGTCAAACTGCGTCCATTCCGCAAAAGAAGCTGGTATGAGCCAACCCCTTTGACTTCCACGGTCGAGCTATTTCCCATGAAAATGCTTCGCGTACCAGCTGGAATCTTCCTATAATCTACAAATCTCGCACGATCCCACGTCACATGTTTTGTGGAGCCTGAGTCTACAATCCATTCAAGGAGAGAGTCAGCTAATAAAACATGAGAGCAAACACAAAGTTGCATAGATCTAGGATTTGGAGGTACTTTCTTGGGCTCAGGACAAGTTCGAGCAAAATGACCCAAGGTTCCACAGTTGTAGCACTTTTTCTTAGCAATATTCTTCTTGCCTCTGAGTTTAGCAATCTTGCCAGCTTTTGGCCCTAGTTTCTGAGCCTTCTTGCCTTTATTACCCTGATTCTTACGCTGCCCATTTGGCTTGCGCTGATCATCAAGAGTATAAAGAGCAAGGTCACGAGTCGCAGAACTCATCGCGCGACTTGCCTCATGGCGCTCTGCCTCAAACTCAACATGACGGGAAACATCTGCAAAAGTCTGAATGGAGTCTGTATGAGTCAGGATCTGCCTAAAATTACTCCACGAGTCCGGCAGTGAACGAATCACAGCTTGGACTTGCTGCTCATCAGACAAGATACTACTAGCAGCACGAAGCTCACGAATCATACCAGAAAACTCACGTAGCTGATCAGGAATGGATCGTTTTTGGTCAATCTTATATGATTCAAACTTGTATGTCAAGGTACGAAGCCTTGTTGCAGATGTGTTACCAAATGTAGCCTTAATTTGGTCTCACATGTCCTTAGCAGTAGAGCAGTTCTCAAACTGCCCAATCAGGTCGTGGATGCTTGTCAACATAGTAAAGCGAGCACAACGGTCCTTCTTGACACATGACTGAAAAGCCTGCATGTTCTGACGGTGTTAGGCGATGGTATTGCTACCTATCTCTGGCTTAAGCATCACAGTGTCAAGGTTCTCAAGAACCTCTTACTCGTTTAGCATGTGTGTGATCTTCCTTTGCCAAACACTATAATTTTTGCCATCCAATTTCTCGCCCTTATTCAAATCAGCAATTACGTTCTTTGATGCCATTTCACTATAACATATTACAAAAGAGACATTAAGCATACAATTTTAATTCAATTTTATCATAAAAACTCAACAATAAATATACTTGTATCATACATGAAAAGGAGAGAAAATCCGCGAGGCTCATAATCATAACCTTAAGCCTGCATAATAAAAATATACTCAAAATTGATTTTTAAATAAAAGAAGATATAGTGATAGAACAAATGCACCAATTAAAGCTCATTAAAATAATTCCAGCAATTCCAGAAAGTTTATATGGGACTCGTATAGTCTCAAATTTGTTTTTCATGCAAATTTATTTGTGAAAATACATCATAAAATGACATTTAAAGCACATAAATAATTTAGATTACTCAAAAAATATGGAAAAAAACAGAACAGTGCATTATCATATAACTATACCACAAAAAAAAATTCATGATTTTCTGATTAATATTTTTCACCCTGATAAATAAAATTTGCATGAAAACACATACAAAAATACATGAAACATAATAATGCTCATCAAAAAATTATGGAAAAATATACTAATCTTTATAACATTATTCTACACATACATAAAATATTTCATATTTTTCTGGACAGTAAAACTATTTTTCCTGAATTAATCATGCAGCAGAATACTCAATAATTCATAAAATATATTCTGATCATAAACAAATTATAAAAAATATCTCAGCATGTTGTCACATCATATTAAACATACAATAAAATTTATATAATTTTCTGGACCGTATTTTTATTTTTAATGCATTAACATACAAATTAAAACATTAACTAAATCCAAAAAACATTTATAAAATTTACAAAAAAATTCTGGTCCTATTTCTCTCTGGGCAAAAAAAACATGTACTCAGATTGCTGTTCTACGCTGTGGGCAAAAAGGCAGGTTACTGTTCATCATTTTCTCAAAACAAAGTAGGATTTTTGACAAAAACGTATTTTGCCAACTCATCTTTATAACACCATAACTCTCTTGATTTAAGTCCAAATTAAACAATTAAAGTGGTAATAGAAATATCTCGCAGAGTAGAACAAGACTCATGTTAACAATTTTTATTGAATCTGGATTTAACAGTGACAAAATCGGCCTTAAAAATTCCAAAAAAAACATAATTTCCGAAACTTAAAACTGCAATTACTCAAAATTTACATGGCCGAATTCGATGATTTTTTAGTATGTTATTCTACACATTATTATCTACGCATGGATATCAAAAACGCAGAAAAAGGAAGAGATTTGAATTTTGAAATCATCAAACCCAGTTGGTGAAAAATAGATCTGAAAAATTCAAAAAACATGCAATCAAGACATCAATGGTGAGCATCAAGCTTTGAGGCTCTGATACCAATGAAGGAAAACACATAAGTTATCTACGAGTTCTCGAAATACCTTATAGATTAAATTCGAAACTCGTTGTGCGGAAGATTTCGCTTGTGCTACGAACCACGATCGTCTTGATTCTGCAATCACCACCTCTTCTCGTCTGATTCAATATCACAAGATGGATATTAAATATTATTCCACTCTCACATCCCAGGCACTTGATGGTTGCCAGAGATAGTATTTCTCGATCTGGAGGAGTATATGAAATATTACGTGTTGTGTGTAAGTTGGTTCCCATAGAGGCCCGATTTATAGAATACTGGTTGGACTAAGTCATAGAGTCTCATTCACATAAGAGTCTCTATTTGACTTATCCTCCAAATTTCCCTTATCCCAATTTGAACGCATCAGTTAGTTAGGGATAATAAATCACGTGTCTAACAATTCATATCTCCAACAGAGTCTAAAACATTTAAAGATTCTCAAATATAATAAATTATATATTTATGTATATATTCTACAATATTTACTCATCAAAAAAACTAAAATAGTTAATTATATTCCATCTAATATACAATACATGAATGAAATAACTGCCTCTTAACTTGGGATAAGTGGTGGCTATGATTCAAAGTTAGAGAATTGATCCGACGGCTGAAAATACTTCCTCCATCTTTCAACCGTCCCTAACCTCACACAACCGTCAAACTCCCCTTAGTTTCCTGATTTACAAAAAACACAGTTGCTCCTCAGCGCTTTCTCTTTTCCGGCGACCATACCTGCCATCCGGTTACAACTCCGACAATGGAAGCAGCAAAATAGTACCAGATCTGCATTCCCCTTGAGAAGACGAAGTCATAGCCGCCGAAATCAGCGTCAGCGGAACTCAGCCTCACCGCCAATCACCACCGTCAAGTTCGTCAGCCTCCTTCATTTGCCGGCGAAGCAAACGCCGGACATCACAGACTGAGTAGTTGGAGGCCTGATACTATCTGACTCGCCTCCATTGCAACACCATTGTTTACAACTTTCTGGTATGTTTATTTGATGATCCAATTTTGTGTTTATGGATTTGAAAAATAAAAAACAGTTTTTTCTTTCAAGGGTGATAGGTTTATACCCAATTGTCAATTTCTTTTACTCTTAGTACTACTGGTAATACGATAATCTCTCACATTCTTGAAGTACACAAGGGTCTTCAATTCATGTTTCTTTGAAGATCCAGTTTAGTGTTTATGAATTTGGGAAATAAACAATTTATTTTTCTTTCAAGTGTGATAGGTTTATACCCAATTGTCATTTTCTTTTACTCCTTTGATTCTTTCTTAATTTTCAATTTGCATTTCCCTTGCTCCACTTCAGCAATTTTTTTTAAATAGTTAACATCACTTGATAATTATCTGGGGGACTTTGTGATGGAAAATTGGGTGGGGTGGGGTGGTTTATGGAGGATTACTTGGGGGAGAAACATAGAAACAAGGTAGAGATAGGGTGGAGAAGCTATCTTAGAATGATTTTAACCTTTACTCCTCTGTGTAGAAATTGTCTCTCCTTATTTAAAATCATTAAGATTTCTCTCTCTCCTCATCTTTCTCTTTCTTTCTACAGTTGATGTATTAGGTATTAATTGGTTTTGCTGATTCGGGTTATGAATTTTGGCTGGGAGGGGGATTAGGGAAAGAGTATGAATGCAATTGAATTGAGTTGTGTTGGGATAAAATTAGTAGTTTAGGAAAGGGTATGAATGCAATTGAGTTATGCTTCTTGGTTCACTGTGTTTATACGAAACTTTATTTAGATTTTATTTTATGTATTTGGGTGGGATATCAATTTGGAAAATTTTGTTGTTAACTATTATCGGAGGGATTTTGTGGTGTGGGATATGTGGATGTGGATGGATAGAAGCGAGAGAATGAAGTTTTGAAGAAGCAGAACATATATTTTTAGAGTTAATTTGAATTATGTTTTCTGCGTCTGGAGATAATAATGCAAGCTAATCCTTAGTTCTATTTAAATTCATCCTTATAGGCACAAGTCAAATTCTCTATGTTATCAACCTTTATGGGATTAAGTTGATACTTTAAGATTTAGGTGGTTGTAAACCTAATATTTTGATATTAACATATTGTGCAATTAGTTATGGCTTTGATGATTTAGAGCTTTTAATCTGATGTTTTAGTTTTCCTGTATTGTTTGATGTTACATCATGGAGCTTTGTTGAATTTAGAGGTAATGCATTTGCGTTAATTGGTGTGGGATTTTCACTTAGGTTGATTTTTAATTGGGAAAGACCTCTTATTTATTATTTAGATTCTAGATTTTTAGGTAGTATGTCTGACGGATTTAGCTGTTAATTTTATATTAATATAAGAGGTTTTATAATTCTGGCAGTAAAGGTTTTATAAAACTCGAACTTTGAAAATTGAAGAATTTCAATAGGTGCTTTTGCAAGGTATCATTTGGTACATGATCTCATCACTTGCTATTGCTATACAACTCCAGTTTGGTATTGAAACTTCATGATTAGGTATTTGTGGCTGAAGCTATTTGAGGTGTCAAATATGCGAAGTCGTGTTGTGAGATCAGTGTTGAATATAGGGGGTGGGGAGGGCCATGGGGAGTTCCTATACCTCAATGAAGCAGTAGACATAAGAATGAATAAGACCTGTTGTAAGGAGACATGTAAATCCTTCAAAATAAACAGTATAATGTTGTTGCTCAATTATGAAAAAAGAAAAAGAAAAAAGAAAACCACAAACGCAAGAATCAATTATCAGTGTCAGCACTCAAAGATGGTTAGTTCTTTTTTTTTCTTCTGGTGATATTGCTTTTTTCTACCTAATGCTTATATTTTGTACTATATTCCTCCTCCGCTTGAATACGCAGACTCCAGTAGTTATAAGTTGTGATGTTAGAAACATGACTAAATAAACTTTTCTAATTTTAACCAATAAGGAGGTCATTGTTGTAAAGTCAAGGTACTCTTGAGAGTTATTTATGTGTGTTTGTAGCGGTGGTGTAAAACTTTAACCAAATAATTGACTTCTCTCCAATCTTTTAATTGTATAGTACGTCATAGATTTTTATAAGACCAATCAATTTCATACCATCACTGTGACATTGGCACGGGCAAGAGAGTACTACTCCTTCTACAAAAGAAAATAAAAAAAAATATCTCTCATCCTTTTAACACATCACCTCACATGCTAGTACTACGGTTGGGCACATATGTACCCTGAAGAAGATATATGATTGTGGAACTCGCTTCAAAATAAATACCGCAATTAACTTTTCAAATATATTCTAAAATATGTATGTTACTTGTTTGTTTGTTCGTTTGTACCATAACAAATTGTACTAAAACTGTTTAATTGTATCTGAACGGAATAAAAGTGACGGGCTAGGCCCAACAAGCGAAGCCCAATTATTCAGACATTATTGCCACCACATCTCTAGTGGGTCGACCCAATTATTACAAGGCCCAAGGCCCATCAGCCAAGATCAGTCAACCTAGCTCATTGTCCGACCTATATGGTCTCGACCTAGCTTTGTCCGACATACGATATCTCTTACGAGTATCATCCGGCTACATCAAGCAGTCAGGTCGACCTTAGACTCAACCAGGCGACCTCGACCTACAAAATATACGTCGACCTAAAGAAGCAGTCAGGTCGACCTCGACCTACAAAACATACGTCGACCTAAAGAAGCAGTCAGGTCGACCTCGACCTACAAAACATACGTCGACCTAAAGAAGCAACCGGGTCGACCTCGACCTACAAAACATACGTCGACCTAAAGAAGCAGTCGGGTCGACCTCGACCTACAAAACATACGTCGACCTAAAGAAGCAGTCGGGTCGACCTCGACCTACAAAACATACGTCGACCTAAAGAAGCAGTCAGGTCGACCTAGACTCAAACAGTCGACCTCGACCTACAAAACATACGTCGACCTACATCAAGCAGTCAGGTCGACCCAAACCCCAAATGGCGACTTCGACCTGCCAAACAAGCGTCGACCTAACTAATATAGGCGCACGTGCTTCCATCCTTTCCATAACCGGTTCCCTACAAATCAGGAGTCATTCAGGGCATGTTCCCATGACATATAACCGCCCCTCAAATCACGGAGCTCATGTAGCTCCACCAAAAATACCACACTCATCAACTATAAATACATCACCACTACAACGGTTATGAGGTAACTGCTATTTTGCTATCAGAATTCTATTATTCAGTACACTTTAGCTCTTCAATCATCAAATACAATATTTGCTCTCCGAAACACATACTTATTCTCACGCCGGAGGGTTTGCGCGGGGTAAATCCCCGCGCCCTAACGGTGTCTGTTTTGCAGATCGTCCGTTCGTCCGTCCAGGAATCCAACGCCGCGTTCCCGACTGATTAGGTACCCCCGGTATCACCCATTTTATGCATAATCAGTTTGGTTCCATTGCCGGGAACGAAATTTAGCGAACGGCGGACAGTAACATTTGATGATGGAAATAAAATTGAAACACGAACGAGGAAAAATAGCTCCGTTCAAATTGGGTCAACGATTCCTTTTGTTGCCATGGACGAGGCTCTTAGGCGATATAACCAATCCTTGATTGGGTCACGATCCTCTCCACTGACCAGGTGTCTTCCTTCCATTAATATGGTTTCTCATCTCCCATCACTGTTCGCTTTCTTACAACGCATTTTAGATCAATCCAGCGGTTTCATTCTGATTTCCTTGTTTTGATTTTAAGGTTCTGAATTAAACCTGTTTTTGAATTGGGAATTAGGAATTATTGAATTGATTTGAGTTGATTGCCCTCTAAAAATCTGATCTTTATCAACCCTATCCCATCCAAAACCTTAAATTCCCCTTCCAATTGATTTTACTTTCTCATTATAAAGCTTCAATTTCTATCTCAATTCTGACTTATAATCCCCATATCATTTAACTAATTCGTTAAATTCTTTATTGAAAATGGCAACTCCGCCACATTGCCAAGCTAGCCCCTTTCCTGACGGGGTGATTGATCAGAGGAAGCGATGGAATCCAACAGGAAATCTGTTAGGAGGTCCCGCAAGCGAAAGCAGGAGCATTTGGACGAATTGATTGGCCGAATCAACCAGCTGAAAAACGATAACAGTCTGATTATTCAAAATATGGATTTCTCTATTCCAAAGTACGTTGCTGTTGAACACGAGAACAATGTGCTGAGAGCTCAGATTGCTGAACTGACGGACCGTCTCAATTCATTGAATTTTGTTCTGCATATTGCTGAGGAGGTTATTGGTTTCGATATGGACATTCCTGATATGTTGATGGAGCCATGGCAGCTTCCGTTTCCTGAGATTGCAGCACCCACAAACATGTTCCATTGCTGAATCAAGTCTTGGTTTGCGTGGTGAATATGTGGGTGACGCCAATGCACGACAGTCGGATTGGAGGAAAAACTGCTAACATCAGAGCATGCTCAGGTGTATCCCTTCCAAACCTTTTTGTCAATATTCACAAATTGCACTACGTCGAATAATTTGTCACTCATAACCTATGTTTGTATATTAAGCATATAGCATACAAACTGCTAGTCATGGGCATGATCAATTCTGCAAATATCATACACATATCATATACTCTGATGCAAAGCATGTGCCACATTATAAAAGTATGGTTTCATATGAGTACGCGTAGAAATGTTATTCGACATATTTTTTAACTATACATCTGCTCTTGTTCGGTTAATCGAGCAACTTTGTCAGGGTAATTGAGCAACTCAGCCACAAAGAGCATATAACAGGTCGTCGGCTGCCTATGCCGAATACAATTCTCGACTAAAAAAGAGACGAGCTAGGCAGCACGAGCTCCAAATCATATCAGACAGTGCTCAAGCTAACAGAAACGGATGGCCTATTAGCTCAGCTGGTTAAAGCGACGTACCTTAGTTTTTGGCAGCATGAACACAACGCGTCCATCCTTAGTTTTTGGGAACAATCAGGCTCATTCCCTCGGGCGAATAGTAATCAGGCAATACAATGTGTACACCACTGCTGGGACAGATCATTGGCTTTGCATCTCCATCAGCTATTTTCCTAACAGAATCACAAAATGGCCCAGCCGCATTCACAACTACTTTTGCGTATGTATCAAATTCCACTCTTGCACGCTTGAACGTGAAGAAGAACGAGTTGAGCAGTGAGCCTGAGCATGTATCTTCACGACGAGACACAATAACATCAGATGAGCAGTTGGCACACTCGTGCTTCAACTAACAGGCTAAGCAAAGAAAACGAATACAACCTCATCTCGACAACTAGCAAGTACCAAACAACAGAATCGGATTATCAACGGAGCAACGCGCCTCCTAACCTGAATGGACGTGCTAGCACACAAGAAGTCAGCTTGACAAAAGAAAAGTCAGCTAGACAAAAAACTAAAGCCTGAGAATAAGGTGGACCGAGCAGCCCACCTTCAAAAAAAAAGCAAAAAAAAAAACATTAGAGCTAATTTCAGGTGCAAAGATTACTCAGGAGGGCAGCAAGAACCAACTCACTTGTCAAGTACTATAGCTGGACGAACACACTTGCAGGACGAATATGAAGATATGCCAAGAGCCATGTTGAGAACCATCAAGACGTGCTGACCATAAATTACAACTCCTATGAATCTTTAAGTTGTGCACATGATGCGCTCCTCTACAAAGAAACATTTGATGCATGCTTACTATCTCGTACAACAGCCCAGAGCAACATTTGCCACTGTCTTCATTGTCCGACAACTACATCGCCGGAACGACCTGAAACTAAGAAAGCAACCCTCAAATCAGTGACAGACTCGACAAAATTTCGACCCTTATCAGGTGCATCAGTTTCACATCTATACTCAGTTTTTCGAATTCAATCTGCAACATGACAACGTGCTTGAGTATGCAATTTACAAATTATATTACATGTATCTCTGATCAATTGCTTACACTTGTGCGAGGCTAATCGAGAAGAACAAAAGGCCTGCGAGCAAATGTAACAGTTAGCCAAGTAGCTCACATCCTTGCTCGACCAATTAGGGCCGACCTACAAGCAGTCCAAGCAAGCTCAAGACGTTGTGGACCAGGGAAAATGCAAATCAAAACCAGGCCTGACACAAGGCCTCGAACAGAGTCAAAAAGTCAACTCGACGAAAGAAAAGTCAGCTCGACAAAACAAAAGTCAGCTCGACAAACGAATAGTCGATTAAAAAGCCCCAGGCACAATCTCGACAGCTATTAAAAACCATGCTTGAACTATGTTGGTCCCAAAGGTGGCAACAAGGGTGAAAATACAGCTAGAGGGGGGGGGGTGAATAGCTGTTTAAAATTTTTCGCCCTCAATTTAAAACTAAACCTCTTGCTTACAAAATCCTCTTGCAGTTGATAATAGACTGCAAGTGATAGTGTAAAATGCACATTGGAATAATAGAGTGTAAAGCGGTTATGAGAGGCGGTTTGTAAAATGCGATTTTGGTGGTGCGGTTTTGTTGAGAGCAGTTTTACAAACACGTGTATTTTGACTATGTTAATTCCAAACACTATTTCACAATAATGGATAGCTAAATAAAGATCAAACAGAGACAAAGATAAATAATTAGCAAGCACAGGAAATATAAATGCAGAAAGTAAGAACACGCTATTTGGAGTGGTTCAATCGTTTACGTCCACTATCAAGATGGTTAGTCTTGGATTTCTAAGAGAGATTTTATATTAAGTATTGCGAGATTACAAAGTACAATAAAATCTTTTCTATGAAGAACAAATCCAAAACTATAACCAGTGTATCTCAAGTGTTTAATCTATGTGATTAAAACAAGTGAGGTGTGTGTGTGAGAACAAGATCAAGGCTCTTTAAATCTGTGAGATGTAGAGCACAATGATTCTTGAATGTGTTAAGGCTTGATTTCTGGGCTAGGAATATTTCTTGAAGTATGAAGATGAAGATTCAAAGGGTTGAACAATTTCAAGCGAGCTTCGGCTTCTATGAACACAAACACTTCTCAATTTTTCAAGCAATCTTCAAATGGTGAAGATTAGGGTATTTATACCCAAGCATCCAAAATGTAGCCGTTGGACACAAATGTTGAAGGACAAGACTTGATGCTTTCTTATTGGTCCACGGAACCACTTTTGTCCTTTGGTACAGTAGTTGCAGATAAAGCCGATAATGCTCCACCGCAAGCAATGAGGTTTGGACACCTGTCACCTTTTCAAGATCCTTGCAGATCTTCTCTGACTTTGAATCACGTGACAAGAGAAGGTGGTTGACATTGAGTATTGCTGATGTGGATTATAATGACAAAAGGTGGTTTACTTCAAGTCTCAATCATTGGAGCGGTTCTGGAGTAGGCGGTTTGACAGGAGCGGTTGGTAACTCCAGTGAGGTTGCAAAGTGCGGTTGATGATGAGCTGCAAGGTGCGGTTCATCATAGGGTGGTTGCACTGGAGTAGTTCAAGAGTAGTTTCAAACAAAGGATTTCACCAAGCAAATGCTAAGGGCGGTTTTGCTAGGGCGGTTGGAAGGAGCGGTTTGAAACTTTGAACTGCAACTCTCAATTCCAATGAGTCTTGTGCCAGTCTTCAAGCCTAAATTTAACCTAATCTATAAAATGGACTTAACTAAAGAATTGAAGTCTAAGCTTCATTACATAGGGTCCTAAAGTCCTTAAAATAGACAGGAGGTTATGGTATCAATCAAATCTAATACAAAATAGGAGGGTTAAAATATGCATACCCAACAATCTCCCCCTATTTGATTGATGCCATTACCTACTATAACTAAAGCAAACATTGTACTTGGTAAAAACATGTCCATAAGAATTAACATGGTAATTCATGTCCCAAGTCAATGCACACACTTAGCTTAAGCTATAGATTTCTATACTTTCTAAGAGATAAAAACTTACAATATGGAAAGTAGAGAAATGCATTCAAACACTTTAAGAAATATGAGTTTGAGTTCAAAGTGCGGTTTAAACCTGAATGTTTAAACTTCAATTCAAAAATATGATTTTAAGTTGAAAAATATTTGAATGAGGTTTAAAACCATAAGAGGTTTCATTGTTCTTACAAGCAAGCGCTTGATATGAACAAGGTTTTGGAACCATGATGCAATTTCCATTAATTCCTCAAGTGGTTACAAAACAGAATGAAAGAAAATTACATGGTTACAAACAAAAACAAGAGTAAGTTGGACAAAACGAAATACAATGAGAGTGCGGTCCAACAACAAAAGAGTTAAAAAATACAGAGCAATAGCGGTTTAAGGTTGATGCGGTTCTTGACCTTGCCGCCGGGCCGCGGTTGATTGATCTCGTGGTTCCCGGCAAGATTTGATGCAGAGGTTTCGCACTTCAGGGATTTTCTAATTTTTCTCACCTCTTCTGCGGTCCTTCCTTGAGCGGTCACCAATCTCTCTAAGATATTTGCTTGAGAATCAATCTTGAGATTGGCATCGAGACTCGCCTTGGAGTTATCGATACTTGATCGGCTAGCTCATCAATCAAGGTGTGAAAGGAGGAGTTCAATGAATTGTACAAAGTTTGAACCTCCCCGAACCGCCGCGGTCCGAGAAGAGAGAGCTTCGGGCTATTTCATCAAGATTCACAAATACTTGGATGGAGGATTTCAGCTCATTGATCGTGGCTTCAAGTTTGGTGGTGAATCCTAACTTGATATTTTCAAGGCGGTCATTGAATTCATCCTTGACTTCATTTAACTTGGCCATCAAAGCATCATCAAGGGAGTTTGTCTTGATCTCCAAACTTCTCTTTGACATCATCAATTTCCGTAAGGATATTTGCTTCAACCGCATTTAAGGCGGTTTGAAAGTCTTGAGTAGAAGGCGGCCGAGAATTGACAGCTTTAAGGAATTCACTTGGAGGGAATCAAAGGCGGTTTTGGAGGAGGTTGCAAGCTGAGAAATCATTTCCTTGAGATCAGAATCTCCAAATGATTGAATTTGAACAATACCTTCAGCTAAATCCTTCTTGAATCCTTCAAAGCAGGAATCAGCTGAGGATTTGACAATGTTTGCTAGATCCTTCTCCCCCTTAATGGCATCAAGTCTCTGAGCAAAACTCTTGAGTGAGTTCTTATGATCAGCCATTTGAAGGGTTTGAGAGGCAATCAGATGGGATTGAGATTCAGCAAGCTTCTGAAGGGAGCGGTTTGAAGCTTCAAGGGAGGCATTAGAAGCGGTCAGCTTGATAATGTAGCCTTGGTTTATGAGGAGTTGGGACTGAATAAGATTAAGGGTGGAAAGGATTTGGGAGTAGTCAGAGGGTGGAGGAGCAGTTGAAGATGAGGGAATGAAAGTGAAGGCAGGAGGCGGTTCAGAATAGGTAGGAGGAGCGGTTTGAGGTATTTGAGACAAAAGGGTTTGAAAAATGCGTGAGGCAGGAACTGTATAAGGGGATGAGGTTTGAGTTGAGATGGGTAGAGTAGGTGGTAAGGTAGATGGGGCGGTAGGGATGGGGGCGGTTGGGATGGGGGCGGTTGAGATGGGGGCGGTTGGGATGGTGGCGGTTGAGATGGGGGCGGTTGAGATGGGGGCGGTTGAGATGGGTATAGAAGTGGTAGTAGGATTTGAAGTGATTGGGTTTGAATGAGTTGAATGGGATTTTTGTGGGGAAGAGTTAGGTGATTTAGAAGGGGATTTATGGGTGCGGTTTGATATATGAGGGGATGAATGATGTGAGGGAGAATTTTGTGGTGAAGGAGTTGGAGTCCTAAGTCTAGAGGTTGAATGGGCTGGGCCTGCTGATGGCTTGGATGTCCATTCAGTGAAGGCTTTGGGATTTGAGGTGGCTTGATTTTGAGGGGTTTGAAATTCAGAAGGGGATGATGAATTTGAATTGGAATGAGAGGAGGATTTATCAAAGTATGAGGAGGTTTCACCAGGTATTTTGATGTTGGATTTGGCAATGGTGTGAAGATAGTGTTTCTTTGGAGGAGTTGTTTTCTTGGCCATTTGCTTGAATCTTCTCTTCTTGGGATTCTCCCCCTGAGTGGTTGCAATCTTGGGAGGTGGAGAAGGAGAGAGCGGTTTGGGGGAAAGAGATTTGGAAGGAGAAAGGTGTTGGGTAGGAATTGGGGAAGAGGTTTGAATAGGTGAGGTTGGAGGAGTTTGAAGCGGTTGGGATTGAGGAGGGGATTGCGGTTGGGGTTGCGGTTGAACAGGAGGTTGAACTTGAGCTTGCGGTTGAGAGGTAGCAAGCGGTTCAGAAGATGGTTTCTTTCCTCGCAGCCCTTCCTCAATTCTCGCCCTTCTTTCCAACTTATCAATTTTTGCTTTATAAAAGCAACCTTATCTTCCTCTCGTGAGATTAGCGCGCAGCCTTCACAGCTTTTGCCTTCTTGATAAGAGGGGCAATTCCAAAGCATCCTCTTCTTCTTCCTCATCGCAGGCTCATCTCTCAAACCAAATTTCTCCCGAGGCTTAGCACTTGGACTAGCACTGCGGTTTGAACACGCGGTTTAGATGGTGCGGTCCTTGGCTTCTTGGTCCGCGGTTCTAGGACAATGTTTTTCCTTCTAGAGGCCTTCTTGATTGCCTTTCCTAGAGCAAGAATCGCGGTTGTCGGAGACATTTCAACATAGAACTCCTTGGGGTTGAGAGTATCAAGATCATATAGAAATTTGTACCGAGTATCTCCAAATGAGTATCCGAAGTTGTGACAAACCCCGGTTCCAAGGGAGTCACCTTCACCCATTGGCACCGATAACTCGGTGAGTTGAGAGTCCGAGATCCTCCAAGTGTTGATAGCTTGTGAACAACGCGGTTAGGAGCCCGCGTAATGGTCTCCATCTCTCGGTGTTCATTTTTGATTTTGGATTGATAAGCATCAATGGAGCTAGCCAGCTTCCTTCATCAAAATCTTGGGCCAATTCAGCTTAATTCCATTATAAATGGCACAGCAGTAAGTCCATTGCTGAGTAGTGAAGTTGTTGTGGTTGCCAGTCTTACCACACACAGACATTCCTACTAAATAGCCCAAGTGGCTCATAAGCTCACCAAATTCCCTCCTTGCCTTCTTCTTGTAATAACCTGATAGAGAGGTCAGATTGACAGTTGATAAAGCGGTTGCATCCAACACTTCCTGATCAACCTCCATGGGGCATCCAGACACATGAAATCCATAAGTACTTCTAATATCCAGATGATCAATGGATATATCGAAGCCTTCAACACTCCCAACCAGGCATTTGATCTTGGTGCCATCTGATAATTCTCTGTCTCCTAGAACAGCAGAGGAGTAGAACTGATCCACAAAAGAAGGAATAATATAAGATTGGCCTTTGTTGAAGAGAGGGAGGATTCCAGAGGTAGTGAGTCTTCTTATCATCTCTCTACCAAGAGCATCTCCTTGGAGCTCAGGCTCATTGATCTCATAGCCTGGAATAAAGAATTTAGGATCCTACAAAATGAAACAAAGGGTTTAGATCCAAAAAGTGATTCACAATGCACAAGCGGTTTGGGCATCCATGCGGTTGGCAATTGATGCGGTTGAAAATATTGAGAACTCCAAACCTCAAGTAAATTGTGAATATAATTAAAACACTTAGAAAATATGTAAGAGATTATACTAGTACGTGGCATTGTAATCCAAGTTTATCCCACACTGCAAGCGGTGCTTGGAGAGGAAGGTTATGGTGTCCAAATTTATATACTAAGTAATATCTCAAACAAATTTAGCATGCGGTTTCAAAAGAGTAAATTAAATAACTAATGCACATGCGGTTCAAAGTAACGTGCGGTCCATAGATAGTATGCGGTTCTAATGAGAATGCGGTTTGAAAAGAACATGCGGTTGGAATCAAGGAATTTTCATGAATGCGGTTCCAAACAATCAAGGCATGCGGTTGATTATTCACAATAGTGCAAAAAAAATTTTATAGAAAAATTTTCTAAGTATAAAAACATGTGTGAAAATCAAATGAACCAAAACACGTGACAATTTTAACATGGCATATGAACAGTCAAGTTGAAGGCATGATGAACACGAAGAACACTTAGAACACTAAGAACAGAGATTCAACAAAAGTTCACCAAAATCAACAAATAATATGTCAAAATGATCACATTTAGCAGTAGATTAACAATATAACATTAAAAATTCATACTTTGCTCAGAACCAACACCAACAAGCAAGAACACTCAAATGGGTTTTTGAATGAGAAAACTTTAAAGTCCAAAATCAGTGTTCAAATCATTGGTTGATCGTAAAATAAATTACATGTAAAGAATCTAACAACAAATCCGAGCAAAACCCAACTGAAATCATACAAAATGATAAACAGATAAAGCAGTTATGAACAAAAATTCATCCAAGGGTTTCGCAACTTTGAAGGTCCAACAATGGTCAAGTTTCAAGGATGATTTTGCAGAAAATAAAGAAAGATGAAGTTAGGAGAACATACCATATCAGTAAATGGTGCTTTGGGAGCCATTGAAGATTCAAGGTTTAAAAATGAAGTTTTGTAGGTTATGAGTTGTTAGAGAGAGAAAGAAGATGAAGTTTGGTAGAAAGGACGGTGCAGAGAGTGACAGTGTTGGAAAGTTGAAATTGTAAGAGTTGGTTTTCATTTATAGGAAAATCTCAAACAAAGGACAGTTGAAAAGACTATTTGATTTTCCCATAAAAGAAATCATTCCTCTGTTGCACCCTTTCATCTTCTTCTCTATTGCCAATGACGGCTGACAAGATAGCTTTAAATGCTAATGTTCCCTTTGCATTAAATGCATTTAAATTTTGAAATAACGTGGGAAAACATTTGCAAAAATGCCCTTATGTCAAAATGTGGACTGAAATGAAAAATAAAAGAACTTACCTTGGGTCCACGTGGCAGTGCGGTTGAAAAGATTTTAAACCGCATAGTTAAAATAAAAACTTGATTTTGAAAATACCATATGTTGAAGGCGGTTGAAGATGGAGCGGTCATAAGCAGCATGCGGTTGGGACTAAGCGGTTGGCTGCAGAGGCGGTTGACCACTCATGCGGTTTGAATAAATGCGGTTCAACAATGGTGCGGTTGAAATTTTCAATAAGAAATACAACCTAAACTCAACACACAAGTTAGTCAATAAAAAGTATGGAATCATTTAAGTTCAAGCATACCCATTTCTCCTCTGAGGAAGGAAAACCTCTTGGAGTCAAGAGCCTTGGTGAGGATGTCGCAATCCGATTATCCGTCCCCACATACTCTAAATGGATATTCCTCTTCTCCACATGGTCTTTGAGGAAATGATACTTGATATCAATATGCTTGGTCTTGGAATGCATGACAGGTTGTTAGAGATCGAAATTGTTGAAGTGTTGTCGCACATGATCGGGCAGTTTCCTTCTTCAATTCCATAGTCCACCAACTGCTGCTTCATCCAAAGGATTTGACAAAGAACAACTACCAAAGAAGAATATACTCATCTCCGTGGTAGACACCGAAACCGAAGCTTGCTTTTTGTCGGCCCAAGCAACTAGTCTATTTCCAAGGAAATGACAAGTACCACTAGTGCTTTTCCTGTCAATAGTACAAGCCGCATAATCGCATCCGAATAACCTACAAGATCGAAGTTCGAATCTTTGGAATACCAAAGTCCAAGGTTAGTGGTTCCGTATAAATAGCGGATTATACGCTTGACCGCAATAAGATGTGCTTCTCTAGGATCCGCTTGGTAGCGAGCACATACACGTACACTAAACATGATATCGGGCCTACTAGCGCTAAGTAAAGTAATGAGCCGATCATACCTCGATATAAAGTCTGATCAACTTTCTTACCTTTGAGATCCTTATCTAGCTTATTGCCGGTGGCCATAGGAGTATCATACACTTTAGCATTTTCTAAACCAAACTTCTTTATCAACTCCTTGGTGTATTTGGCTTGGCTGAGGAAAATACCTTCTTCGCATTGCTTGATTTGAAGCCCGAGGAAGAATGTTAATTCTCCCATCATGCTCATCTCAAACTTGCTTTTCATTAGCTTTTCAAAACGCTTACAAAGCAACTCATTAGTAGAACCAAAAATAATATCATCAACATAAATTTGAACAAGTAAAGTATGCTCATTATATTTGGCAATAAAAAGAGTTGTATCAATTTTACCGCGTTTAAATCCTTTTTCTAGTAAAAATTTAGAAAGAGTCTCATACCATGCCCTTGGAGCTTGCTTAAGTCCATACAAAGCTTTCTGGAGTTTGTAGACATGATTGGGAAATTTAGAGTCTTCAAATCCAGGCGGTTGGGCAACATACACGGTCTCTTGCAGTTCGCCGTTGAGGAATGCACTCTTTACGTCCATTTGATATAACTTGAAATGCTTGAAAGAGGCGTAGGCTAAGAAAATTCTAATAGCTTCCAATCTTGCAACTGGAGCAAAGGTTTCATCATAATCAATTCCTTCTTCTTGCCTATATCCTTGTGCGACCAACCTTGCTTTATTCCTAGTGATGCTTCCATTCTCATCCATCTTATTCCTAAATACCCACTTAGTTCCTATCACTCCTTGATCCTGAGGTCTAGGCACCAAAGTCCAGACCTTGCATCTTTCAAACTGGTTGAGTTCTTCTTGCATAGCAACAACCCAACTGGAATCTTGGAGTGCTTCATCAATCTTCTTAGGTTCAACTTGAGATAAAAAAGAAGTATGCTCGTCATAATTTGATCTCCTTGTTTGAACACCGGAAAACAGATCACCAATCACATTTGTGAGGGGGTGACTGCTGACTTCACGAACCTCCGGGGTAAGTCCGGTTGGACCGAGGTTTGTCAAGATCTTCAATTGGAACGTCGCTAGATCCTTCAAATAAGTCATGGAAGGTAAGTTGACGAAGAGGTTCTATAAGCCGGATAGGGAATTTTCAACTTCTTCTTCCTCGGTAGTTGCATCCGGAGTAGAAACTTCAGTGCGGTTTGAGAATTGCGGTTTGAGGGAAGTTTCACTGAGGGTGCCGGATTTTGAGGTTGAGGTTCAAAGTGCGGTTTGGGATGGTTCACCCGGTTCATGATGCTCAACAAAATCATCAAGAACATTTGGAGCCAAATGTGGCTCAAGGAGAGAATGCTCATCAAAAGTAACATGGACAGACTCAACTATTTTTAAACTAGTTTTATTGAAAACACGAAAAGCTTTTGAATGTTTAGCATACCCAACAAAAATACCTTCGTCGGCCTTGGCTCCGAATTTACCTCTATTTTCTCTTCCGTTGTAGAGGACAAAACATTTGCAGCCAAAAATCTTGAAGAATGCAATGTTGGGGGTTCTTCCTCGCCAAAGCTCATAGGGAGTCTTGTTATAGGTTTTGTTGATGAGGAAGCGGTTCTGAGTGAAGCATGCGGTATTGATTGCTTCAAATTTCAAAAATACCGAGGTAGCTTCGCTTCGTATATCATAGTCTTTCCAAATTTCAATCAACGTCCTATTCTTCCTTTCCACAACCCCATTTTGTTGTGGAACACCAAATAGCTGAAAAATTGTGATCAATCCTACGGTCATCACAATACTGAGCAACACCGTTGTTCTTAAATTCCGTTCCATTATCTGATCGAACACTAACGATGTCGTCTTCTTTTTGAGTTTGGAGCCGTCTAAAAAGTGCGGTGAGAACCTCATAGCAATCATCTTTGGAGATCATCATCTCAACCCACGTATATCTTGAATAATCATCCACCACCACTAAGGTATATCTATTTCCTCCAATGCTGGCAGTGGTTACGGTCCAAACAAATCTATGTGAAGCAGCTTGTAAGCATCTTGAAGTTCAAGGAGCGGTCTTGCCGGGTGAAAGACGACGCGGATCGCTACCAAGCCGGCATGCACCGCATTTCTCCGGATGGTGGTCACCACTTTGGGTAAACCACGAACGAGGTTTTCCCTACCAATTTTTGCAAGATACTTGAAGTTCAAGTGGCTCAACCTCTTGTGCCATAGCCAACTATTTTCGCTCACATTCTTAGCTACAAAATAGAGATTAGTAATACTACATGCAGAATTTAGATCAATAATGTAAATATTACTCTTACGAATCCCTGTGAGTAGAGTGACGCCGGAAATGCTATCTTTGATAAAGCAATTTGATGACGTGAAGTTGCAAAGCATTCCTTTGTCGCAAAATTGAGAAATTGAAAGGAGGTTGTGCTTGAGTCCATCGACAAGAGAAACCTTCTCAATAGTTAGGTTTCCTCTCCTTATAACACCATATCCAATGGTCTTGCCTTTGTTGTTGTCACCAAAGGTTACAGATGGACCACTTGCTTCAATGACATCTTCAAGTAAAGATCTATCTCCAAATATATGTCTTGAGCAAACCCACTATCAAGATACCATTCATTATCCTTGGAGTGACCACCATGAAGCAGAGGACCCGAAATGTAAACATTAAGAACGAGGTCCCCCTTTATTCCTCGGGTCCCGAAGTTAGCAACCCTTTACGACCCACACCGCTGATGTAAGGATGTTTACTCTTCCCGGCATTGGGTGTGAACCGCAAAAGGCATTCTGCAGCCTTGTGACCTAAACCATCACACACAGAACATTTATAATAGCTACAAGCTTCATGAGGTTTTACTAACTCCTTACTCTTCTTAGGAGTTGCATGCGGTTTGGGACAAGGAAGTGGTTTTGGAGGAGCAGTTCTAGCTAAGAGTCCAGCTGAGATAAAGGGAACAGGCTTTGGTTTGACCACGTATTTCCTGGGAACGCTATTCCTGCTTTTGAAGGCAGGAGGAGCGGTCGAAGAAGAAGCGCGGTCAAACCCGGAGTCGGGCAAAGACTACCTTTACCACCGGGAGCGGTTGGAGCAGTATGCGACCAATTCCATAAGCCATTTCCTCTTCACCGCCTACGTAATCCTTAGGTTTTAACACAGAATTCATTCCATATTGCTTTCCTTTAGGGTAGACATAATTTATTTGTCGTCCTTTACCCTTTCCTTTAGCATGCTTCTCCTTAGGAATTTCTTGAGTTAGTTCTGGAAATTCCTCATCCTTTTCACTCGAGGATGCACACTTCTCCTCTTCCTCAGATCCAAACCCTAGACCATCCTTAGTTCCATGAGGAACTTGGAAGTCCATGATTTTATCCTTGGTGGATTGAGACTTGAGCCATGAATCAATAATCTTTTGGCGATCGTCGATTTGGGTTACCAAGTCATCATTCCTGAGTTGAAGTGCAGCAACCTTAGTTTCAAGGGTGCGGTTTTGATCAGCAAGAGGAGTCATCTGTTTGATTTGGTCCTTAAGATTAGAAATTTCAGACCTCATCAAAGTTTTCTCCGTCTTGTACAGATTAAGTTCATCATGAGCTAAGCTTAAGGCTTTCTTAAGATTAGAGAATTGATGGATCACCATTTCAGCTTCTTTGAACATCCTTTCATGTTCCATGGGAGAAACCTCTTCCACCACCTTTTTCAAAATTTTCTTTGGAATAGCTTTTGAAGGTGGAGCAGTTTTGGATGAGAAAATGGGACGTGAATACGAACAATTTCCTATCTTTATGCTAGGGGTAAGTTTAATATCATCATCCAATTTATAATTTGAAAGTTTTGCAAAAACCTCCTTTTCTTCCATATCAGGCAACTCAAATGATTCGTAATCCGAGTCATCGAAGCTTCGCAATTAGCGAGGTTAACCTCTTCGGTTTCACCGTCACTTCCATCCTCGTAACTGCTTTCAATCCAAGTTGCTAATTCCTTGGAATTCTCTTCCTCCTCAAAGAACCATTCCCTTACGATGAGAAAATTTCGAAGGAAAAGTTTTCTTTTCATGTATTCATATTTAGGCTGTGGACACTCGGATGCAAAGTGGCCAGGTTTCCTACAGTTGTAGCAAACCAAGTCACTCTTCTTCTTTGTATCTGCAGCCCTAGAAAATGTTGCAGGAGGTTTGCCTTTTGAAAATGATTTTGTGAGAGGCTTTGAAGATTTTCTAAATTTTTGGAATCTTTTCACAAACATGGCAAAATCATCATCATCCATCTCTTTGAGTGATGAGGTTGATATGGAAGGATCAGTGGTTTGATTGGATGTGGATGGTTTCTCTTCATGTTCCACTACAGACATAGAAAGCGATTTGGTTTTCCCTTCTATCTCTTCAATATGATTTAATTTAAGTTCATAGACTCTAAGATTGGCATACAAGTTACTTAACGACCAAGTACCCAATACTTTGGAGTCTTCTAGAGAGGTAGCCTTATTTACCCATCTAGAACCTAAAGCAGATAGGAAAGTCATATTGATTTCCTTATCGGTTAAAGTTTTACCAAGAGATCTACAAGCATTAACTACCTCAACATAGCGATCGTAGGTTTGACGCAAGGTTTCGTTGGGTTTTCTGTTGAAGTTGTTGTAGGATCTTTCAACAGTGTATAATTTGTTTTCCTTGCACTCTTCGTCACCTTCGAGGTAGCTCTCTATGGCATCCCACATCTGCTTTGCGATTTTGAGGTACATCACTTTCTGTAGAGTTGATACGGGGAGGGTCCCAGAAATGATGAACCTCGCCTTGCTGTCCAAGGCAACTAATCTCTTCTCTTAATCCGACCACTCATCTTTTGGCTTTTTGACCTCTGGAGTTTCAGCATTGGTGGTTGCATCAGTGTTAGCCTTCATTGGAATTAGAGGGCCATTGATCACGCACTCCACCAGCATTTCATCTATGGTTTCCAAATGAATAAGCATTCGGCACTTCCAGATGTCAAAGTGGTCTTCGTCCAGCATTGGAATGTGTGAATAGTTAACAGTAGTCATTGTCTTTGAGGTTGCCATATCGAATCGGCACACAAGCTGTTAAGCTTGAAAAACAGTGGTTTTAAAATGTGTTTGCTTTGATACCACTTGTTGGTCCCAAAGGTGGCAACAAGGGTGAAAATACAGCTAGAGGGGGGGTGAATAGCTGTTTAAAATTTTTCGCCCTCAATTTAAAACTAAACCTCTTGCTTACAAAATCCTCTTGCAGTTGATAATAGACTGCAAGTGATAGTGTAAAATGCACAGCGGAATAATAGAGTGTAAAGCGGTTATGAGAGGCGGTTTGTAAAATGCGGTTTTGGTGGTGCGGTTTTGTTGAGAGCAGTTTTACAAACACGTGTATTTTGACTATGTTAATTCCAAACACTATTTCACAATAATGGATAGCTAAATAAAGATCAAACAGAGACAAAGATAAATAATTAGCAAGCACAGGAAATATAAATGCAGAAAGTAAGAACACGCTATTTGGAGTGGTTCAATCGATAAACGATCTACGTCCACTACCAAGATGGTTAGTCTTGGATTTCTAAGAGAGATTTTATATTAAGTATTGCGAGATTACAAAGTACAATAAAATCTTTTCTATGAAGAACAAATCCAAAACTATAACCAGTGTATCTCAAGTGTTTAATCTATGTGATTAAAACAAGTGAGGTATGTGTGTGAGAACAAGATCAAGGCTCTTTAAATCTGTGAGATGTAGAGCACAATGATTCTTGAATGTGTTAAGGCTTGATTTACGGGCTAGGAATATTTCTTGAAGTATGAAGATGAAGATTCAAAGGGTTGAACAATTTACGCGAGCTTCAGCTTCTATGAACACAGCACTTCTCAATTTTTCAAGCAATCTTCAAATGGTGAAGATTAGGGGTATTTATACCCAAGCATCCAAAATGTAGCCGTTGGACACAACTGTTGAAGGAAAGTAATTGATGCTTTCTTATTGGTCCACAGCAACCACTTTTGTCCTTTGGTACAGTAGTTGCAGATAAAGCTGATAATGCTCCAGCTGCAAGCAATGAGGTTTGAACACCTGTCACCTTTTCAAGATCCTTGCAGATCTTCTCTGACTTTGAATCACGTGACAAGAGAAGGTGGTTGACATTGAGTATTGCTGATGTGGATTATAATGACAAAAGGTGGTTTACTTCAAGTCTCAATCATTGGAGCGGTTCTGGAGTAGGCGGTTTGACAGGAGCGGTTGGTAACTCCAGTGAGGTTGCAAAGTGCGGTTGATGATGAGCTGCAAGGTGCGGTTCATCATAGGGTGGTTGCACTGGAGTAGTTCAAGAGTAGTTTCAAATAAAGGATTTCACCAAGCAAATGCTATGGGCGGTTTTGCTAGGGCGGTTGGAAGGAGCGGTTTGAAACTTTGAACTGCAACTCTCAATTCCAATGAGTCTTGTGCCAGTCTTCAAGCCTAAATTTAACCTAATCTATAAAATGGACTTAACTAAAGAATTGAAGTCTAAGCTTCATTACATAGGGTCCTAAAGTCCTTAAAATAGACAGGAGGTTATGGTATCAATCAAATCTAATACAAAATAGGAGGGTTAAAATATGCATACCCAACAAACTAGCCAGCAGAGAACAAAAAATGATAATATCTATCGGGAATAGACAACTAGCAAATTGATCTAGCTCGCCAAAAGAAAACTGAGAACACCGGCCGTCGCCGTCCCCGTCCCTTAGCTCCATCTCCGTTCAAGAAGGTTTTGAAAGATACAATTATGCTTACAGAGAAATGTGGAGCAAATTTGAAATTGGGGAAAGTGAATGATAGACAAAAATCCACCAGCATGGTTGTACACATCAGTGCACGCAGAAAAGTGTGGGGACCACTTAAATTGACTCCAATCAAGCTCCTCTTAAAGAACCCGTCAAAAGAACAATTAACTTTGTCCGTCGATCCAATTCAAATTTAGTCAGGTCGACCCGAACTCAACTCAACTCGGTCACCTCGAACTTACAACAAATCTCGTTTCTCAACAGGCTCGACTCTTAGTCAGCCTCATTCCTCAACAGGCTCGACTCTTAGTCAGCCGCGTTCCTCAATAAGCTCGACTCTTAGTCAGCCTCAACAGGCTCGACTCTTAGTCAGCCTCGTTCCTCAACAGGCTCGACTCTTAGTCAGCCTCGTTCCTTAACAGACTCGACCAATGTCCTAGGTCGACCTCGTTCTTAAACAGGTCCGACCGAAGATTTAGGGCAGTCTCGTTCCATAACAGACTCGACCGATGTCCTAGGTCGACCTCGTTCTTAAACAGGTCCGACCGAAGATTTAGGGCAGTCTCGTTTCTTAACAGACTCGACCGATGTCTTAGGTCGACCTCGTTCTTAAACAGGTCCGACCGAAGATTTAGGACAGTCTCGTTCCTTAATAGATGACCGATGTCCTAAGTCGACATCTTTCTTAAGCAGGTCCGACTGAAGATTTAGGGCAGTCCCGTTTTCTAAACAAGCTCGACTACAACCTTGGTCAGCTTTGTTAAACTGCTCTCCATCCATGATTTTGATAAATCTTCAAATCAATATGGACTTGTCGGCCTCAACCGCATCGATCTCCCCCTTCAGCAAAGTGATCTTCTCCTCAGCCTCTTTAAGATCTACAAGGGCCTTGTCCCTGTCAACCACCGCAGCCTCTCTCATAAGGTTCAGAGCATTATAGGTTGCATCCAGATCTAGCCGTCGAAACAATTAAAAGGTCGAGATTAAGCCACGTCATCAATGGTCGACCATCTAGCTGTTCGAGCATCTAGACATGACCTACCCAAGTCTTCATCAAATTTCTTATAACTTCCTGTTCGACAAAGTCAACTCAGAAAGTTGGGGGCCACTGAACGGAATAAAAGTGACGGGCTAGGCCCAACAAGCGAAGCCCAATTATTCAGACATTATTGCCACCACATCTCTAGTGGGTCGGCCCAATTATTACAAGGCCCAAGGCCCATCAGCCAAGATCAGTCAACCTAGCTCATTGTCCGACCTATATGGTCTCGACCTAGCTTTGTCCGACATACGATATCTCTTACGAGTATCATCCGGCTACATCAAGCAGTCAGGTCGACCTTAGACTCAACCAGGCGACCTCGACCTACAAAATATATGTCGACCTAAAGAAGCAGTCAGGTCGACCTCGACCTACAAAACATACGTCGACCTAAAGAAGCAGTCAGGTCGACCTCGACCTACAAAACATACGTCGACCTAAAGAAGCAACCGGGTCGACCTCGACCTACAAAACATACGTCGACCTAAAGAAGCAGTCAGGTCGACCTCGACCTACAAAACATACGTCGACCTAAAGAAGCAGTCGGGTCGACCTCGACCTACAAAACATACGTTGACCTAAAGAAGCAGTCAGGTCGACCTAGACTCAAACAGTCGACCTCGACCTACAAAACATACGTCGACCTACATCAAGCAGTCAGGTCGACCCAAACCCCAAATGGCGACTTCGACCTGCCAAACAAGCGTCGACCTAACTAATATAGGCGCACGTGCTTCCATCCTTTCCATAACCGGTTCCCTACAAATCAGGAGTCATTCAGGGCATGTTCCCATGACATATAACCGCCCCTCAAATCACGGAGCTCATGTAGCTCCACCAAAAATACCACACTCATCAACTATAAATACATCACCACTACAACGGTTATGAGGTAACTGCTATTTTGCTATCAGAATTCTATTATTCAGTACACTTTAGCTCTTCAATCATCAAATACAATATTTGCTCTCCGAAACACATACTTATTCTCACGCCGGAGGGTTTGCGCGGGGTAAATCCCCGCGCCCTAACGGTGTCTGTTTTGCAGATCGTCCGTTCGTCCGTCCAGGAATCCAACGCCGCGTTCCCGACTGATTAGGTACCCCCGGTATCACCCATTTTATGCATAATCAGTATCAAAATGTGACTGTTTTACGAAATAATTAGAAAAGTGACCCGATGAAGAAAAAGAAAGAAAATCAAAGGACAAATACAAGTCACGAAAATAATCGTAACTAAAAAGGCTTAACATAGGACTATCTCTTTCAAGAAACTCCCATATTTAGTTTTAATGATATATTTATTTATTTATTTATTTTTGAAAGGAGACGGAACTCCCTTGATTTTATAAATAAAAGAAGAAAGGTACATAAAAAAGGTGGGGGACATGAAGGCCTTTGTTGGGTATGCATATTTTAACCCTCCTATTTTGTATTAGATTTGATTGATACCATAACCTCCTGTCTATTTTAAGGACTTTAGGACCCTATGTAATGAAGCTTAGACTTCAATTTTTTAGCTAAGTCCATTTTATAGAATAGGTTAGATTTAGGCTTGAAGACTGGCTCAAGAATCATTGGATCTGAAAGTTGCAGCTCAAGTTGTTTCAAAACCGCTCTTCAGAACCGCACTTGCAGAACCACTTGTGTAATTCCTCTTTGAAACCGCTTCTTGAACTCCTCAGTGCAACAACCTTATTGAACCGCACTTGTGCAGTTCTAGTACTTTGACCGCAACTTGCAAACGCTCCTGGTGGAACCGCATATATCCAACCGCATGCACACCAGAATCGCTCCAATGATTGAAGACTTGAAGTGAACCTCATTGACCGTTGGAATCCATGTCAGCTATATCAAATGTCAACTACCATATCTTGTCACGTGACTACTTTTCAGACAAGATCTGCAAGGATCTTGTAAAGGTGACAGGTGTCCAAACCTCATTGCTTGTAGCTGGAGCCTGATCAGCTTTTCCTGCAACAACATTTCCAAAGGACAAAAGTGGTTGCTGTGGACCAATGGGAAAGCATCAAGGACTGTCCTTACAACAGCTGTGTCCAATGGCTATATTCCTGATGCTTGGGTATAAATACCCCCAACCTTCATCATTTGAAGATTGCTTGAAACTTGAGAAATTGCTGTGAGTTCATAAGAAGTTGAAGCTCTGCCCAGAAATTCTAAGTCCTTTGAATCTTCATCTTCATACTTCAAGAAATATTCCCCAGCCCAGAAATCAAGCCTTAACACATCAAGAATCCTTGTGCTCTACATCTCAAAGATTTAAAGAGCCTTGATCTTGTTCTCACACACACACCTCACTTGTTTAATCACATAGATTAATCACTTGAGATACACTGGTTATAGTCTTAGGATTTGTTCTTCATAGAAAAAATTTTAGATCTGAGTATTACTCATTGTACTTTGTAATCTCTCATACTCAATATAAAATCTCTCTTAGAAATCCAAGACTAACCATCTTGGTAGTGGACGAGATCATTTATCGATTGAACCACTCCAAATATTGTGTTCTTACTTTCTGCATTTATATTTCTTGTGCTTACTGATTATCTACATTTCTCTCTGTTTGATCTTTATATAGATGTCCATTATTGTGAAATTGTGTTTGAAGTTAACATTGTCAAACCTCACTTTCAGTTTTACAACTGCTCAGAAAATTGCACTAAAACCGCTTATCAAAACCGCCTCTCCAAAACCGCTCGTATCTTCAAATATTCCACTGTGCATTTTACGACTCTACTTGCAGTTTCTTATACACTGCAAGAGGTTTTGTAAGCGTAGAGGTTTAGTTTTAAATCGAGGGCAAAAAATTTGAAATAGCTACTCACCCCCCCTCTAGCTGTATTTTCACCCTTGTTGCCACCTTTAGGACCAACAAGTGGTATCAAAGCTTACACATTTTAAAACCACTGTTTTTCAAGCTTAACATCTTGTGTGCCGATTCAATATGGCAAACACAAAGACAATGACTACTGTTAACTATTCACACATTCCAATCTTGGACAAAGACCACTTCGACATCTGGAAGTGCAGAATGCTCATTCATTTGGAAACAATTGATGAGATGCTGGTGGAGTGCGTAATCAATGGCCCGTTTGTTCCCATGAAGGCCAACACTGATGCAACCACCAATACAGAAACTCCAGAGGTCAAAAAGCCTAAAGATAAGTGGTCAGATGAAGAGAAGAGATTAGCTGCCTTGGACAGCAAGGCAAGGCACATCATTTCAGGAACCCTTCCAGTTTCAACTCTTCAGAAGGTGATGTACCTCAAAACCGCTAAGTAGATGTGGGATGCCATAGAGAGCTACCTCGAAGGTGATGACGAATGCAAGGAAAGCAAATTATATGCTGTTAAAAGATCCTACTACAACTTCAACAGAAAATCCAACGAAACCTTGCGTCAAACCTACGACCGCTATGTTGAGGTAGTTAACGCTTGTAGATCTCTTGGCAAAACTTTAACCGATAAGGAAATCAATATGACTTTCCTATCTGATTTAGGTTCTAGATGGGTAAATAAGGCTACCTCTCTAGAAGACTCCAAAGTTTTGGGTACTTGGTCATTAAGTAACTTGTACGCCAATCTTAGAGTCTATGAACTTAAATTGAATCATATTGAAGAGATTGAAGGGAAAACCAAATCGCTTTCCATGTCCGTCGTGGAACATGAGGAGAAACCATCTACATCCAATCAAACTGCAGATCCTTCCATATCAACCTCATCACTCAT
This sequence comes from Adenophora triphylla var. japonica, assembly GCA_022495995.1. NCBI lineage: Eukaryota > Viridiplantae > Streptophyta > Magnoliopsida > Asterales > Campanulaceae > Adenophora > Adenophora triphylla. The sequence goes on from JAFEMH010001067.1 coordinate 136,778, forward strand.
CAAGATGGATGATGATGATTTTACCATGTTTGTGAAAAGATATCAAAAGTTTAGAAAAACCTCGAAACCTTTCACAAAATCATTTTCAAAAGGCAAACCTCCTGCAACGTTTTCTAAGGCTGGAGATACAAAGAAAAAGAGTGATCTAGTTTGCTACAACTGTAGGAAACCTGGTCACTTTGCATCTGAGTGTCCACAGCCCAAATACGAATACATGAAAAATAAAACCTCTCCTGCGAAATTTTCTCATCGCAAGGTGTGATGATGTGCCATTCGCGGGAAAATTCGATTTTTCGTTTCTTTGAAAACCAAATAAAACCGGAAAACGGAGTCGCCACGCCATTTTTGTTTTAAGGGCCAAAACTTTGAAAAATGCCCGAGATTAGAGATTTGGGTTCGGAGGTCATGTTACACGCCGGGAAGAACGTTAGTGTGCGCACCCAGAATGCCTCGTAAAACGAGTCTTCCAAGCTGAAAATCATTTGTGTGTGTGTGTGTGTGTGTTTTGGCCAAAATAATTTGAAACTCAGAAAAGTAAAAATTGGGAATTCTTTATTAGACTTTGGTCAGATCCCATGATTTTTGGTGTGATTTTTGGGTAGAGTTTTGGTGCTCAAAAGATTTTTGGAAGTTGAAGAGCACTTCTGCCAGAATGAAAAAGGCAGTGGACACTTGATTTTAAAATGGATTTAAGGGCTTCAAAACTTCATAATATGAGAAAACTCAGAGAATGAAAGTTGTTCCAAACACCTCAAATAAGATTTATGTGAAAGAATTATTCATTTTGGAGAATATTTGAGGACTCAAAACCTTCTGTAAATCTCAGATATGAGATCTGGACTCCCAGAGACTGGTGATCTGACCTTCAAAAGAAAATTGTGAAAAGGGAGTTTTACTCACGGAAAAAATAAAATAAAAATATTTCTGGAAAGATCTGGATGTTGGATACAAAAAGTGTATTGTAGTCAACACCAAATTCCAAGTTTATATGTGTCCAAAAATTTAGACCATGGACTGGGGCCTTAGAAAATTGCTACTGGACAGCAACTTCTCAAGAAAGAAAATGTGGTTTTAAAGGGGGTTTTGCATCCATGCTTGTCCCCATTTACCTAGGTTTTGATTAGTGATCACTTGACATTTTAGTGGTGAATCAACTATATCAAACCATCCTTGGGGTACATTAGGACTAAGTATTTCATTTGCTTGGGAAGGGGAATTTTATCCTTTGAAAATGAGATTTGATGTATGAAAATGATTTTTTAGGGTTTTGAAAATGTGTTTTCTTTGGAAAAAAGTAAGAACACTTTGAAAATAATGTTGATCCTTGTAGAAGATCATCCATGGAGATGAACTTCCATGGTGATCTTCTTGGATCTAAGACAAGAAGATGAATGAACTACATTTTGTAGCTTGAAAATGCATGCATGGATGAGAGATTTAGAGTAAGAAGAGGGAGGTTATACCTATCTTCTTTGTGTTTTGGAGCTTTGGCTTTGAATGTAAGAGTGTTTGAGGCTTTGAATATGATAGTGAGTGAGTGAGATTTGGGAAGATAATCAAGAGAAAAGAGTGACAATTCAAGGGAATTCTCACTATTTTCTCAAGTATTTTCGCCAAGGTGCAACTGTGGATTGTGTTTTTTCTCTCTTTTTTTTTTGAGACTGGAGGGCTTAATTTATAGCCCTCTGAAAAATGCAAACATGTTCGCGCGGATGGGATTGTCAGCGTGCACTGTTCATTAATTACAGCTTCAGGCTTTGGACACAAGGAATATTTTTCAAAAAAAATCAAATTAATGACCGCTTTTTGTTCCAAATAGTTTCTATTTTTGGTTTTTGACTATTTCTTTTGCTTTTTTGATTCCTTTCCTTGGTTTATCCTTAAATAACAATGCCCACTTTGCCCTTGCTTTGTTAGAAATGTTAGGAATGTTAGGAATGTTATAACCTTCGTTAATTTTCTAACGAAAATTCTAACAAGCTCAAATTGGAGCACTTACAGTAGCCCCTCGGCGACGGCGCTTTCGAAGGAAGCGGGGTCGTCGATAAGAGTAAGGCTCCATATTTGGCGGGATGATCAAGTGATAGAGTGGCTGAACCTATTTAATAGGCTACCTACATATCCCCAGGGGGAATCAAGCCGGCCGTAGTTCGGGTCTTTGACCCTGGAGATGATGGCGTTTTAGGTGCCTCGAACCTGATGAGCGAGTTCTGCAGTCGGTTGCTGGAGAGAAACTCTGCTGGGGACAAGAGATGACCATTTTGGTCGGATGGCTGAAATTGTATATCCGCTCTGCTGGGGATAGGAAAGACCATTTTAGGTTTGATGGCTATCCGCTCTGCTGGGGATAGGAATGACCATTTTCGGTCGGATGGCTGAACCTAATGATAGGCTACCTACGTATCCTTAAGAGGAATCAAGCCAGTCGTAGTTCGGGTCTTTGACCCTGGAGATGATGGCGTTTTAGGCCTCGAACCTTGAAGATGGCGTTTTAGGTGCCTCGGACCTTGATGATGATGGCGTTTTAGGTGCCTCGGACCTTGATGATGATGGCGTTTTAGGTGCCTCAGACCTTTGGAGATGATGGCGTTTTAGGTGCCTCAGACCTTGATAATGATGGCGTTTTAGGTGCCTCGGACCTGGATGGTGATGATGGCGTTTTAGGTGCCTCGGACCTTGATAATGATGGCATTTTAGGTGCCTCGGACCTGGATGGTGATGGCGTTTTAGGTGCCTCGGACCTGGATGATGATGGCTTTTTAGGTGCCTCGAACCTTAATTTGAAAAGGCCTTTCGGTGGACTTCGTCTGCTGCCGAAGGAGAGGGTGACCGTTTTGGTCGGGGGGCTGGACCTATGGTAGGCTACCTACGTATCCTTAAGAGGAATCAAGCCAATCGTAGTTCGAATTCTACTCGAGATTTCGTTGGCTTTTGGGATTCCGTTAACTTTGCTGGGGACTTTGTTAGCCTTTGCTGGGAAAAATCAGACGTATTTGTCGGGGAAATCAGTCTTACGTTTGACTGCCGGGGGATAATTTTGATGAAAGATACGGGATTCCGTTATCTTTCTCGGGGAAATCGGTCTTACGTTTGACTGCCGGGGGATAATTTTGATGAAAGATACGGGATTCCGTTATCTTTCTCGGGGAAATCGGTCTTACGTTTGACTGCCGTTGAATGATTTTGATGAAAGATACGGGATCTCGTTATCTTTCTCGGGAAGATCGGTCTTACGTTTGACTGCCGTGGAATGATTTTGATGAAAGATACGGGATCTCGTTATCTTTCTCGGGAAAATCGGACTTACGTTTGACTGCCGGGGAATGATTTTGATGAAAGATACGGGATCTCGTTATCTTTCTCGGGGAGATCGGACTTACGTTTGACTGCCGTTGATGATTTTGATGAAAGATACGGGATCTCGTTATCTTTCTCGGAGAGATCGGACTTACGTTTGACTGCCGTTTGATGATTTTGATGAAAGATACGGGATCTCGTTATCTTTCTCGGAGAGATCGGACTTACGTTTGACTGCCGTTTGATGATTTTGATGAAAGATACGGGATCTCGTTATCTTTCTCGGAGAGATCGGACTTACGTTTGACTGCCGTTTGATGATTTTGATGAAAGATACGGGATCTCGTTATCTTTCTCGGAGAGATCGGACTTACGTTTGACTGCCGTTGATGATTTTGATGAAAGATACGGGATCCCGTTATCTTTCTCGGGGAGATCGGACTTACGTTTGACTGTCGTGGAATGATTTTGATGAAAGATACGGGATCTCGTTATCTTTCTCGGGAAAATCGGACTTACGTTTGACTGCCGGGGAATGATTTTGATGAAAGATGGTCGACTTTGGTTAACTTTGGTTAACTCTGTTAAGTCTAGGATCAAATTGCAGAGTTCTGGATTTTTAAAGGGCAAAAGGGTCATTTTGACCCTTACAAACCCATCCGCGCGGATAGGGTTGAATTCCCAGGCTGTTTTAATGAGGGCCAACGCCCTTCTTCTTCCCCAAGCAGTTTTTTCAGAAAATTACGAGGGAGAGAGAGAAAAATCGCCCAAGCAGCCATTGTTGTCCAAAAAGCTTCAAAATTCTTCCGTTTTTCTTCGATTTTTGAGCAATGGAACACGCGGGAGGTGCTTTTCAAGGCCAAGGACGTGGCCCGGTCGCGGAGAGACGATTAGAGCTTGTCCGAATGAGGAGGCACTATTCTCTTTCGCAATCGATTGCGGAGGAGCATTATCCCGATGCTTGGCAACATTGGGCTTCTGATCCGAGTCTCCGAACGGTATACTTCGAATCTTTTCATTCCCTTTGTCGATTTTTGCTTGAAATTGAATTTTGGATGATTTTTGATTTTTTTTTTTTTTGAAAATTCGAATGATTGATGTTCTTGGCTTTGAATCTTGATTTTGATGCTTTGCATGTTGTAATGAGTATATGGGTAACTCAAAATGTGCATTTTGCTTGGAAAAAGAATTGACATTTTCGCCATTTTTTTTTTTTGAAATATGAGACTATGATGAATGATTTCCCGAATTTGGGACGGACTTCTTTTGTTGCAATGTAGGATTCTTGCACTGTTGATATGAATGTGTGCATGCTCCTCTTTTTTTTTTTGAAAAAGTGGGACGGATTTATTGACTCCGTGTATGAATGTGTGTACGCATGATGCATGTTATTTTATGAAAAATGGGACGGAGTTTTTACTTCCGTTGACTCCTTGTATGATGATGGATGATATGCATGTATGCAATTTTTTTTGAAAATGGGACGGAGTTTTTACTTCCGTTGACTCCTTGTATGATGATGGATGATATGCATGTATGCATTTTTTTTTTGAAAATGGGACGGGGTTTTTATTTCCGTTGACTCCTTGTATGATTTTTTTTTTTGTATGAGTGTTGATTGGGATTTGTTGAAAACTGCTTTCTTTTGTGGGAGAAAAAAAAATGGGGCTAGGTTTATTGCATGCCGTTATGCTGCCGAATTTTCTTCAAAACTTTTGTGATGAATGATGCACGTATATGCTTTCTTTTTTTTTTGTGCAAATGCAAATTTTTTTTTTTTGACATTTTTTTTTTTGTTTTATTGCAGGGTGGAAACAATTACGTGACGGAGCAGTTGAATAAGATGAAGACTCGAGGATCAGTGGAGTCTGTAGTTGACCTGTGGGACCGGCTTCCGAATGCGGGCCGAGGAGCTTTGATCAGTTCGAGACAGATTGTCGTTGAGACCGGGCTTTGGGAGTTCATTGAGTGCTTGAGGGGGTTGGTTAAGTTCCCTAAGAGCAAGGGCCTAATGTTTGCTTTGGCGCAGCATTGGTGGGATGCGACCCACACATTTCACTTCTTCTGGGGCGAGGCTACGGTTACGCCTTCCGACTATGCTGCGATCACGGGTCTGTCCTTCAATGGACGCAGCATTGAGTGGTGGGACGGCTACAGCGATGTGGACCTGCAGGCTCTTCTGGGCTTTACCCCCATTCCCAAAAAGGGGATGGGGATGGAGTACGCCGTGGTTTATGGGAAGATTGTGGAGATCATCGGGAGCTACGAGGCTGGGATGAGAGGATAGGCGGCGAGCGGTGCTAGGGCCTTTTTATGGTTTGCTTTTTCGAGCACTCTCTTTGGACACGCCGAGGGGACGGCGGTGTTTGCTTTCTTGAGGAGTTTGGAGGATGTGGAGATGGTGGAGATGTCTCTTGGGGAGAGACCGGAGTGGCGAGCTTTACTTTGCTCTTGATAGATACAGCCGAAAGGCTGTGAGCTCCTTATACTGCTTCGAGTTTGCTCTGGAGGTATAAGCTTTCTTTTTTGCTTTTCCCCTTTTTCTTGAGCACACACTTTTCTTTTGCACTGGATTGATTTGATTTTTACCTTTCGCAGGTATGGGCGTTGGAGTTCTTCCATGTCACGATGTGGCGACAGACGGCGGAGTACGTCGGGCGTATCCGGCCATGCGTTCTGGTCCAAGTTTGCCCGAGAGCAGAAGGGCTCCAAAGGGCGCACGACCCTCAGGTACTCGGATTGCCTTCCTTTGACGAGGTGAGACGGATGAGGAGATGATATTCTATCCCTAGGATCGTTTCGAGGTGGCGCGGTGAAGGCGGCGAGATATGGGTGTGCGGCGGAGGATTACGAGAGGTCGACTTGCGACGTCTATTATGCGGGAGAGAGGGTGATGCGCCGGCATGGCGTGAATTCGCCTTAGATGACACCGGTGGAGCCTCCCGCCGATATGATGCACCCGAGTGATAGATCTGCGACACAGGATGATTACCGAGCCGGCCGGCACTTCTCGGCATTTGTGGCGATTGAGCCATATCCGGTATTTGTCTTGAGGAGGCCGAGGACGCCCCGGAGTTACGGATAGAGAGGGGTTAGGGGTCCCGCGGTACCCTCGGACGGACTTTTCATATGTCCAGGATGGGGTCCGATTGAGGGTGCAGATCCCTCAGCCTGAGCGGCTTCCATGAGCTTTCCGGCCTCGTCCGGGTATGAAGGTACGTCTTCTCTTTTCCACCTTTCTTTCTTTTGCTTTTGTCTTTTCTTTTCTTTCCTGTCATCATTTTTCGCTTCAACTGTTTCTGACGCTTTTGCTTTCGTGCAGTTTTCGGAGGTGGTCGTTGAGAAGCTGACGAAACAAGTGATCGGGGCTAAGAGATTTATCAGGAGGATGGTTGCTTGTGGGGCTCCTCAGGCTAGAGCGAGGCGACCACGGCCGGCGCCTGTCAGGCGGGAGGGTTCCCCTATTCCTTCAGAGACTTCTTCCGAGACTCCTCTTTCTCCTCTCCTTGATCCTCGCGCGGTACTACCTTCGGACCACGTCATTCTCGGAGATCCTTACGGGCAGGGACACGTGCGCGGCATGGTGGATCTTCTTCGCACGTCCAGTCGACGCTTTCACCTTCGGATATGATTTCTTCGCGAGATCTTGGCTTGCCCTATCGGAGCGTGCCGGTTGGTCCTAATGAGCCTTCTTAGGGGACGAGGACGATGATTACGAGCTGAGATCTTCATGGGTCTGAGGAGGCGGGCCCGAGCCGCAAGAGGGACCGGGGCGGGCGTCGACCGCTGGGGACTCCGATTGATTACTTGAGACCGAGTTGATTTCTGAGATTTGAGATTTGTACAGATACAGCTTTTTTCATGCACATTTTTTTTGCTCTTTTTTTTTTTTTTTTTTTTTGCTCTTTTTTTTTTTTTTGGGATGTAATAATTTAGGATTATTGTTACCTACCTTTTTTTTTATTTGATTTTTTTTTTGCACACTCCCTTTATTTTTGGAATGTAATAGTTTAGGATTTTATTTTTATGAATGCAATGCAGTACGAATGCAATGTTGCATGAGCCTTGTTTTTTTTTTTGGCAAGGGTGTAGATGTTTGGTGCATGGACTGGCTTGGACGGAGCTTTGGGTGGGACAAAATATTCCTTTGGTACAGCGGTTTGGACATTGCAAAGATTTTTTGTAACAAACTCATCCGCGCGAATGAGACAGGCTTCTGACACTGTCTTTTAATTTTGCTTCAGATCTGGTTTTCCCTCATTTCAAATTCAAATACCTTTTTCAACCACCAGTCCAAACAGTCATTTTCGGGGAGAAGGAGAGAAAAACCATGGAGAGAATTGTGAGCATGAGAAATCCACCCAAATTATCCCAAAATTCTCAAATGCAATTCTTCACCAAGTTTAAAGAGTAGTCTCGGGAGATTATGCATGAGAGGAGGTTATTCTTTGAAGAAAGGTACAAGGTGAAGTGTTTATGGTCCCTTAAAGAATTGGTTCCGGACTACGACCTCTTGAGAGCTTCTTCATCATTTTGGGATACCAGAAGGCATGTTTTTTGCTTTTCTTACAACGAGGTGGTCCCGACCGTCGAAGAATTTCGGGCCTTGCTTGGTGGTCCTGAGGTGGAAGAGATAGCGGTTCCTTTGCCTGGAGGGGCCTCTTTTGTTGATAGATTGTGCAACCTCCTTCATCTTTCCCCGGAGGAAGCACAAGGTATGATCTGTGGTCCCGATCATTTTGATATTTCCGGTCTCCCTGATAGATTTAGGGGCTTAGGCTTGCTTGATGATGCATATTGGGACGCCTTTGCACTTTGCATGTTCGGGACCTTGTTCATGGTCTATTCCTTTGGGATCTGTCATCGGTCTCTGCTGGATGTAGTCGTTCATTGTCGCTTGGGCAGAGATGTTGTACCTTTGATCTTGGGGGAGACTTTCCATGCTCTCGATAGGCTGGCTACCGGGAGGCGGTATATGCACGGGGGCAGCCCGTTCCTCTTGACTCTGTGGCTGATGGAGCGCTTGGGGATTCTTCGGGAAACTCCTGATATGATCAAGCCTTGGACATTCGCCAGGAGAGGGGTTGCTGTAGATTTTGATGATCAGGGCTCATGGGAGCGTTGGATGGCTGGTCGCCAGACAGAGGATATCAGATGGTCAGTGCCTTGTTGGCGGGTGGAGACTCGCAGAGTACTTCAGGACGGATCTCCCGTGGTTATGCTTCCGGGGCTTTCTCAGTCCAGCTTTTACATTCCGTCTTTGGTTCTGAGACAGTTCGGCTTAGAGCAGGTTCCTTTGGAGGACTTTGATGATATAGCCACCAGGGTGGTGGCTTCCGCTTCTATGGATGATCCTTCGGTGTTTTCCTTTCTGTCCCGAGTATGGAGGTATGACATCTTTCCTCCTCGGGTTATCCTCAGGCGTCCGAGACCGATGTTCCTGACCACTTGGTACCTGGATTGGTACGAGAGGCATTTGGGAGAGACTCAGATGGCTATTTTGAGACGGCGTGAGGCCATTGTGGGTGCGGAGGACCTGACAGGTTTAGAGGAGGAGGGCCGAGGCGAGGGCCAACCCTCATGACGGGAGCGGAGACGCGCGGCCGACTATGAGGCGTATGTCAAGAGACAAGAGAGGAGGACTCCTACTTTACCGGCTGGCTACGAGGAGATGAGAGATAATGCTAGGGCTACTAAGGCCACGACGGAGGCTGGTTTGATAGATCCTATTCCTATACCAGAGCTCGGTAGGAGGAAGACCGACATTTTCTGTTCGAAGAAGAAGACTCGAAGGGGAAGAAGAGGGGAGAGGCCGGTTCGAGTGGCTTGGAGTGACTACGAGGTTTCCGAGTATCCCTTTCTTGTCATGGCAGACACATTAGTTTGATTATGTATCTTAATTTCTTTTAGCAGGTTGCCAGTTGTAGGAATGAATCGGGCTTAGACTCATCAAAAAGTTTTTAACTTGTAATGAATATTTGAATTGCTTCAGAGTTTTTTTTTTTCGAGACGCTTTCATGGTCTGATCAATTGTATTGATGTCAGATTTTGACTTTTATTTGTGCTTTAGACCGAACCGTTTCCGGCAGCCTACGTTCCCCTCATTTTGAGGAGCTCAGGTCTTCGTAGTTCAACCAGGTCGATTTTTTTTTTGTTTTTTGTTTGTTTTTTTGTTTGTTTGTTTTTTTTTGTTTGTTTTGTTTTGTTTTTTTTTTGTTTTTTTTTTTTTTTTGTTTTTGTTTTTTTGGTGCAACCCTGTTTTTTACCTAGGCCGCCCTCTTCGGGTTTTCAACCTAGTTGGGTATTACTCTTTTAGCACTCTCTTTTTTATTTTGTTTCTTTTTTTTTTACGCGTAGTATCTGCGCAGCTTGTCACCATTCACTGGGTGTACAATGGGATTTCCGTCGAGGTCTGCAAGTTGCATGGCTCCTCGGAGAAGATCTTACGGGACGACGTATGGCTCGACCAGACGAGGCTCCCATTTGCCGAGGGGTTGATACGGGTGGGGGCTTTTCTTTCAAAATGAGATCACCTTCTCGGATCTCTCGATGCTTTACTTTCTTGTCGAAGGCTCTGGCCATTCTTCCTTGGTAGGCTCGGATGTGTTCCATTGCTTTCAGTCGGCGTTCATCTAGCAATGCCAATTCATCATGGCGACTTTGGAGCCATTCGACCTCGTTGATCTGGCTTTCCAACAGCACACGGAGTGAGGGGATTTCTAGCTTGATTGGGAGTACGGCTTCCATTCCGTATGTGAGGGCAAACGGTGTTTCCCCAGTTGCCATTAAGGCGTGTTACGAAGCCCCCGAGTGCCAGTGTAGCTTCTCGGGCCAATCTACTGCCTCGGACGGCCATTTTCCGGATGATTTTTCCAAAGTCTTGTTTGCCGCCTCGACGGCTCAGTTGGTTTGGGGCACATGTAAGGAGATGACTTGTGACGGGTTATTACGGAATTACGCGGCGGTCTTTCACATTCCCCTTCGAAGTGGGATCCATTGAGATGATCTCGGCTGGCAACCCGTATCGGCATATGATGTTCTCTTTGATGAAGAGGGCTACTTTTCTTGAGTTGAGGATCTTGTAGGATTTTGTAAGGCATCCTTTCCAGTTCCTTCGAAGAAATCACCAATCTGCGTCTCTTTAGGCTCTTCCGTAGTTCCCAAATTCATACTCGTCAAAATCTCTTTGGCAGCTTGGGCTCGATTTTCCTCTTTCCGGACAACCTGTTTAAAGATTTTTTTTTGTTTGATTTTTTTTTTTGTTTAATGTGTCTGCTTCTTTATCTAATGAATTATTATTAAAAGTTTTTTTGGTTATTAATTTATCATTAGTTAAAGTGGCAATCAAGGGATACTCAGAAAGGTTCGTCATTTCATTAGGAACGAAAAGGAAGTACAGCATTTGCTACAGACTCGTAGTTTTTTTTTTTTAGGCGTAAGGCCATCGGACGAAACTAGAGACTCGACCTTAACAATGAGAGACTCGGAGGACTCTTCCTAGGTTGACACAAAGGGATGGGGGACCAATCCAGGCTTGTTGATCATTTCTTCTTTGGCCGCGGACGGGCCTGAGAGAGTTTCTCGATTCTTTAACGGCATTGCTGTCAGTGACCTCCCGACTCGGGAATTATACTGTGCTCCTTCCTCGATCGTCGCTACCATTTCTTTGACTGAGCTGAAATCAATCAGGTCTGGCATCTGGATCTCTTCCCCGAACAACTGCTGCATGATTGGACCATCCCAATCATCTGAAAAGACTTCTGTGGCTTTGGCTTTCGGCACGGTCAATTCAAACTCAGGTTTCGAACCTTCCTGGGCAGTAGGAATTGTGGTTGTGAGTTTCTCGAACTGTTCCACTAGGCTTGGCACGCCTTTGAAGGTGTACTCACTTCTCATGGTAGTGGTAGCCCCGGGTATCTTGGGTAGGTCCAGGAACATTCTGCGGACCGGGTTAGCTTTGGCTCCCCTGAACTTGTTGAGGCTATCCTGTAGCTTTAGCCATTCTTATGTAGGAGTGGGTTACGTGATGTTGCCCGGTTGTGTGGGACCCTTTACAAAGTAGTCAGCCAAATTAGGACTGAAGGGGAGAGATTTAGGGTCATCGACCGGGACCCTTCCTGTGATGGCTTCAAATCCTTTTCCTTTTGCAGTGTCCACCGAGGAGGCCTCATATCCCAGGCCGTGGCGAGTTTTCTGTCCTTTCACCTCGATGAGTTTGTGAGTTCCTTGTTGGTGCTTCCCCAGACCGAGGCCAGGTAGATAGCTCATTTTTCTCATCATTTTCAAGACCGGTGGGATTTTATCCCGAGTGATCGTTAGATCTATGTTGCACACTTGGGCTTTGGGAGGCTCGACCGTGAAGCCTATTAGCATGAGACCTTCCTCGTCATGTTTGATTTCCGAATAGGTATTCCACACTGTCAGGTGCCCTCTAAGGTGACTAAATCCCCATAAATGGTCGTCAGGTCCCCATTCGAGACGAATTTCACACACTGGTGGAGGCTTGAGGCGACCCCCTTGACCTGGTGCAGCCAAGGTCTTCCCAATAAGGCATTAAAAGTGATTGGGATGTCAATAACCTGGAATTCCACAGGTATCAATTTCTGGCCAAACCAGAGGTCCAAGGTAGCGACTCCAAGGACTGCTCGAGATGTTGAGTCGTAAGCTTTGACTGTGAGGGAGGAAGGCTTCAAGTCTGTAGTCTTGATATCAAGCAGGCTCATGATCTTTGCCGGAAGAATGTTCATTCCGGACCCATTATCAACCAGGGCCCGAGGAAGGCGTCGTTCATCCAATTGGACTGTGATGAAGAGAGGCTCGTTATGATCAGCCCCAAATTGAGGGAGGTCGAGATCTGTGAAAGTGATTATGTTCCCGTAGTGGATGTTTCCAATCAACTGTACCACGTCATCGGGAGTAGCATCGATAGGGACCAAGGTGCGGGCTAAGCTTTCTTCCAGCTTTAGCTTGTGGGGATAGGATGAGGTGAGCAGGGACCACAAAGAGATGTTGGCCTGTGTCTGCTTCAACTGGGTGAGCACGGGGTCCTCTTTTCCGGGGTCAGGAGTTTCGGCTGTCTTAACATAGGGACGGCGGTTCTCCTCGGGTGCTTGATCTGTGGCCTTCTTATCTGTTTTGGGATTCCCTTGGAAGATTTGCCCGGATCGGGTCAACAGGTTAACTTCCCCATCAGTCGCTTCTTGACTGGATTTTTTCAACGCTGCTAAGGTCAACGGGGGAGCCTTTTTGGCTATCGGCCCTTTGGTTACGACGGAGTCTAGCAACAAGTGAGGGCCGAGCCACCGGCTCCTTCTTGGGCAGCTCTCATGACTGCTTCCCAAGTCACAGGCCTTTGAGTCTGGGGTTGTGTTGTTGCCCCTTGGATGGCCCACAGAGCTAGGGCATCCTCCGATTCGCTCTCATAGCCTGTCTTGCTCATAGTTATCATACAACAAGAGTCGCTATTGTCGGGGCTTGGCCGCTTTTCGATCTCATCCCCAGTATAGTGCAACCATTCTGGTTCCTTTACGTAATACTCGAGTTGGAAATGATTATAGCATTACGTGTGGGAGGCACATCCGGTATCATGCCGGTTTCTAGGACTTCTACGAAAGGCGACATACATTCGGGGAAGGTGACCTCTTCTTGGGTAACCACGACAAGGAGTGTTACTTTGTTCGGGGTGGATTTGATCGACCATGGTTATTTTCTCGATTTGGGCGGATGGGAGTTAGTTTCCCTCTCTCTATCGGATCTTCGACTATCGGCTGGATCGGACGCATGAAAACCCTTTCCCCAAAGCATGGTAGGCGGTGTTGAATTCTAAGACATCCACGTGCTCGGATCCAGAAACTTCATGGCCTTCATGTCCTCGGTTTCATATTCGTCTTCCAAAGTGTCTTCGTCGTCGCTTGACAACCAACCATTGTGCCTGGCTCCCGTGGGCTCATTTCGGCATGATTGTTCCAGATTGTTTCTGGATCTGGGGCCTCGATTGACTCTTCACTCTCGTCATCATCATCGTCGTTCTTGTCATTGGAATCATCTTCCCATAATAGCGGGATTTCGGGTGAGAGGAACGCCGATCAAACCCGTTAGGGAATATGGGTGCGTGCGGCCGCGAGAATTGTCATATGCTCCCATTCCGGAAGTGGTAATTGCGATTCGGCTTCTCCACCCGAAGCTGCGGGGGAAGAGTGAGAGGGGGTGGCACGTATTTGACACCGAGCGAGAATGTAGAAGGATTCTTCCTCCTCGATTCTTCGGTTTCACTGCCTTCGGGATCGTATTCCACTTCTCCAATAGCTAGTTTGCGAAGTGTACTAGCTCCGAATGTTCTTCGGCTTCTTTGCTAATAAGCCCCGATGCGGGCGCCCGCTGAAGCTTTCTTGCTCAATCTTTCTTGGCTTGCTCTAACCATCTTGTGTAAATGGTTCTTTCATGTTTTGACCGGAACAACCCCAGCTCTTGATGTCGGTTTTCCTTCATCCGAGAAATAGCGAGGCCTCGTATTTTTGCGGTGAAATCTCGACATGATACCAAGGTGGGTTGATTCGTTCGATATCCTCAAGGCTAAGGGGAATCCGAACTCGGGATCCTCGACGAGGTTGGCCACGGGTATTTGGGGACCTTCATCGGCATCTTCCGGGCATGCGAAGGTTCTCCGCATTCAATCATGTTTACACGATTATGGTTCCTTGGAGAGGATTTTTGATCGTATTAGGCCCTTCGGGGCCTTCCAACTTTCCTTGCTCTATCGGCCCTGGATTGCCTTTTCGAGTAAAGCGGTTATACATTAGATGTCCATGGGCTTGATGAAAAGCACAATACTTTGTAGTATCCACGGGAGCATTCGGATTCCTGGGTTGGAAATTCTCCAAAGGCCGCGGCAAGCCTTCTTTCACCGAGTCCCCTAAAGATGTCATTCGAGAGGCATTCCAAAGTTTTCGAGGTTCATGACTCGTGGTGCAGGCTCGGCTGGTTTTACGGGAGCAAAAGGAGTTGTGTTATTACATTCCTGTCCCGCATAGTTAATCATTTCTTTGCCTTTAGCGGGAGCGAGGCGGTGTTTGCGGGAGGAGCCCGATATACGTAGGCGGAGTGCGGCGGCCGGTTGCGATTGTAAGCCTTTTCAAACTTAGGCTGCAGAGTTAACCATGGCCCGTAAGTGCGAGTACGGGAAGTGGCGAGGAGGCTCTCGGATGCGGTTTCGAGGCATGGCTGGAAGATGTCCGGTTGTTCCTCTTCGAAGGAGGGATTGCCATTTCACGAGTTTCGAGATTCCACCGCTTGTAGAAGTCCCCAACATTCTCGTCGGGACTATTTGCTGTTGTTTGTAGGTCAACCCTATTTGTTTCCCACTCCAAGTTGGCCTTATATTTCTCTGTGAAGGCATTGGTAATCTGGTCCCATATAGCCACGGCTTCAGGTTTCAAACGGAAGAACCACTTTAAGGCCTTTGGACTTCAAAGATAGATTGAAATAGTCGGCTAAGCTGGCGATTGGTGCACCCTTTGGCCTTCATTGCCAAGGTATATGTGTCCAGATGAGTTTTCGGGCATGCAGTCCCATCAAAGAGATCCAGATTAGGCATCACGAATTTGTGGGGCAGAGGAACAATGGAGTCCGGGTCCGTAGGCCGGAAGGCAGATTTCTTAGCGGTCAATTCGGCGATCTGCGCTTTCATTTCCTTGTGTTGCTCCATGAACCAGGCCAGATGAGGGTCTTGTGGCGAAGCCATGGCATTCAAGCTAGTGGCTGAGTTAGAGAGAGGAGCTACCACTGGCGGCGGGCGGGTGGAGGAACGGCCGATCCGGGTAGGTGAAAACTTGTCCTTGGCCCAAATTGCCAGGAGCATGAGTAGGAGCCTGGGCGAAGGGATAGAACCTTGCGGCCTGCTGTTGATTTTCAACTGGCAAAGTAGGTGGAGGTAGCCCCGATGTAGCCGGATAACTTGGATTTCCAGAATGGGGCCCATAAGTAGGCTTAGATGTGGGCTTTGTCCTGGCTGTTGAATTGCATGGTTGAGGCGAGGGTGTATAACCGGGGAATGCTGCGGTCTGGTGATTCGGATGACACCGGGATGGAGGCTTGGTAACCCCAGAAGTCGAGTGAGGAACGTATTTGTGTGAGGAGCGGTGAACTAGTACTATTCAGGAGGGGCTCCCCGTGTGGCCCCAGAACCAAGTTGTGGCGGCATTCGAGCTGTTTGTCTTTGTGAAGGTCGGATTGATCGGTTCCGAACTGAGGTGGCATTCCAATTTGTTGGGGCATTCCGAGATAACCCCAACCATGAGAAGACATTCCGTACTGACTTTGTCCCCACTGAGGGACTGTGAACTGATTTGTGCCATCGGGCTGCATGGATCCAGTGATCTGACCCGAAGACCGAGGAGCATGGTTTATGGTAGTAGCACCATAGGAGGTGGGTGGTGGCATCCTGGTGTAGTCAGGGCGACTGAGAGTGGGATTGGCATCCTCGTCTTCTTCCACGGTGAAGGTGCCATCGGGATTGAGGCTGGCGGCCGGACCGTGGCTCTTAATAGCCTCCATAAGGCTGTTTAGCTATGCTTCTGTCGTAACCTCATACGTTACGCTAGCTGATTCCCTTTGTTATTACGTCGAGGGGTCCGGGAGGCGGAGTGACGTTATCCCCATCATTACCGGGCGCGCGGACATTACGAAACCCGGAGTCGAACAAACGGTGAAGGCGATGACGCGCTTGACTCTTCCCAACTAATCAAACGATGACCCGGTGTCGGAACCAACCTTTGTGAGGAGGCTGCGGGAGAAAAGGCACGAGGGTTCGAGATGTGCAGGAATGAAGGAGGGTAGGTGTTTGGGCTTTGGGCTCATGCAACATGCGGTTATTTGTTCACGTTTACTTAAAACATGTTTTATTAACCTAATCGGTTGGAAAAGATTGCTCTTCTTTTTCGCAAACTACTCTGGATCTGGATCGGTGGGCCCCGTCACTACGTCTATAAGCCCCTCGTATTCCACCGTATTTCGACCTCCCGGGGGACAGCCCGGGCGAGGGTCCTATAGGGCAAGCGGGTCCCACCGACCGAAAGAAAACGATCCTAAAAGTCGGCGGGTAATCGAGTCTTAACGAGCATTCGATGTAAATTACGGACAAAGGCGACGTCAAAGTCAAGATCATGTCCGAGAGCTCGACGATAAAGTCGGCATGATTTGGGTGATAAATGTCCACGATTGATCTTGACTTGTCGTCAATTAAGCCGTAATTAGGCATGGAATAATCATTAATCCTGGATGACTCGGTGTCAATCTTTGGGAGTCGGTGTATAATTTGTGCCGATCGAGGCCGAAGTCAAGGCGCCGGCCAATATCTTGGTCAAAGTCTGCGGCGAAAAACCGGCGAGAACTTCGGCGATTAGGGTCCCCGAAAGATATTGAGTCGGTATGCCGACAAAGGCTTGAAAGGAAAGGTCTATACGAGACGGGTATGACACAGACCAAACTAAAAACCAACCGGGTCTTGGACAAAGTGTGTCACGGACAAGTGCATGGTCGACACGAGGCTTCATGGGATGTTTGGGTAGTCCTGTGCTTGCACCGAGAGGCGTAATAAGACCAAACGGGCCGCGACAAGGATTTCCCCGGGTTAGGGACGTAGTGTGCAGTGTACGGTCACGTGCGCGTAGTGTGCAAGCAGTCTATATTCTTTTTCTGAGTAAAATAGAAATTTTTTATGTGTCTTAAAAATATGATGCATGATTTTTTTTTGAAAGTTTTCTTTTTTTTTTGAAAATCTTTTTTTTTGAATTTTTTTTTTGAAATTTAATGAACACATAAGCACATAAGCACAAGAATTCCGACAGTTAGGGACATGATTCCGACAGTCAAAATTTTGACTTTTTCCAAGGCGGCCAAAACAACACGAAAAATGTGCAAAAATCGACACATACAACAAATGATTTTTTAAATGCCGGGACGGAAGCTTGACCCTCAAAAGCTTTTTTTTTTTTTTGAAAACAATGATACCGGTACGTGGGATTGTTAAACCACAATTTATCCCCGACTCGTGTTAGGAGGCGATAACGGGAAGTTTAATGGTTTCCACCAATATACCAAATATCATTTTTTTTTAGAAAAAGCTAATCCCCAGCGGAGTCGCCACTGTGATGATGTGCCATTCGCGGGAAAATTCGATTTTTCGTTTCTTTGAAAACCAAATAAAACCGGAAAACGGAGTCGCCACGCCATTTTTGTTTTAAGGGCCAAAACTTTGAAAAATGCCCGATATTAGAGATTTGGGTTCGGAGGTCATGTTACACGCCGGGAAGGACGTTAGTGTGCACCCGGAATGCCTCGTAAAACGAGTCTTCCAAGCTGAAAATCATTTGTGTGTGTGTGTGTGTTTTGGCCAAAATAAGTTGAAACTCAGAAAAGTAAAAATTGGGAATTCTTTATTAGACTTTGGTCAGATCCCATGATTTTTGGTGTGATTTTTGGGTAGAGTTTTGGTGCTCAAAAGATTTTTGGAAGTTGAAGAGCACTTCTGCCAGAATGAAAAAGGCAGTGGACACTTGATTTTGAAATGGATTTAAGGGCTTCAAAACTTCATAATCTGAGAAAACTCAGAGAATGAAAGTTGTTCCAAACACCTCAAATAAGATTTCTGTGAAATAATTATTCATTTTGGAGAAGATTTGAGGACTCAAAACCTTCTGGAAATATCAGATATGAGATCTGGACTCCCAGAGACTGGTGATCTGACCTTCAAAATAAAATTGGGAAAAGGGAGTTTTACTCACGAAAAAAATAAAATAAAAATATGTTTGGAAAGCTCTGGATGTTGGCTACAAAAAGTGTTTTATAGTAAACACCAAATTCCAAGTTTATCTGTGTCCAAAAATTTAGACCATGGACTGGGGCCTTAGAAAATTGCTACTGGACAGCAACTTCTCAAGAAAGAAAATGTGGTTTTAAAGGGGGTTTTGCATCCATGCTTGTCCCCATTTCCCTAGGTTTTGATTAGTGATCACTTGAAATTTTAGTGGTGAATCAACTATATCAAACCATCCTTGGGGTACATTAGGACTAAGCATTTCATTTGCTTGGGAAGGAGAATTTTATCCTTTGAAAATGAGATTTGATGTATGAAAATGATTTTTTAGGGTTTTGAAAATGTGTTTTCTTTGGAAAAAAGTAAGAACACTTTGAAAATAATGTTGATCCTTGTAGAAGATCATCCATGGAGATGAACTTCCATGGTGATCTTCTTGGATCTAAGACAAGAAGATGAATGAACTACATTTTGTTGCTTGAAAATGCATGCATGGATGAGAGATTTAGAGTAAGAAGAGGGAGGTTATACCTATCTTCTTTGTGTTTTGGAGCTTTGGCTTTGAATGTAAGAGTGTTTGAGGCTTTGAATATGATAGTGAGTGAGTGAGATTTGGGAAGATAATCAAGAGAAAAGAGTGACAATTCAAGGGAATGCTCACTATTTTCTCAAGTATTTTCGCCAAGGTGCAACTGTGGATTGTGTTTTTTCTCTCTTTTTTTTTTTGAGACTGGAGGGCTTAATTTATAGCCCTCTGAAAAATGCAAACATGTCCGCGCGGATGGGATTGTCAACGTGCACTGTTCATTAATTACAGCTTCAGGCTTTGGACACTAGGAATATTTTTCAAAAAAAATCAAATTAACAGCCAGTTTGTGTTCCAGTAGTTTCTATTTTTGGTTTTTGACTATTTCTTTTGCTTTTTTGATTCCTTTCCTTGGTTTATCCTTAAATAACAATGCCCACTTTGCCCTTGCTTTGTTAGAAATGTTAGGAATGTTAGGAATGTTATAACCTTCGTTAATTTTCTAACGAAAATTCTAACAAGCTCAAATTGGAGCACTTACACAAGGGAATGGTTGCTGAGGAGGAAGAGAATTCCAAGGAATTGGCAACTTGGATTGAAACGGATTTTGATGATGGAAGTGATGATGAAACCGAAGAGGTTAATCACTGCTTAATTGCAGATGCTTCCGATGAGTCAGATTCTGAGTCAATTGAGTTGCAAGATATGGAAGTAGAAGAGGTTTCTGCAAAACTTCCAAATTTTAAGTTGGATGAAAATATCAAACTTACTCCTAGCATTAAGATAGGAAATTGCTCGTATTCACGTCCCATTTTCCTCCTGTAAATGCTCCACCTTCAAAAGCAATTCCAAAGAAGAAAATTTTGAAAAAGGTGGTGGAAGAAGTTTCTCCCTCGGAACACGAACGAATGTTTAAGGAAGCAGAAATGGTGATCCATCAATTCTCTAATCTCAAGAAAGCCTTAAGCTTAGCTCATGATGAACTTAATATGTACAAGACGGAGAAAACTGTGATGAGGCCTGAAATTTCAAATCTTAAGGACCAAATCAAAAAGATGACTCCTCTTGCTGATCAAAACCACATCCTTGAAACTAAGGTTGCTGCACTTCAACTTCGGAATGATGACCTGGTCACCCAACTCAACGATCGTCAAATGATTATTGATGGGTGGCTCAAGTCAAAATCCTACGAGGATCAAATCATAGATTCCCAAGTTCCCTCTGGAATTAAGGAGGGTCTAGGATTTGGATCTGCTGAAGAGGAGAAGTGTGCATCCTGCAGTGAAAAGGATGAGGAAATTTTGAAACTAACTAAAGAAATTCCTAAGGGGAAGCATGCTAAAGCTAAGGGTAAAGGACAACAAATTAATTATGTCTACCCAAAAGGGAAGCAATATGGGAAGAACTCTCAGATGAAGCCAAAGGATTCTGAGGATGTAGCTGAAGAGGAAATGGCTTATGGAGTTGGCCGTATCCCTGCTCCAACCGCTTCCGGTGGAACAGGTGGTGCTGGGAACTGCAAGGCTGACCGCGCATCTTCTTCGACCGCTCCTCCTGCCTTCAAAAGCAGGAATAGCGTTCCTAGAAAATACGTAGTCAAATCAAAGCCAGTTCCCTTTGTCAAGGCTGCAACCGCTCCTCCCAAACCGCATGCAACTCCTAAGAAGAGTAAGGAGTTAGTAAAACCTCATGATGCTTATAGCTTTTATAAATGCTCTGTGTGTGATGGTTTAGGTCACAAGGCTACAGAATGCCTTTTTCGATTCACATCCAATGCCAGGAAGAGTAAACCTCCTTCTGTCAAACAGGTGTGGATCGTGAAGGGTTGCTAACTTCAGGACCCAAGGAATAAAGGGGGACCTCGTTCTTAATGTTTACATTTTAGGCCCTCTGCTTAATGGCTGGTCACTCCAAGGATAATGAATGGTATCTTGACAGTGGCTGCTCAAGACATATGACTGGAGATAGATCATTACTTGAAGATGTCATTAAAGCAAGTGGTCCGTCTGTAACCTTTGGTGATAATAACAAAGGCAAGACCATTGGATATGGTGTTATAAGGAGAGGAAACCTAACCATTGAGAAGGTTTCTCTTGTTGAAGGACTCAAGCACAACCTCCTTTCAATTTCTCAATTCTGTGACAAAGGAATGCTTTGCAACTTCACGTCATCAAACTGCTTTATCAAGGATAGCATTTCCGTAGTCACCCTACTCACAGGGATTCGTAAGAGTAATACTTACATTATTGATTTAGATTCTGCATGTAGTATTACTAATCTCTGTTTTGTAGCTAAAAATGTGAGCGAAAATAGTTGGCTATGGCACAAGAGGTTGAGCCACTTGAACTTCAAGTATCTTGCAAAGATTGGTAGGGAAAACCTCGTTCGTGGTTTACCTAAAGTGGCTGACCATCATCCTGAGAAATGCAGTGCATGCCAGCTTGGTAAGCAATCCGCGTCGTCTTTCACCAGCAAGACCGCTCCGTCAACTTCAAGATGCTTACAACTGCTTCACATAGATTTGTTTGGACCCGTAACCACTGCCAGCATTGTAGGAAGTAGATATACTTTAGTGGTGGTGGATGATTATTCAAGATATACGTGGGTTGAGATGATGATCTCCAAAGATGACTGCTATGAGATCCTCACCGCACTTTTTAGACGGCTCCAAACTCAAAAAGAAGACAACATCGTTAGTGTTCGATCAGATAATGGAACAGAATTCAAGAACAACGGTGTTGCTCAGTATTGTGATGACCATGGGATTGATCACAATTTCTCAACTGCTGGTGTTCCACAACAAAATGGAGTTGTGGAAAGAAAGAACAGGACGTTGATTGAGGCTGGAAAGACAATGATATCTGAAGCGAAGCTGCCTCATTATTTCTGGGTTGAAGCAATCAATACAGCATGCTTCACTCAGAACCGCTCCCTCATCAACAAAACCTATAACAAGACTCCCTATGAGCTTTGGCGAGGAAGAACCCCCAACATTGCATTCTTCAAGATCTTTGGCTGCAAATGCTTTATCCTCTACAACGGAAGAGAAAATAGAGGTAAATTCGGAGCCAAGGCCGACGAAGGTATTTTTGTTGGGCATGCTAAACATTCAAAAGCTTTTCGTGTTTTTAATAAAACTAGTTTAAAAAAGTTGAGTCTGTCCATGCTACTTTCGATGAGCATTCTCTCCTTGAGCCACATTTGGCTCCAAATGTTGCTGATGATTTTGTTGAGCATAATGAAACAGGTGAACCATCTCAAACCGCAACTGAACCTCAACCGCAAAATCCAGCACCCTCAACTGACATTCCCTCAAACCGCACTTTTGAAACCGCACCTGAAATTCCCATTCCAGATGCAACTCCTAGGGAAGAAGAAGTTGAGAATTCCCCCATCCAGCTTATTGAACCTCTTCGTCAACTTACCTTCCATGACATCGCTGAAGGATCTAACGATGTACCAATTGAAGATCTTCAGCAAACCTCAGTCCAACCAGACTTACCCCCAGAGGTTCGTGAAGACAGCAGTCACCCTCTCTCTAATGTGATAGGTGATCTGTTTTCCGATGTTCAAACAAGGAAATCGAACTATGATGAGCATACTTCCTTACTATCTCAAGTTGAACCCAAGAAGATTGATGAAGCACTCCAAGATTCCAGTTGGGTCGTTGCTATGCAAGAGGAACTCAACCAGTTTGAAAGATGCAAGGTCTGGACTTTGGTTCCTAGACCTCAGGATCAAGGAGTGATAGGAACTAAGTGGGTGTTTAGGAATAAGATGGACGAGAATGGAAGCATCACTAGGAATAAAGCAAGGTTGGTAGCACAAGGATATAGGCAAGAAGAAGGAATTGATTATGATGAAACCTTTGCTCCAGTTGCAAGATTGGAAGCTATTATGATCTTCTTAGCCTACGCCTCTTTCAAGCGTTTCAAGTTATATCAAATGGACGTGAAGAGTGCTTTCCTCAACGGTGAACTGCAAGAGACCGTGTATGTTGCCCAACCGCCTGGATTTGAAGACTCCAAATTTCCCAATCATGTCTACAGACTCCAGAAAGCTTTGTATGGACTTAAGCAAGATCCAAGGGAATGGTATGAGCCTCTATCTAAATTTTTACTAGAAAAAGGATTTAAACACGATAAAATCGATACAACTCTTTTTATTTCCAAATATAATGAGCATACTTTACTTGTTCAAATATATGTCGATGATATTATTTTTGGTTCTACTAATGAGTTACTTTGTAAGCGTTTCGAGAAGCTAATGAAAAGCAAGTTTGAGATGAGCATGATGGGAGAATTAACATTCTTCCTCGGGCTTCAAATCAAGCAATGCGAAGAAGGTATTTTCCTCAGTCAAGCCAAATATACCAAGGAGTTGATAAAGAAGTTTGGATTAGAAAATGCTAAAGCATATGATACTCCAATGGCCACTGACAATAAGCTAGATAAAGATCTCAAAGGTAAGAAAGTTGATCAAACTTTATATCGAGGAATGATCGGCTCATTACTTTATTTAACTGCTAGTAGGCCAGATATCATGTTTAGTGTCTGTGTATGTGCTCGCTATCAAGCAGATCCTAGAGAAACACATCTAATTGCAGTCAAGCGTATAATCCGCTATTTATCTGGAACCACTAACCTTGGACTTTGGTACTCCAAAGATTCGAACTTCGATCTTGTAGGTTATTCAGATGCAGATTATGCAGCTTGTACTATTGACAGGAAAAGCACTAGTGGTACTTGTCATTTCCTCGGGAATAGACTAGTTGCTTGGGCCAGCAAGAAGCAAGCTTCAGCTTCAGTGTCAACCACAGAGGCTGAGTATATTTCTGCTGGTAGTTGTTGCTGTCAGATCCTTTGGATGAAGCAGCAGTTGGTAGACTATGGAATCCATAAAGGGAATTGCCCCATCATGTGTGACAACACTTCAACAATTTCAGTCTCCAACAACCCTGTCATGCATTCCAAGACCAAGCATATTGATATCAAGTATCATTTCCTCAAAGACCATGTGGAGAAGAGGAATATCCATTTAGAGTACGTGGGGACAGACAACCAGATTGCTGACATCCTCACCAAGGCTCTTGACTCCAAGAGGTTTTCATTCCTCAGAGGAGAAATGGGTATGCTTGAACTTAAATGATTCATTACTTTTTATTTGCTAACTTGTTTGTTGAAGTTAGGATGAAACTCTTAAAGATTGAGACCGCTTATGTTGAAACCGCCTATACTAAAACCGCAAGTTGTCCAACCGCCTGCATCCAACCGCCAGTTCCAAACCATTTGATGCAGTCAGACTGCTTGAATCAAAACCGCATTTCAACAAGAGTAAATTCTGTCTATTTATGTCTTATCCTTATTTCTTAAAAAAAAAATTGTTCAAATTCTTTTATTTATTTTTAGTCCTTATTTTGACATAAGGGTATTTTTGCAAATATTTTCCCTCATTTATTTCAAAATTAAGAGCATTTAATGCTAAGGGGATATGAGCATTAAAAACCCTCATGTCAGCCGTCATTGAGAGAGGTGCAGGAGGTGAAAGGGTGCAACAGTTGGTATATTTCAATCATTCCTTCTGAACCAACTGCCTGCCCCCTTCACCCTATATATACCTAAGTTGGTGAAATTCTTTCTTTTCTTCTGCCAACTCTCTGCACTTGTACCTTCTACCAACTTCACTTTCTCTCTCTAAAACCTTGAAAAACTCCATTTTTCCAACCATTAATCAAATGGCTACAACTTCAAAAAGGCAAAGAGCCTCCACTGTTGCTAGAGCACCCAAGAAACCTATCTTGGAAATGGTAACAAATCTCTAACCCTAATTCTTTCTATTTCTTCAGAATCTGCCATGGTTAAATTCAAAAACCCTTCGTATGCCCTGTTCATAACTTTTGATGATTTTGCTCTTGTTTGTTGGTCATTTTTGTTGATTTTTGTTGGGTTATGCTCGGATTTATGCATGAATTCCATATATACAGTTTATTTCATGATCAATCCATGCCTTGAACACTGATTTGATGATTTTTAGTTTATGTTCTTCGAAAACCCACTTCTTATTTTTGATGTTTATGGTTGATTATGGGTAAAGGATGAAATTTTATTGATATATTATTGTTCCCCTTCCAAATGTGATCATTTTGACATACTATTTGTCCATTTTGGTTAAGTTTTGCAAATCTCTGTTCTTGGTGTTCATAAACTGTTCTTCGTGTTCTTCATAAAGTTCATGTGTTTTTCATGAAAAATTCTTATATTTTGGTCACCTTCAATCTGAATAGTGTTTTTCAACACTTAGAAAAATTTTCAACTTTTTCAAATTTTTTGGATTTCATTTGGTTTTGAAACTGCTCGTATGCAAACCGCTTCTACATTTATGTTTCAAAACCGCTTCTCTCCTTTCAAAGCTAAACCACATGCTAAACCGCTTTCTCAATCTCTTTTAAAACCGCATGCTGTTTAAAGTTCCTTCCTTCATTCTTTTGAGATTTTACTAAGTATATAGGCTGGAAACCAAGAACTTCCTCTCTAAGCACCGCTTGCAGTGTGGGATAACCTTGGATTACAATGCCACGTACTAAGTAATTTTATTCTCAAAACCTCATTATCTTTGTATATTCATAGTTCACTTGGGGTTTGAAATTTTCAAACCGCACCATTGCCTAACCGCTTGGTGCTCAAACCGCTTGTGACTATGAATACAAAAATGGATCTAACTCTTAAAATTTAACTTTGTAGGATCCATCTACCTTCCTACCTGGATGGGAGGTTAATGAGGCTGAACTTAAATCAGATGCCTTAGGAAGGGAGTTACTGAGAAAGCTCAGAGTATCAGGCATCCTACCGCTCTTCACCAAGAAGCAAGACTTCATAGTGCCATCCTTTGTAGACCAGTTCTTTGCAACCGCCAAGAGAGGATCAAGGATTCTAGAAGGAGGTCAAAAAGTTCCTTACCTAACTGCAGTTATTGAAGGCCTAAAGCTATCCATTGACTACATAGATATCAGAAGACTTTTCAAATTTGTAGTTGGTGGAGCTCCTTTAGAGGTAGATCAAGTTATTCAAGACAATGATGCCTTTCAAACCGCCAAGGTAGAAACCATGGCTAGGAGATACAAGAAGATTCCCCAAAAGAGTTTTGGGGAGCTGATGAGCCACATAGGACATCTAGTTAGGAGATCAGCTTGTGGAAAGACAGGAAATCACAACAACTTTACATCCCAACAATGGATGTATTGTTCTGCTATCTTTATGGAGATCAAGCTGCACTGGCCAAAACTCCTCCACTTGGAAATAAAAGACAATGTTGAGACTTATCAGTCCAAGGTTAAGGGAGAAGATCAGAGGTGGAGACCATTTTGCAGGATTATAACCGCTCTTTTGATGGATTTTGAGCATCTGGATGAGATTGTCAGCAAAAATAAAGAGATGATGGTGGACTGCTCTGATGATTCCCTAGGATTGCTTGCATGCCACTCCTTCAGGTATGCTAATGGAGATGCATTATACAAATCATTGTATGATGCAGATACTTATCCTTTGAAGGAGCCCTATGAGTTGAGAGACCCCACAACTGCTCCTCAAGCTAAAGGTGCCAAGCGGTCCAGGAAGCCAAGTGTCAGGGCAGAACCGCTTGCTAAGAAGACCAAGACTGCTCCAGCAACCAAAGCGCCTACAGTTGATGATGGAGCTGGTCCTAGTAATAAGAAGAAGCAGAAGAAGCAGTCTGAACCAATAAATTTGGTGGATGAAGAGGATGAAGAAGAAGAGGATCCAAGTATTCCCAACTTGGTTTCCAAAGCAAGAAGAGCCAAGGATAATATGGTTGGAATGACTGTTGAGGAACAAATGAAATTCCTCCAAAATGAGATTGACAGATTGGCCAAGGAGCAAGCTGAGAAATATCAGGCCAAAGGAAAATCCACAACAGATGGAACCTCTTCTCACCAAGAACCGCCTCCAGAGAAACCAAACCTGTCCAACCCTCTCCTTCACCTCCCAAAAATTCCCCTCCTCCTACTCCTCAAAATTCTCCTCCACAATCACCTCAAAAATCCCCTTCACCTTCCCCCAGAAATTCTCTCTCACCCTTATCTTCTCAATCCCCATATAACTCACCCCAACATTCCCATTCCATAAACTCACAACACTCCAACCAAACCCCTACTCATTCTGCCTATCAGCAATGGCAATCCAAGCTCTCTGCTGGACATGCCACATCCAAATCCATTAGAGATGATCCTACACCTGCCAATTCCCCTAACCAAAACCGCTCCCATTCACCTACACCTAACCGCTCCAAATCAAACTCCCCTTCAAAATCACCAACTCCACACAACTCACCCATCAGACAAAAATCCCGTCCTCCAAACATCCCTCCTAAAACCCAAACCGCACCTGAAACCAACCAATTCCAACCGCCTCCTACCTTCACAACCGCTTCAACCTCAACCGCTCCTCCCACTGAATACTCCCAAATTCTCCAAACCTTAAACCTCATCCAAGGCCAACTTGTAATCAACCAAGGCCATATCATTTCCCTTACCGCATCCAATGCCTCCCTCCTTGAATCCAATCTCTCCCTTCAAGCCAAGGTGGATGGTCACTCCCTTGAGATGGCTACTCTTAAGTCCTCTTTGCTTGATGCCATTAAGGGGTAGATATCTATAGAAATTCCAACCGCTCCATCCTCCTCAACCGCCCCTGATGATCAAACTGCTTCTATTATCAAATCTGCAGTTGAAGAAGGAATGGTCAAAGTCTTAGGAGACAAGGCATCAGTTGCTGACTTGGACAAAATTTTGGATGATGTAAGTACGCCAATCCAATTCGCAACCTTTTCGATGCATTTTAATATAATAAAACTGCATTAAGGGGCGTTTTGGTAAATTCCCGGCCTATCCTGAGACTTCCGGAAACGTTCCATGAGTTTCCCGCGAAGGAAGTACCTTTTGGTACATCATTCATGCCAAAGGACCCCTTGGGAATAAAACCTGTTGGACCTTTTGGGTATTTTCCCGGAATGTTCCAGAAACTGGTTTTTGGCGCCAAAAGCGGTTGAGCCACCTTGTGTCACGCGACAGCTTGAGGCATGGAAAGTGGACGCGTAAGGTCGTGCGACATACTAAGGCAGCCAACTGCAGCCTATAAATAAGACCCTCCCCCTCATTGAAATGGGATCCGAATTCTAGCCTACTGTTACTCTGCCAAAATAGCATTGTGACGAACATCCCAAACACAAAACCTCTCTCTCTCCTACCTTCCAACCCACTAATCCCTCTCATCCAAACCCAATTCTCTACCTACACCAATTGGAACCCTTGGATCAGAGCTGTGAGATCTACAACGAAGAATTGAAGGATTCTATATCTGACTAGATATAGAATTCGTGGAATCAACAAGGGTAACAATTCCCTAACCCTCTCTCTCTCTCTCTCATTTAATTCCTTGCAATTTTATAGTTCTCTTTTGTTTGGATTCAGTAATCAGATCCTAGCTATCTGAATTACTGAATCCCAATCGCAATCTCTCTGTTTAACTTGCATAGATTGTGTAATTGAGCTCATATTGATTGATTTGGTTGAATTTGGTGTTTGAGCCCCCAAGGGGGTGTGGATCTACCCATATCCACACTCCCTGGGTCGATTTGATGTTGTTTATGTTTTTCGTTCATAATTCAGCTTGTTAATTAGATCTGTATAGCTTCTGTTAATTTCTGAGTTCATATTGTGAGGTTTCTGCAGAAGGCTCATATGTGTCACGCGACACCTTCGTCCCCAAGTGATCTTGTGTCACGCGACACATGTGGTCACTGGTACGATGTGTCATGCGACACACATGACCCATCTGCAGTGACTCTTTTCCTTTGTAATCTGTTCTAGTTTGTTTATATCAGGGATGTGGCCTCCCTAAATAATGGGCTCACAATATGTAATTTCTCGTTTCATAATTAATAAGATGCATTTTATCACATTTCGTTTATTATCGATATTTGCACACACTTTGGATTTACTTGGATGTGTTTGATTGAAAGACTCGTCTATGGACGAGGCGTGTTGGGTGAACTCTCGGTTCTTCCCAACACGTAACCTGACCCCCAAACTCATGTTTTCTCTCTAAAACAAAGGTTTTCAATGTTTCCTCTTAAAACGGCGTGGCGACTCCTTATTTTTTTTTTAATTTCGGCGAGCGCACATTCAGTGGCGACTCCGCTGGGGACTTCACTTGAAAACCTGTTTTTCAAGTGTTAAGTGGGTCAAGCTTTCGTTTAGTCAAAAAAACATCCAATGCATCCATGTTGTGTACATTATTCGATAATCATTTGTGATGCCTACATTTTGTTGATTATGGAACTTGTGAGCCCTTTGTGCTTGTGGTCATTTGTTGTGCATTGGTATCTCTGTGTTGCTCTTGATATGGTAAAGCAGGGGCTGATTTGATGATTTGAGGAGCTGCTGGTTCAGTGACCACCCAAGTCGTGCGACACCTTTGTCTCTGGTTGTCCTGTGTCACGCGACAAAAGGTGGCCACTGAACAGATCATCAGAAGACTGGTTTGAGGGCAGTCCCTTGGACCAAAGCGTGACTCATTTGGTTATTGTTCCCTGTTTACCTTGTGTGAGGGTGTGTGTTTTCTTCTTAAAAAAAAAACAAATAAAAAATAAAAAATAAAAAATAAAAAAAATCTTGTTTTTTGCAAATAAACGAATTAGTCATCCGCACACTACATCACTTAGATTTAGAACCCTCGGGTGCGAATGACGGCATCGCGGACGGCCATGAAATTCGCCTACGCTTGAGCGCCTGAAATCAAACCTAAACCCCTAGTGCATTATAGGTGGCACCACACTAAACCTTACCCATGGTTGGTTTTTGATACGATGTTTTCATTACAACAAAAATGAATTGTTTTTGAAAATATCATAGATTCTTATACCTTCTCCCAAAACCTCATACCTTGTGGGCATGTTGCCAAATGCAACATGATTTCACGTGGGAACATGTCACTATCGTGGCGTGTTCTAAACGAGAGATCATGCCGCATTGCCAACATGTACCGACGAGAGGTCATGCCGGATTTTTCTTCGAAATTCTTCGAAAAGACCCGTTATGCTGCCCAAATTTCCTTAGAAATTTGGACGAACCTCTTCGTTCCATAAAGATGTTAGGGTTTGGTTAGGTATCATTACCTATTATATGTTTCAAAACAAGACATTTGATGTAATTCGAACGTCGTGTCACTAGGTTCCCCCGAGGCATAGTTAGCATGAATAAGGGCTTATCCTTTCCCAACTGTATTTAGGATTTAAAATACTAATTTATACTTGAACATAAATAAATTTGTGTTTGCGTGAGTCTGTCCCGTTTCTTTCCCTCTCCCGTAAAAAAAAAAAAAAAAAAAAGAGAAAAAAAAGTTTTCCCTTCAAGCACCTTATAAACCCCTCTCTACACCTGCAGCTACGGCGAGTTGGGTCCGCTCATCTGTTTCGGGAGGTCGTTTAATCCGTGTACAAGCAGTGTCAGTTGGTTTAGAATCGAAATGGTCGGCAATGGAGATGTTTTTTCGCTCCGTCCGCCGGAGGCTCGGTGACTGGGTCGCACAAGTTTGAATGAGATGACTACGGAGGAATTGAGGGTGATGCCGGAAGCCGCTCTAGCTCGGGAGCGTGAGGCTTGTCTCTTAGTTCAAAATGCCAAGTCTCGTGAAGAAGAAGCTCACAACCGATTCGTAGAAGCTATGAGAGCCAAAGGGATTGCGGTACTTCGTCGAGAGGATGGTTCCTACGAAGAGATTACGGAAGATAGCCACAACGAAATCGGATCCGCTTCACCTGCTCAGCCCAAACCATCTAGCTACAATACGATGCCTCCCCCAGTGAATTATGTTCAACATTCTGATCAAGTAGCTTCTACAGGAATGGTGGCAAGTGACCAAGGGAGACTCATTCCCCCGTCTTCTCAAGGGTATGGCCAGGTTATCCAAAGAAGGTGTCGCAGAAATGACGGTCGGCCCACAAATTTCTTTGATCTCACCGCTTCTCCAACTCCTAATGCTCCGGCACCACAGTTTCAGATGGACCTCGGTTTCGAACCGGCTTTTCCCGGCCTCGTACGGTGTGTATCCGAGATGGTTATCGTGGTGTTCGGCATGGTGTTCAGCAGAATGGTCGCACCGGCTCTCGAAAATCGAGTATAGTTCGGGACGGTGTCTCAAGGTACCAGCTAGCCCAGACTCAAGACAGTTTTCTCAACCAAATAGTATGTTCCACCCTTACTCGGCATATTTATGGTTCCACCCCTTACTCACTCCGTGTGTCGGCTCAGATTATCTTCTTTTGGTCGCACAAAAGTCGGTCGGCGCAATACAACTCCCAGAATCTCGGTAGGCAATTCAACGGTTATGATATGTATGGGAACAAGATTCCGAGCTCGATTAGCTTGTTGGACAGCAATATTGGAATTCCTAGTACTTTTGATCTTCCACCAACCGCTTTGCCCGTGGGACCTAATTCTCGATTTCCCAATACCGTCGTCAACGGTGGCTCCTGCAATTCCTCGGACTTCAAGTTTGGCACCGTAAGTAGCTGCTTGTAAACAGATGCAACAACAGATTGATGCATTAACCGTGGGTTCTAGTGGTCTTAAAGTCGTGGATCCCGCCCAAGTGACACCTTTGCCGCACAAGTTTAAGATGCCCAAGCTGAATTTTGATGGTACCGCCTGTCCAAAGACGCATGTAGACACTTATGTGATGACAATGGGGGCAATGGGCTGCACTCCCGAATTCATGGTTTCCCACTTCCACCTAACTTTGAAAGGATCGGCACTTACATGGTTTTTAGCTTTGAAGCAAGAATGCCGTACTACTTGGAGCCGTATAACGAAGCCTTCCTGGAGAAGTACAAGGGTAATTTGGAGTGGCGTACCACGCGGGATAATCTAGTGGGGACAATTCGAAGTCGGATGAGTCAATCACGAATTCTACAAGCGTTGGAATGCTAAGCTCAACGAGTTATCGGAACCAATCCCCTCCAAGACCGAAGGACATCTTTCTATCATGTGTTAAGCCAGCACTTAGAGAAGCCATTGGGAAAGGATGGTACCCAGATCTGCGAGAGATGGTGGGGATGGGAGCAAGGAGTGAGAATAAGTTGTTTAACCAAACTCCAAGTGCAAACACCACTAACAACAACAGTGGTGGAAGTTACCGATATCGGGCATCCAATCCTGTCTCAGCAATGGCGCCGAGAGGAAGAGAACCGGCCAAAGATAATAGTATCAATAATCTTCAAAAGGGAGGTAACAACATGCATAATGTGATGAGGCTTCCCTTTAAGCCACAACCGAGGTTTGATGATTTGGGTATGTCAACGGAGGAAGTTTTTAACGGTTTGCTACGAACTGGCATGATAAAGCCATTGGAGAACTACAGCCCCGCTCGCCCTAATCCTCACATGGATGCTAGCAAGTATTGCCGTTTTCACCAATTTCCAGGGCACACTACGAACTCCCGTTTGACTCTCAAGAAGATAATCCAGGTTTAGTGGACGACAAGAAGATAGAAAAATCTCCTCGCCCGAATATTGTCAACAATCCTCTGCCGAACAAAGCAATGTGAACCTTATTGACTTTGAGAATGATTATTTTGTTAATGTATTAGAATTTGGGGAACCCGTAGTTGGGGATGATAGCAATGGATGTAATGGGGTCGAAACCGATGTAATTTCCTGTTCGATGAAATGAAAGATAACTTCGTTATGTTCTCGTATCTCGATGATTTACATGATGTGAATAATATTGTTGAACTTGATGATTACGAAGAACGCTTGATTGTTAATGCTATATCTTCAATGACTCCTAGAGAATCCCCAATCTCCTTGGAGGAACTCGTAATAGCGGCTAGTTAGGAAACACCTTTGACCATTAATGAGATACGACAAGCGGCTTGGCCATACCGCAATCACTCTGTCCCGCTAACATTATCGAACTCAAGGAAGCTAGCAAAGAGTTCGTGGTTGACGACCAAGAAGTTAATCCTGTTGACGCGCTCGGGAAGAATGTTGGGAGTAAGTAATCCGATCCATCCGGAAAAGGGAAAGCAGCTATGTGCTCTAACCCTCGGTCCTCTCGTAATCCTCACAAAGCTAGACGAAGAAGTTCAGAAGACCCGATACCGACGCAGCTTGAAAAGAACGCAAGCCGATATTTCTTTGTGGTCCCTACTTACATCCTCCTACCCTCACAAATTAAAGCCGGAAGAAGCCTTATCCAAAACGAAGGTATCCGTCAACGCTACCCCGCATGAAGCATGTCGCTGATTGGAACGGCTCGGTATGGGAATATCATTACTTTCACAGATCTTGACTTGCCCGCTACGGTGCGAAACATAACGAATCCTTACACATTACGGTGCCTCCTGGAGGGATGATTGATTCCCCATGTGTTGATAGATAATGGATCGGCCATGAATGTGCTCCCGCCAAAATGATGAGTATGTTGGACATCAACGCGCGTAACCTCAAACCCTCTAACCGCACCATAAAGGCTTATGATTCAACATCCCGGCAAAGTGTTAGGGATAGTCTCCCTTAATCTGATGTTTGGAGGCAAGGAAATGATGGTGGAGTTTCGTGTTATAGACATTCCTGTTACGTTCTCGCATTATTGGGTAGACCCCGGATCCACGAGATTGGAGCCGTAGCTTCCACGCTTCACCAATGCTTAAAGTTTGTACAAGAGGGGGTGCGACAACCATCTATGGTGATAGTGTTACAATCGGAGAAACCAGCGCAAATACCTTACCGCAATGGAGATCAAGCTTGACCAAGAAAATCCGATGCTCGCCGGATTCACAATCGAGAAACCTAAGGGGCAAGTCTCGCACTATAGACCCGACGACATCTTCGGACAAGATTCCTCCCGTGTTGAAAATGCTAAGAGGTATGAGCTATATCCCCGGTCCGGGGCCGGGAAAATGCCAACAGTGGACCGTGTAGGCTTGTGTTGCCAGCGACCAAGAGAAATAGGCAAGGTCTCGGGGTATGCCGTGACTAAAGAAGATAAGGTGTATGACAAAACCGAGGCTTTCAAAGAGAAGATGACCTCTCGCAGGTAGAAAGTACAAGAGGCCCGAAATGCGCCCATACAGTTGGTCTCTCGAATAAGCACTTTGTCGAGAGGATGGAGATATGTTTGTTTGTCCCGAGTCAAAGCTTACTCCAGCAGAAGGAAGAATGAAGATGATCCAGAGGTTCGCCAATAGCAAGAATCCGATGAAAGAAATGTTTGATAATTTGCCCAAAAGACAAGGTGTGACCGCCACCTACGAGAGCAGCCTACCACTTCGGGGACCCGAATGTGAGAATCGGCTTGAAAAGCTTGCCTTGGATGAACCCACAATATGTAAAATTCGCGGTGCCGACCCCCGCAGATATTGATGGAGAGTTAGCAGATTTGTTTGAAGAACAGGGCCGTAACCCGTGAGCGGTACGTCTTTGGCAGAAATGAGAGATGGTGCTAAGGAGCCGATTGATCTGATTGACTTTTCCTCTCGACAGTGAAGTGATAGCTATGCTAGAATTCGAGAAGGAATCTAATGTGGAGATAGTCAAGCCGGAGACCGCCGCGAGGACCGTTGCGTAACCGGACTTCGTTCCGGGACCGGTCGCCGACAAAGAGACTATGATTGAAAAGCTAGGGCTCAAACCCCGTCCTTGTCCTTCCAAGTCTAAATTCACCCCCGTATCTTGAGTCAGTCTCCCGAGTCTCTTGTCATAGAGTTTGAGTCTTCCGACCGGTCCGATGTCCTCACGATCAAGACCGTCTTCGAGTTGTAAACACTGTATTTCCCTTTGCTTTAAATAAAGTGGTTGATCTTTCCGAGTACCCCGTGATTACCAACTTAACAATTGAATGCTTAACGAAAAATAATCATCAAGATTTAAAAATAATTAAGCCTAATTCAATTGAAGATAATGCGAGACTTAATCGGTGAACAATTTTTAGAAAAAGATTCAAAACAGACTTGTGAGCAAAAGGAAAGCCGGGCCCAAGCCGCCGACGAGGTATTAACAACAGTGAACTTGGGAATGTACTCGAAGAACCCAAAGAAACGCAGATTGGTAGCTTCTTCTCCGGAGATGAGCGGGTTGCTTTGATTGAATTGCTCAAGGAATTTATGGATGTGTTCGCTTGGTCCTACAAAGATATGCCGGGCCGGATGCTTCTATTGTGGAACACCGAATACCTTTGGATCCGTAAATCAAGCCTGGTCAAGCGAAATTGAGGCGGATAAAACCCGAATGGTCCTTACAAGTGAAAGAAGAAATTGAAAAACTCCTACGGGTAGGCTTCACCAAAGTAATTGAATATCCGACCTGGTTGGCGAACATCGTAACACCACCAAAGCAAATGGAAAGGTTCGAGTCTGCGTAGATTTCCGAGATCTCAATAAGGCTAGTCCTAAAGATGACTTCCCTTTGCCCAACATTGACATGCTAGTGGATGCAACCGCGAACTTCGAGGTCAAATCTTTCGTTGATGGTTTTGCGGGTTACAACCAGATTAAGATGGCTGAAGAGGATCAAGACAAGACGGCATTTACAACCCCATGGGGTACTTATTGCTACACAGTACTGCCATTTGGCTTGAAGAATGTCAGGGGCTACCTATCGTAGAGCAAGTCACTACCCTTTTCCACGACATGATCCACCGGGAGATTGAAGTGTATGTGGATGACATGATTATTCATTCGAAAGGATCAGACGGACAGCATTTCATTGATTTGAGGAAATTCTTTAACAAAATCCGAGAACACTCCATGAGACTGAACCCGGCCAAGTGTACATTTGGGGTTATCCGAGGTAAAGTTCTGGGATACATGGTCACCGAGCGCGGCATTGAAATAGATCCCAGGAAAGTTAAGGCAATTATTGAAATGAAGCCGCCGTAACCGTCTCTCGAAGTAAAAGGATTCATGGGTCGCCCGCAATACATCGCGGGTTCGTCAACCAATTGACCACCATATGTGAGACGATCTTCAAGCCGCTAAAGAAGAATCGGGAAGTGGTCCGGAACGAGGAATGCCGCCTAGCTTTTGAAAGGATCAAAGCCTACCTCGTCAATCCTCCCATTCTCTCGCCCACCTCATGGAGACAAGCCTTTACTTCTATATCTGAAAGTCACGGACACAGCCATCGGGGCTATGCTAGCACAAGAAAAGAAGGATTCAAAGATTGAGAATGCCATCTATTTCGTCTCACCATAAATTCCAAGGGAGTGAGGTGAATTACTCTGCCCTCGAGAAGACTTGCGCAGCTTTGGTATGGGTAGTTGGAAAGCTAAAACACTATATGCTGTCCCACACCGTACACTTAGTCTCCAAGATGGATCCGATCAGATATCTATTCCAAGGTGACAGAGGAAACATCTCCACCAAAGTTGGCAAAATGGACTTTCTTCCCGGCGTAATTCGACATCAAATATGTGATTCGCAAATCGATCAAAGGGCAGGCATTTGCGCACTGGCCGAATTCCCCAAGATATAAGATCAAGGGCCGGACCTCCAGTTTCCGAGATGAAGGGATCCTCGCTATAGAAAGCGGAAACAAGTGGCGCTTATTCTTTGATGGAGCAATAACAAGAAAGGAAATGGCATTGGAATGGTCTTGATAGACCCGAACGACATGCATACTCCCATAGCAATCAAGTTGAATTTCTCGGTCACCAACAATGCAGCTGAGTACGAAGCTTGCATAGCCGGTCTAGAAGCTGCCCTTGAGCGACATGTGGAAGAATTGGAAGTGTTCGGTGATTCCCAATTGATAATCAACCAGGCCGCCAACAAATGGAAAATTATAGACCCATGTCTCCGTAAGTACCATGCTTACATCGCGTAACTCGTCGGCCAATTCAAGGAAGTATCATTTCAGTTCTTACCGCGGGACAAGAACAGATTCGCAGATGCTCAGCTACCTTAGCCTCTTTGATGGAAATCCCGAAGGAAAATCAATCAAGCCTTTCGTGGTCGGCGTAAGAGAAAATCCCGCATATTGTTGTGAGATTGAGATCGAGGCCGTCGTGAACCGTGGTACAATCAGATCTTTCAATACCTCAAGTGTGGGGAAGCATCCTTTCCGTGGATCAAGAAGGAGATTCAAAAAGAGTACATGCCAAAAGCTTGCAGGCCCTAAAGAGACTCGCCGCAATATGTCATACTCGGCAACGAATTATGGAAGAAAAGAGAAGGTTGTCCGCTCCTACTCGCATCGGCAAAGAAAAGGCCCAAAGAGTAATGGAAGACGTTCACAACGGTGCTTGCGGACCTCATATGAACGCTCGATCCCTCATGCATAGCATCATCAGCCGGGTTACTCGGATCACTATGGAGACAGATTGCATCCATTTCGTGCGGACTGTGACAAGTGCCAAAGGTTTTCCAATCTGAACCACACCCCGCCTCACGACTTATACTGTATGACAACTCCGTGGCCCTTCGCAACATGGGGTATTGATGTCATTGGGAAGATTTCTCCGCCCGGGAGCACTGGGCATGCATTTGTACTAGTGGCCGTGGATTACTTCACGAAATGGGTAGAAGCTGCATCTTATAAAGTGTTCACCGCCAACAAGGTTGCCCGATTCATAAAAGAACAGATCTTATGCCGCTATGGGGTCCCGAACGAGATTATTTCTGATAATGGCACTCATTTCGAGGGAGAAACTGATCGGTTGCTCACCGAATACAGAGTCAAGCGCCACAAATCTTCACCGTACGGCCACGTACAAACGGCGCCGTTGAAGCCGCCAATAAGAACTTGGAAAGGATCATAAAGAAGATGGCCGAGCGAGGACGAGATTGGCCGTAAAAGTTGCACTTAGCATTGTGGGGCTATCGCACTTCGATCCGAACCGCCACCGGTGCAACCCCATATGCTCGACTTACGGAATGGAGGCCGTCATGCCCATTGAGTTAGAAATTCCTTCCCTCGTGGTCTTACTCGAAAATGAGGTGAACGAGATCGAATGGCTCCAAAGTCGATATAATGAGTTGGCTCGCTAGATGAACGCAGACTAAAAGCCATGGAGCATAATAGGGCATACCGAGAGAAGAATGGCCCGTGCCTTCGATAAGAAAGTGAAACCCAAGGATATCAAAGTCGGTGATCCGGTTCTTAAAATGAAGCCCTCAAATCAAAGCAAATGCGTTGGGCAAGTGGGCACCCATTTGGGTCGGACCATTCTCGGTAAAGAAAGTATTCTCCTGAGGAGCTATGCTGTCGAGACTTGGATGGCAACCTATTTCGCACCCCGTCAAAGGCGACAAGTTGCGGAGGTATTTCGTATGATCGAGTCTTTCCCCCTCTAAAAAAAATATATATATATATATATATATATATAAATGAATAAATAAAGGCGCAACAAAATTGTCCCGGATGAGACTGAAAACCTCTCAAAAGGCAGTCCATGCAAAAATAAGGGACGCGCCCGGTGCTAAAGAATATACCCAACTAGACCGAAAACCCAAAAGAGGGCGGTCTAGGTAAAAACGTGGTTGCACCATTTCCCCCCTTCTATCTTCCCCTTTCTTAAACACTAAAGTCAATTGAGTCGAACTACGGAGACCTGAGCCCCTTAGTTCTCTTACAAAAGGGGAACGTAGGCAACCATTTGTGGTTCGGTCTAAAATTGCTGCAAAAATCTCTCTTTTTACCAAAATGCGTTTTGATTACAGTCCCAAGGCTTTTCAAAGGATCATTTTGAGTTAATATTCTTTTTGATGAGTTCAAGCACGGCCTACTTTTTGACTCAAAAAGACTGTTGCGAATAAAAGAAAACATTGATAACATCTATTCTGTCTGCATTAAGTAATCAAAGGGTACTCAGTTTTCATACAGATAATTCCTACTCTCAAGACATAAAGCAAAAGAGTCTCAAAACTCTCGAAGTAAAAGAAAATGTGTGTCTAGATACTCGTCCCCGCTCCCGAATTTGCTCCTCTATCCTTCCTCTTTCTCGGTCCCCGGGAGGTCTTTGGCTTAGGAATGTCAAACAAGTCGGTTTGAGCCCGTCCCAATTCAGGAATAACTCGCGCTGGCGGTTCAATCGTACCCCTCTCTCAAGGCAGCCCTAGCAATCCTCGCTTGCCGCAACGCCTCTCTGCGAGCTCTCATCTCTGGATCATTCCTTAAAGCAGCTCTCCGGATCTCTTGCCTCTCATAATCGTCAGCAGCATTGCCGGTGACATTGTCTGGGTTTCCTCGTGCCTCTATATCTCTGAGATTTCGGCTGGACAGAGAGTCTGCTCCCAAGTATTCCCGCTGCGAGTCTCTATAGCTAATTGCACGTAACCCCGATGCTCCTCATACCAATCCGTATACTCGTGGTCGAAATGTAAATCCTCTAGGCTGTCGAAGGAGCACACGAGTGGGAAGAAAGCCCTCCAAAAAGATCTCGCTGAAAAAGCTGTATAGCCCGGGGCTCGATCATGGACATCGGAACGATCGGGCCACCGCCCTCCTCAAGACTCGTATGATCTGCCGAGGTACTTATCTTGTCTGCTCACCAATGATGGGACACAGAAAGAGGATACATGCAAACCAGGCAACCGGACTACTACCGATCCATCCCGAATATCTCTCATGGTCTCGTATATTCCAAGCAGAATCCAAAAGCTCGAGATCGGTGGTCGTGTACCGTGACAACCTCATATGCCAACTATCAACAACCTCGTCCCTCATCGGCCTGCGTGGCCGAGTCACCCATGGCATTTCCGTCCGACCCTCTGGTAATGGCCCGATCGGGTGTAACCTCTCGAGAACCACAAAGATAATA
The DNA here is from genome assembly GCA_022495995.1 of Adenophora triphylla var. japonica. Lineage (NCBI taxonomy): Eukaryota > Viridiplantae > Streptophyta > Magnoliopsida > Asterales > Campanulaceae > Adenophora > Adenophora triphylla. The sequence goes on from JAFEMH010001067.1 coordinate 176,246, forward strand.
AGCTGGGCCGCTCGCTCCCATAAAGTCTCGATCCCCGCTAGCCTCGTCAATACCGTGATAAGTCTCGGCCGGCGGAAGTGGTACAACATCCATCTGTCCTTGGCCGTAACGAATTTGACGAGAATCTATACCCGGTCACCTCTCATTTGCCTAACGATCTCCAACAAAGTGCTTGAGCGCACTCCCGACATACCCGCAGTAAATAGTAAGCCGACAAGTGTGAACAACATGAACATATCTAGAGTGGTAGAAAGGTCAAAAAGATCGGGATGGGACAGCGCAACCTAACCATCCGAGTCAAATCTATGGACCCATCACCTTAATCATAGGCAATACCGATCCGCAGCAGAGATAAAAGTTCGACACCGCTCCTCAACCAACCGACCGTCTCGTGGGAATGCTACGGTGGCCGCCTTACCCAAGCCTCGTCAACGCCCGAAGTCTTCCATAGTTGGGGTCGGAGTAATTGTATGACAAAGAGAATGCATGACACTCGGAATCCCGTAAGCGGGATGCGGCCGAAGCAAATCCAGTCAACCCTCCAATCTTTCAAGGACCAAATGCAAGGCATACTGTACCGCTTGTCGATGATACTTCTATGTTGCCTCAGATGAAATCCCCAAATTTTGATGAAGTCCCGATGAAATTGGCACTCCCGGGAAGCAATCTCTTGGTTATAATGTTCCATTGCAGCAAAAAGCGTTAGTCTTGACCAAAGAAATCGATTATCCGCCAAATAAGGGCTGCTGGGTTTTCTCTGCTAAGAAGACAGTGACTGCAGAATGGAGCCTGGACCGACTTTGAAAAGAACCTGTCACGAGCCTCCCTAAGTCGTGCGACAGAAGAATCCAAACAAACATGACATGTCGGGCGACATACTTTGGTTGATAGCAGACAGGGTGGAAAAACCTGCAGTGATTACCCCAGAGCATTTTCCGACTCGCCGTCGCCGATATACCCCTTACCCTCATACACATACCCCTGAAAATATACGGGAGAGGACCCCTACTATACACACTTACCTAAAACAATCCCAAAACACCATACATAAACCCGACAAAGCCGATCTTTAACCCAATAATTGCGTTCGCTTTCCCGGAACAGACAGATTCACGCAAACCAAGCTAACATATAGTAATCTTTGCTAACAAGATAGGCTTATTCAAGTGTAGCGCGTTGGAGTTGTTGTTTTACCCCCGCAGGTACAATAATCAATTGAGTCTCGACGACTGGACCTCCGACCAAACTGGAGAAGAAAGAACAAAACAAAGAAAGCATGCGTATCTGTGACAGCACCAAGAAGAGCTAGACAATACCAGAAACCCAGAAGAGCCTCTCTAGCGGAGCACACGAAGAAGAAAAGCCTCTCTAGCGGAGCACACAAAGGAAAAAGCCTCTCTAGCGGAGCACACAAAGAAGAAAAGCCTCTCAAGCAGAGCCAAACCAAGAAAAGCCTCTCAAGCAGAGCCAAACCCAGAAGAGCCTCTCTAGCGGAGCACACAAAGAAGAAAAGCCTCTCTAGCGGAGCACACAAAGAAGAAAAGCCTCTCAAGTAGAGCCAAACCAAAGGAAAAAGCCTCTCTAGCGGAGCCCACCAAGAAGAAAAGCCTCTCAAGCAGAGCCAAACCCAAGAAAAGCCTCTCAAGCGGAGCACAACAGAAGTCACAGGTAAGCACAGCAAAGGTATGAAGACACATCTCTACCCCTTTCTTGCTTGTAGTCAGTATTGGTAATTCCGAACTACGATTTGGCTTGATTCCCTTCTTAAAGGGATACATAGGAATCCTTTCTCAGAAAGGTCCAGCCATAATTTTCCCCTTCTCACCCTTCTAGCCCTTCACCTTAACCCCAGCCGCTCATTGAGATTGGGTCTTATTTTATCGACAACCCCACTTTTTCCAAAAGTGAAGTTGCCGAGGGGCTCTGTAAGTACGCCAATCCAATTCGCAACCTTTTCGATGCATTTTAATATAATAAAACTGCATTAAAGGGCGTTTTGGTAAATTCCCGGCCTATCCCGAGACTTCCGGAAACGTTCCATGAGTTTCCCGCGAAGGAAGTACCTTTTGGTACATCATTCATGCCAAAGGACCCCTTGGGAATAAAACCTGTTGGACCTTTTGGGTATTTTCCCGGAATGTTCCAGTAAACCGGTTTGGGCGCCAAAAGCGGTTGAGCCACCTTGTGTCACGCGACAGCTTGAGGCATGGAAAGTGGACGCGTAAGGTCGTGCGACATACTAAGGCAGCCAACTGCAGCCTATAAATAAGACCCTCCCCCTCATTGAAATGGGATCCGAATTCTAGCCTACTGTTACTCTGCCAAAATAGCATTGTGATGAACATCCCAAACACAAAACCTCTCTCTCTCCTACCTTCCAACCCACTAATCCCTCTCATCCAAACCCAATTCTCTACCTACACCAATTGGAACCCTTGGATCAGAGCTGTGAGATCTACAACGAAGAATTGAAGGATTCTATATCTGACTAGATATAGAATTCGTGGAATCAACAAGGGTAACAATTCCCTAACCCTCTCTCTCTCTCTCTCTCATTTAATTCCTTGCAATTTTATAGTTCTCTTTTGTTTGGATTCAGTAATCAGATCCTAGCTATACGAATGCGAATCCCAATCGCAATCTCTCTGTTTAACTTGCATAGATTGTGTAATTGAGCTCATATTGATTGATTTGGTTGAATTTGGTGTTTGAGCCCCCAAGGGGTGTGGATCTACCCATATCCACACTCCCGGGTCGATTTGATGTTGTTTATGTTTTTCGTTCATAATTCGGCTTGTTAATTAGATACGTATAGCTTCGTTAATTTCGAGTTCATATTGTGAGGTTTCGCAAAGGCTCATATGTGTCACGCGACACCTTCGTCCCCAAGTGATCTTGTGTCACGCGACACATGTGGTCACTGGTACGATGTGTCATGCGACACACATGACCCATCTGCAGTGACTCTTTTCCTTTGTAATCTGTTCTAGTTTGTTTATATCAGGGATGTGGCCTCCCTAAATAATGGGCTCACAATATGTAATTTCTCGTTTCATAATTAATAAGATGCATTTTATCACATTTCGTTTATTATCGATATTTGCACACACTTTGGATTTACTTGGATGTGTTTGATTGAAAGACTCGTCTATGGACGAGGCGTGTTGGGTGAACTCTCGGTTCTTCCCAACACGTAACCTGACCCCCGAACTCATGTTTTCTCTCTAAAACAAAGGTTTTCAATGTTTCCTCTTAAAATGGCGTGGCGACTCCTTATTTTTTTTTAATTTCGGCGAGCGCACATTCAGATGACCTTAGAGAAAAGATATGCAACTCCTTGGAAAAGGATCTTGGGGATCTGGGCAAGAAATTTCTTAGTTTCCTTGACTCCAGACCGCAGCAGGCTCAAATTGTCCAAACTGCTTTGGATTCTCTGCGTGAAGAAGTCTTGGAACAAATTGATGTATTCAAGGTAGACTCCAAGGTTAATCTGGACTGCGTAGGAGATGCTTCCATGGCCAAGTTGAAGGAAATTCAAGAAGAATTTACTGAACGCCTAGACAACTTGAAGACTGGATTCAACTCCAAAGTTGAAGCTGAAATGCATAACCTGAAATCCTCTCTGAAAGTTACCATTGACCTTGAGCCTATGGAACAAGCTATTCAAGCTCAATCCGCTGCCGTTCAGGAGGAAGTACACACTATCTTCAATTCCCTTTACTCTTCCCTCCATGTTCAGCTGGATACTATCAGAGACAATCTTGTGGAGAACACCAAAGCGGTTGGTGCCACAAATGCCACTTCTGCCCATTCTGTGAATGCCTTAAAGAATCTTGAAGCTACCCTCACCAGAACCGCAGAAGAAGTGAGAAGATTAAGGAAAGCATTTGAGCCAAATTAATCTAGAGCTGGGACTAGTGGAGCAGATCATGAAGTCAACAAGCCACCCCAGCATTAACCGCTTCCCCTTAATTGTTTTTGAACCGCTTTTGTAAGTTGGACCGCACCTTCATTGTATTTTCTTTGTCCAACTTATTTTGTTTTGTTTTTGTAACCTTGTAATTTTCTTTCATTCCTGCATCTGTAAACACTTTGGGAATTAATGGAAATTGCATCATGGTTCCAAAACTTTGTTCATATCAAACTGCTTGTTTGTAGAACAATGAAACCGCTTATGGTCTTAAACCTCATTCAAATATTTTTTAACTTAAAAATCATTCTTTTGAATTGATGTTTAAACATTCAGTTTAAACTGCACTTTAAACTTAAACTCATATTTTTCAAGTGCACTGAATGCATTTCTATACTTTCCATATTGTAAGTTTTTATCTTTCAGATAGTATAGAAATCTATAGCTTAAGCTAAGTGTGTGCGTTGACTTGGGACATGACTTACCATGTTAATTATTATGGACATGTTTTTACCAAATACAATGTTTGCTTTTGCTGTAGTAGGTAATGGCATCAATCAAATAGGGGGAGATTGTTGGGTATGCATATTTTAACCCTCCTATTTTGTATTGGATTTGATTGATACCATAACCTCCTGTCTATTTTAAGGATTTTAGGACCCTATGTAATGAAGCTTAGACTTCAATTTTTTTAGCTAAGTCCATTTTATAGAATAGGTTAGATTTAGGCTTGAAGACTGGTTCAAGAATCATTGGATCTGAAAGTTGCAGCTCAAGTTGTTTCAAAACCGCTCTTCAGAACCGCACTTGCAGAACCGCTTGTGTAATTCCTCTTTGAAACCGCTTCTTGAACTCCTCAGTGCAACAACCTTAGTGAACCGCACTTGTGCAGTTCTAGTACTTTGACCACAACTTGCAAACGCTCCTGGTGGAACCGCATATATCCAACCGCATGCACACCAGAACCGCTCCAATGATTGAAGACTTGAAGTAAACCTCATTGACCGTTGGAATCCACGTCAGCTATATCAAATGTCAACCACCATATCTTGTCACGTGACTACTTTTCAGACAAGATCTGCAAGGATCTTGTAAAGATGACAGGTGTCCAAACCTCATTGCTTGTAGCTGGAGCCTGATCAGCTTTTCCTGCAACAACAGTTCCAAAGGACAAAAGTGGTTAATGTGGACCAATGGGAAAGCATCAAGGACTGTCCTTACAACAGCTGTGTCCAACGGCTATATTCCTGATGCTTGGGTATAAATACCCCCAACCTTCATCATTTGAAGATTGCTTGAAACTTGAGAAATTGCTGTGAGTTCATAAGAAGTTGAAGCTCTGCCCAGAAATTTTAAGTCCTTTGAATCTTCATCTTCATACTTCAAGAAATATTCCCCAGCCCAGAAATCAAGCCTTAACACATCAAGAATCCTTGTGCTCTACATCTCAAAGATTTAAAGAGCCTTGATCTTGTTCTCACACACACACCTCACTTGTTTAATCACATAGATTAATCACTTGAGATACACTGGTTATAGTCTTAGGATTTGTTCTTCATAGAAAAAATTTTAGATCTGAGTATTACTCATTGTACTTTGTAATCTCTCATACTCAATATAAAATCTCTCTTAGAAATCCAAGACTAACCATCTTGGTAGTGGACGTAGATCGTTTATCGATTGAACCACTCCAAATATTGTGTTCTTACTTTCTGCATTTATATTTCTTTTGCTTACTGATTATCTACATTTCTCTCTATTTGATCTTTATATAGATATCCATTATTGTGAAATTGTGTTTGAAGTTAACATTGTCAAACCTCACTTTCAGTTTTACAACTGCTCAGAAAATTGCACTAAAACCGCTTATCAAAACCGCCTCTCCAAAACCGCTCGTATCTTCAAATATTCCGCTGTGCATTTTACAACTCTACTTGCAGTTTCTTATACACTGCAAGAGGTTTTGTAAGCGTAGAGGTTTAGTTTTAAATTGAGGGCAAAAAATTTGAAACAGCTATTCACCCCCCCCTCTAGCTGTATTTTCACCCTTGTTGCCACCTTTGGGACCAACAGCCTTAACCACCGAAAAAACAACAACTAGGGAGGAGGTCTTATACAATCCATAAGATCCTCTACAAGAAGAGGGGAGATCCTACCCAAAACATAAAAGACATAATACATTATAAGTCTGAACCAAAACGAAAAACAAAATATAAGAAACTAAGTCCTAAGGTTAGGATATAGAATCCTATAAAAAATAGTAAGCTTTGACAAAGCTTAGGACAAGCAGCCATAGTCAAAAACTCAAAATCAGCCTGGGCATTTGCCGAATAATTTGCCAAAAAATCTGCCACTTTATTACCCTCTCGGTAAACATGAGAAATTTTGACCTCAATAACCTCCATAATTCTGAAAATTGCTTGGATAACATACCAAATTTCCCACGGAATATTGTATTTACGAAGAAGAATGAATGCCAAAACTTCAGAATCTACCTCAAGCCATACAGAATGAAAACCAATCAACCTAGCTTGAGAAAGACCATCAAGACCAGCCCTAGCCTCCGCACTCATATTAGTAGCATTACCATAGAATCGGGAATAAGCAAACAAAAAGGAGCCATCATGCCTATGGAAAACTCCACCCCCAGAAGCAATACCTGGATTACCTCTCGATACTCCATCCAAATTGAGCTTGACTTGACCCATAGCCGGAGGAGACCATGTAACAAGCTTAGCTCGAGATGGATTAAGAATAGCCTTATGAATATCAAAGAAATTAACAAGATGCATGTCCGAAGAACTATAGCTGAAGCTGAGCTTATTTGCATGAAAAATATCCACAATTTGATGACGAATATTATGGACTATATTGTCCATTCTAGGAATTTTCCCATCAAATCTGCATTTATTCCGAAGTTTTCAAAGCTCCTAACAAATAAAACACGATAAAATATCACTCAGTCATAAAGTAATTCTGCTACAATTAACCGATTTGCATGAGTGCCATGCAATCAATTGAGAAAGAGAAATCCCCGACACTCCAAAACCAATCATAGAACCGAAAAATAGCCACACTTTCGATGCAAAATCTCCATGAATGAGAATATGAGAAATAGATTCACTAGCTGGACTAGGGCAACAATGGCACTTAGAAACAAGAGGGATACCTTTGCAAGAGACATTGTCATCCGTGGGGAGAGCAGCCTTTAGGGCTTTCCAGAGAAAAATCGAGATTTTGAGAGGAATATATTTGTTCCAGCACCAAGAGAATACTTGACTTCGAACCCGAGAGACCCTACATTCATTCCATGCCGAAGTGATAGAAAATTTCCCTTGAGTTGAAGGAGTCCAAAAAGGTTGATCAATACCAGCCATAAGCCGAATGTCTTTAACTTGAATAGCCATCAAACATTCAGCCCCAAAAGTATCCCTAACGTAATCTTCTTGTAGAACACCATCAACAAAGAGAGAGGAAATCAGATCATGTCGTTGATCAAGGAGATTAATATCTTGAGACAACCATATTTCTTGAATGGATATCTCACCATTCCCTACACCCCATCTTAATCTTTCTTCAACCAACTCCTTGACAGCAATCATACGCTTCCAAATATGAGAACATCCAAAACGAACCGTAGCCTCCATTGGGTGCGAGTTACGACAATACTTTGCTGCAAGAAATTGAGTCCATAACGAATCTGAGGTACGAAATCTCCACCAAAGTTTCATGGAAAAAGCTAAGGACATCTCATCAAATTTTCGAAGACCTAAGCCCCCTTCTTCAATAGGCCAAAAAAACTCATTCCGTGAAACCCATTGGCATTTATTACCCCCATCCGGACTGCTCCAAAAGAAGTTGGAAATAAGACGATTCATCGCAGTGATTACACCCTTTGGAGGCTTAAGTTAGGATATATAGTAAATAGGAATGGATTGCAGGCAAGCTTTAATGAGCACCAACTTAGCCCCAGTTGATAGAAATTTCCCTTGCCAAGAATCCAGCCTATTCCGAAGCTTTTGCATCACTGGGTCAAATAATGATTGAACCTTTCTACCAATATAAAGAGGGCATCCAAGATAGACAATTGGCAAATGTTTCTTTTGAAAACCCGTCACTTCAGCAATGGCATTATCCCTACTAGCATTATCTCTCCTAGTCAAGAAGCAAGATTTAGAAACACTAATGAGTTGTCCGAAAAATTACTGGTAGGATTCTAAAAATTCCATATGAAGCTTAAGAGAAGGAATGCTCCCATTGCAAAAAATTATAATGTCATCAGCATACGAAAGGTGAGAGATAGCAGGAACATTAACATTACCCGTTCTATAGTTCACATGAGGATGGAGAAGATGAAGATTATTAAGCCCATGACTTAGAACTTCCGCAACAACAATGAAAAGACTAGGGGAAATTGGGTCACCTTGTCTAAGCCTACGGGAAGAGGAGAAATATCCACAAGCATAACCATTGATAAGCACCCAAAACCAACAAGAGTTGATACATCTAAAGATCATATCAAGCCATACACTACAAGAAACAATACTATTAGGGTCGACATTTTCCCGTCCTAAATAATCATTCTCCCGTCCTTAATAGTATTTAGGTCGGCCTTTGGGACGGGAAACGAGGGTCCTAAATAACATGCGACTCTAAAAGTTTTAGGACCCCCGTCACCGTCCCAAATACCTTATTTAAGACGGGATGTTTCCGACCCTAATAAAAATAAAAATATTTGTTTTTTGTTTTTGCGGGAAATTTTTGGAGCCAAATAGTTTTTGGTACCGGTTGTTCGGGACGAGGTTACCGACCCTAATAATATTTGGCGCCAAACATTTTTTTGGGGGGAAATTATTAGGGACCCTGTCACCTGACCCAAATATATTTTTGCGTCAAAATCACATTTTTTTTAGAAAAAGAAATAAGGTCGGATATAGACGACCCAAATAAATTTTGGTGTCAAAATGTGAATATTTACCATTAATTATCAAACACTACTAATCTTCTACTAATCATATATATACACCACCACACATGCATACATTATACTTGTAAATATATCAAATTATACTTGTAAATATATCAAATGAACCTGACAATAAGAAAGGAATGCATTAACTAAATTTAATCAACATCATCTAAATAAAAAGTAAACTATTACCTAAGAATTAAGGTAGATGAAATAGAAGGGTTCAATACTCCTTTTAAAATAATTTGATCTAAAACTATTCACTAAGTAAGTCAAATCATCCATATTGCATACTGCATACGTGGAACGTGCTTCCCCAAAACACTGTTGCTGATATCATTCCTCCATCACGCTCCCTCGATCTTCACAAAATCGTAACCATGTGTCATAGTTAATCATTGAAACCTCAGAAAAAAAACTAAGATATAAGACACTGGAGTTCACTTCTAAACATTATTTCCAATCTACCATGATTAGATAGGTGAGGTATGAACCAGAAAGGTAGAAACAAAATGATAAATGAAGAGAATTAAGTAAACATCACAAATCAAGAATCTGCATGAATGGACACTACATCAAATGAGACACCAAATTAATAAGCAGTGAACAGAACACAAATGAGACCAAAATCTGCAATGCCTGTTTTTACTCTTAAAGCATTGAATCACTGATATGCAGCCGAGCAAAAGAATACCTTATTATTTATATAATTAAAATGTTTTCCTTATTTTGATCCATCCCAAAATAACACACCATATTCTCATGGGAGTTGTACAGTTTGATCGTGAAGATAAATTTTGTCTTCTTCTAATAATTATTGCAGACGGATTGGGACTTGCAGTTATATAGCGAAATGAGCTTATAGTGGAGGTGCTCGTGCAATAAAGCTATAAATAGAAACCTAGGTTCTTGACAATTGACACCTATATCAAATTTATTTAGACTATTATATTATCACGTTGAGCATAAATTGAAGTGCAAACTAATAATTACTCGAGTGAAACAGAATAGCTGCAAGTGCTTGCTTAAAGTACTTCTAAGAGCATAGAGGTAAACCTATCTTAGAACCTTTAGGGTAACCACAACTTTGCATGCAGTTGGCATGTCTCGGTGTCCATATACCCTGGAAGAGATAGAACAGTGTCTCAAAATCAAGACTTTCTGAAAGGAGCACAAAACAGAATGGCCCTATGCAACAATGACAGAGAAGAAAGGTCTACTAGCTTCTTAAGAAAGACAACTAGCATAGCTCAACAAAATTATCATTTCTGTTTTATGTGAAATATAAACAAAATGTTATTTCAAAAAAGAAAATACAAGCTAGAAGGCTTGTCCCCCCCGCCCTCTGCGACGGAGTTTATCTTGTTATATCATCCAATAGTCTTTAAACCAAAAAAAGGTATAAGGAAATAACAACTTCAAGAAGCAAACTAGCTCATAAAGATATGTAGATCCTAGGTCAAACATATCTCTTTGCAATCTTAGAAAATACAGTACTTTCATGGTTTTGAACTGAACTCATTGTTACACACCTGCCAAGTTCCCATGTTAAGTTTTCCATCCAATTAAATATAACATCAAAGCTTGATTCCTTGATAGATCAATGTCACAATCCCTTTGTCCACGATGCCATATTGAACATGAGTCATTCTCCACGTCAACTCATATTGTTTAAAGCTTTCACAATTCCAAATATGTTGATAATCCAAGTGCATTTGATCTCTATCAATTCTCTTGAGTGTGGCCACACATTTCATCAACACTATTCATCTAGGGGCCCAAGCAAACATCTCTCTCAACGAGAGGGACAAATCCCATCTTGACTTATCATTCTTCCCTACAAGAATCCAATCATGCCAACATAGCCCTTATTGCTCTCCTATTAAAGATAGTGTTAGACTACATCAAACACAATGTTCATCATGTGGAGGACGATGATAATCTCAGGTACAAAAGATTCAATGACACGACTATCATGAAATTTAATCATGACATATATGACTATAGACCATGTCATAAATCTCATCGGTAGGTCATGTCCAGTACCTTGTTCTCTAACAAGTACCCATAAGTGTAATGTGCATCTCATGCATATAATCATCTCCATGATTATCCATTATCAACTTATACTAGTTATTCACAATAACTAAGGACTCAAGTTATTATAATAAACTTGCAAAACATATAATAAACCAAATAAGCATTCTCCATAATAAATGATAAAGACGATTACATAGCGGTATTAAGTTATAAGTCAAACATAACTAAACGCCTAGGGCATTACACCAACAATCTCCCACTTGCACTAGGCTCCATCTGTTATGTATCGTATACCCATGGACCTAACATGACCATCATGCTTTGCTTGTGCCAGGGGCTTTATAAGCGGATCCCCAATGTTATCATCGGTTGATACTTTGCATATCTTAACGTCGCCTCTATAAATGAACTCTCGAATGAGATGGAAACGTCTAAGTATGTGTTTCGATCGCTGATGTGACCTTGGTTCCTTTGCTTGCGCAATGGCACCATTATTGTCACAATAAAGTTCCACTGGATTAGTGATACTTGGAACAACTTTCAGATCACTAATAAACTTCTTGATCCAAACTGCCTCCTTAGCTGCATCGGATACCGCTATATATTTGGCCTCAGTTGTAGAATCAGCAATAGTACTCTACTTGGAACTCTTCCAACATATCGCACCTCCGTTAAGCATATACACAAATCCCGACTGCGATCGGAAATCATCTTTTTCGGGTTGGAAGCTTGCATCTGTGTAAACTCTTACAACAAGATCATCTTCCATCCCTCCAAAGACCAAGAACACATTCTTAGTCCTTCTTAAGTACTTAAGAATCATCTTAACTGCCATCCAATGGTTCTCACCAGGATCAAATTGGTATCGACTCGTCATGCTTAGAGCATAAGAGACGTCGGGTCTAGTACAAATCATGACGTACATGATAGATCCAATAGCCGAAGCGTATGGAACCTCATTCATCCTCTTTTGCTCACCAGTTGTCTTAGGACACTGAGTCTTGCTAAGAGTAACACCATGACCATTGGAAAGTTACCTTTTTTAGAAATTTCCATCTTGAATCTTCTAAGAACCTTGTCAATGTAAGTACTTTGACTCAAACCAATTATCCTTTTAGATCTATCTCTATAGATCTTGATGCCAAGGATGTAAGCAGCTTCACCCATATCTTTCATTGAGAAATATTTCCCTAACCAAGACTTGAAAGTCGTGTGGGAATGTCATTTCCAATGAGTAAGATATCATCAACATACAATAATATAAATAATACTACGCTCCCACTGAATTTCATGTATACACAAGGTTCATCTTCGTTCTTGACAAAACCAAACTCTTTAATCTTTTCGTCAAAATGAAGATTCCAACTCCTAGAAGCTTGCTTCAATCCATATATGGATCTTTGCAACTTGCACACTTTGTTAGAATTTCTTGGATTGACAAAACCTTCAGGTTGTGTCATATACACATCCTCAAGTAACTTCCCATTTAGGAAAGCGGTTTTGACATCCATTTGATAAATCTCATAGTCATAATACGCGGCTATGGCAATTAAAATTCTAACAGACTTAAGCATTGCAACAGACGAAAAGGTTTCATCATATTCTACACCATGAATTTGCCTATATCCCTTTGTTTCAAGCCTAGCCTTGTAAGTATGCACCTTCCCATCCATGTCAGTCTTCTTCTTGAAGACCCATTTGCACCCTATGGTTTTTACACCTTCAGGTGGTTCAATCAAGTTCCAAACTTGATTATCTGACATGGATTCAATTCGGGTTCCATGGCTTCTAGCCATTTCTCCGAATCAGGAGTGGACATCGCCTCTTGATAGGAAGTAGGTTCGTCATTCTCAATGACTTCCACTTCATTACTTTCCGAAATGAGAAATTCATATCCCTCGGGTTTGGATCGTACTCTATCCGATCTACGCTGGACTTGTGGATCTTGAACCGGTTCCACAACTTCTTGTGAACTTGGTTCCGTCTCTACTAATGGTTCCATATTATTTTCGGGTTCTTGAATTTCTTCAAGATCAATTTTACTCCCACTAGTTTCTTTATTAAGAAACTGTTTCTCAAGAAAAATACCATATTGAGCAACAAACACTTTGTTCTCACTGCAGTTGTAAAAGTAATACCCTTTGGTTTCCTTAGAATAACCAACGAAAATAACCTTGTCAGATTTAGGTGTTAACTTATCAGAGACAAGTCTATTTACATAAGCTTCGCAACCCCAAATCTTCATGAAAGACAAACTAGGTTTTCTTCCATGCCACATCTCATGTGGGGTCTTAGGAGCCGATTTAGTAGGGACTCGATTCAGTGTGAACGCAGCAGTCTCTAATGCATGTCCCCAAAAGGAAATAGACATGTCAACTTGACTCATCATCAAACAAACCATGTCCAACAAGGTTTTATTCCTCCTTTCGGATACACCATTCCATTGTGCTGTTTCGGGTGGAGTCAACTCTGAAACAATTCCACAGTTTTTGAGATGATTGTCAAACTCTTGGCTCAAATATTCACCACCACGATCGGATCGAAGTGATTTAATAGTTTTTCCAAGTTGGTTTTTTACTTCATTTTGAAATGTTCTAAACATCTCAAGCGATTCACTTTTGGACTTCATCAGATAGACATAGCCATATCTAGATAAGTCATCAGTAAATGTAATGAAATACCTAAATCCTCCCCTAGCAATGCTGCTCATTGGTCCACATACATTGATATGTATTAGGGTCAATAAGTCACTAGCCCTTTTACTACTCTTAGTGTAGGGTGGTTTGGTCATTTTTCCCAATAAACAAGATTCGCATACCTCATATGATTCATAATCATGTGAGTCTAAGAGTCCATCCTTATGGAGTTTAGATATGCATTTCTCATTTATATGACCAAGCCGAAAATGCCACATGAACGTGTTGTTCACATCATTCGTTTTAGACTTCTTGCTAACATGATAAATATCTTCAACATTATTTTGTTTCTCAACATCCAGAACATAAAAGCCATTAAATGAATTTGCAATACAATAGAGCATGTCATTTAAATAAATAGATAGCTTCTTATTCTCAATAAGAAAACTAAATCCTTCATTATCCAAACAAGAAACAGAAATAATATTCACACTCAAATCCGGAACGTAATAATAATTGTTCAAAACAAGTACTAGTCCGCTAGGTAAAGTTACATCATATGTTCTTACGGCTAATGTAGCAACTCTTGCTCCATTCCCTACACGTAGGTCAACTTCACCTTGTTTAAGTAGCTTTCTATTCCTTAGTCCCTGCACATTTAAACAAATGTGAGATCCACATCCGGTATCTAATACCCATGAAATAGAAATAGAAAGGAAAATATCTATCACATAGATACCTGAATCAGTAGCAATTGTATTGCCCTTCTTCACCTTTAGGACTTCCTTGTAAGCCTTGCAATTACGCTTCCAATGACCAACTTCTTGGCAATGATAGCATATCGCATTCTTTTGAGACACTTTGGGTGCTGCCTCTCAGGCATTGGCAACTTTTGCCTTAGGCTTAGCAAAAATTGCTTTACATTTGCCATCCTTTTTGAACCCTTTACCTTTGTTAACCATTAACACATTTGTCGTACCAGGCTTCTTGATATTCTTCTCTGCAGTCTTAAGCATCGCTGAAATTCTGAGAGATTCTTATCCATGCCAAACTTTCAGGCAATGAATTCAATATCATATCTGTAGCGAGTTCCAAACTCATCGGATTTCCAAGCCTTTCTAGACACTCAATATGTCCTTTCATCTTAAGAACATGAGCACCAACCGACTTCCCCTCTTGCATCTTGCATGCATTCAGGGCTTTCACCACATCATACCTCTCTTGTCTAGCTTGCACTTGAAACATTTCCTTTAAGTGCTCAGCTAGATCAAAAGTAGCTTCCATGTGTTCAAGGTCCTTCTGAAGAGCCTTATATATGGTGGCAAGCAGAAGGCATGCAACATCATTAGAATAATCAACATGTTTCTTATGTGCATCCTTATCTGCCCTTGAAGCATTAGGAGCAGGTTGAGGTGGAATGGGTTCGTCAAGAATGTACAATTTTTTCTCTTGCCTTAGAACAATTCTTAGGATTCTGATCCAATCAGAATAGTTTGTAACGATCTCTTCGAGTTTGTCCTTCTCATCGACGGATCGCAGTGACAGGGGCTGATTATCTGTTAGGTTTTGGGGTTACAAATGTAGCGGAAAATTTAACAAAGAACATTAAAACCCTAGCCCTTAGATCCGTCTAGCATAAAGAGATTAGAAAACCATGAAATAGAATTAAATACCTTGAATGCGATTTGGTTTGTCAAAATAGATCTCAAAATTCAATCCTAGAATTTTGATGTCGAATCAGATCTTCTTCTTCCTTGTTCAAAACCTTGGTGATGAAATAGACAATGGAGATCTTCAAGCTTTAGGAGATAAAGCAACCTCCCTCTAATGGTGATCCACACGCGAACGAACCAAGAGATCTTCTTGTTGGATTGCTAGATGATCCTTTCCGATTATTGAAACACCTTTTAATAATCAATGGCTAATATTTGGTACTTTTGATTCAAAATCAAAATCAATCTCTAGAGTTTCAAGAACCTAGAACAATGAATTAGAGAGATGTTTTTGGCTGCCCAAGGATTGTATTTATACTTGGGCATAAATCCCTAACACTTAGGGTTAAATCCTTGTCAAACACAAAAACCATCCCAGACTTGGAAAGCAGTACGGACACAAATTTCGCGTTGGGCACGACTCTTGCCTGAGGGCACGAGTCATGCTATTGAAAAATCACTCGTGATACGAGTCGTGACGCTAATTGTACTCGTATTGTTCCTGGGAACGACTCGTGCCCAAGAGCACGAGTCGTGCCTAATGCCGGACAAGGTATGTCACGCGACCATACGAGCCAGCATTCCAATTTTCCTCAGGCAATGTATGTCGCTCCACAAACCAAGCCAAAATACCAATTTTCAGCCATAATCAAATTCGTTCTTTGTGTGTGACCCAAAATGAATTATATTATGTTGGTAGTGAGTCAAAACATGACCTCATAAGACATAAGTGGTTTCTAGCAAACCATTATATCTACCCAATTAATATAACATCAAAGCTTGATTCCTCTATAGATCAAATGTCACAATCCCTTTGTCCACGATGTCCAATTGAACATGAGTCATGGTCTATATCAACTCATTTCGTTCAATGCTTTCTCGATTCCGAATATATTGATAGTCCAAATGCATTTGATCTCTATCAAATCACTTGAGTGTGGCCACACATTTCATCACATTCATCGAGGGGCCCAAGCAAACATCTCTCTTCATAAGAGGGACAAATCTCATCTTGACTTATCATTCTTTCCTACATGAATCCAATCGTGCCAACATAGCCCTTATTGCTATCTGATTAAAGATAGTGTTAGACTATATCAAACACGATCTTCACCATATAGAAGACGATGATAATCTCAGGTACAAAGGATTCAATAACACGACTATCATGAGATTTAATCATGACAACAGACCATGTCATAAAATCTCATAAGTAGGTCATGTCCATTACTTGTTCTCTAGCAAGTATCCATAAGTGTAATGTGCATCTCCAAGCATATAATCATCTCCATGATTATCCATTACCAACTTATACTAGTTGTTCACAACAACTAGGGATGCAGTTCAATATAATAAACATGCAAACATATAATGAACAGAATAAACACGCTCTATGATAAATGATAAAGATGATACATAACGGTTCAAGTTAAACATAACTATAGCCTAGGGCACTACACCAACAATCTCCCACTTACACTAGGCTCCATCTATGTATCGAATACCCATGGACCTCAAATGACCATCATGCTTTGCTTGTGCGAAGGGCTTTGTAAGCGGATCCCCAATGTTATCATCGGATGATACTTTGCATATCTTAACGTCTCCCCGATCAATGAATTCTCGAATGAGATGGAAACGTCTAAGTATATGTTTGGATCGCTGATGTGACCTTGGTTCCTTTGCTTGCGCAATGGCACCATTATTGTCACAATAAAGTTCCACCGGATTAGTGATACTTGGAACAACTTCAAAGTCACTAATGAACTTCTTGATCCAATCTGCCTCCTTAGCTGCATCGGATGCTGCTATATATTCGGCCTCAGTAGTAGAATAGGCAATAGTACTCTGCTTGGAACTCTTCCAACATAACGCACCTCCGTTAAGCATAAACACAAATCCCGACTGCGATCGGAAATCATCTTTGTCGGTTTGAAAGCTAGCATCTGTGAAACCTCTTACAACAAGATCTTCTTCCATCCCTCCAAATACCAAGAACGCATCCTTAGTCCTTCTTAAGTACTTTAGGATCGTCTTGACTGCCACCCAATGGTTCTCATCAGGATCAGATTGGTATCGACTCGTCATGCTCAAAGCATACGAGACGTCGGGTCTAGTACAAATCATAGCGTATATGTGTGACGAATGTGCCACCGGAAAAGATTTTTTCTCTTTCGAAAATCAAAACACGGAGTCGCCACGCCATTTTTGTTTTAAGGGCCAAAACTTTGAAAAATGCCCGAAATGAGAGATTTGGGTTCGGAGGTCACGTTACACGCCGGGAAGAACGTTAGGGTTCACCCGGAATGCCTCGTAAAATGAGTCTTCCAAGCTTAAAAACCATTTGTGTGTGTGTGTGTGTTCCTTTGGCCAAAATAAGTTCAAACTGAGAAAACTAAAAATTGGGAACTCCTTATAAGACATTAAACAAGTTCCATGATTTTTTGTATGATTTTAGGGTTGAGTTTTGGTACTCAAAAGATTTCTTGAAGTTGGAAATCAATTCTGCTAGAATGAAAAAGGCAGTGGACACTTGATTTTAAAATGGATTTAAGAGCTTTAAAACTTCAAAAAAGGGGAAAGTCCGAGAATGAAAGTTGTTCATAACATCTTAAATAAGGTTTCTTCAAAAGACTTTTCCATTGGAGATGATTTGATGGACCAAAACCTTCTGGAAATCTCAGATATGAAATCTGGATTTCCAAAGACTGTTGAACTGACCTTTGGAAAATAATTTGAAAAAGGGAGTTACACTCGCGTAAAAAATAAAACAAAAATATTTCTGGAAAGCTCTGGATGTTGGATACAAAAAGTATTTTGTAGTCAACACCAAATTACAAGTTCTTCTGTGTCCAAAAAATTAGACCATGGACAGAGGTCTTAGAACAATGCTACTGGACAGCAAGATGTTCTTGAGGGAAAATGTGATTTAAAAGGGGGTTTTGCATCCATGCTTGTCCCCATTTCCTTAGACTTTGATTAGTGATCACTAGAAATTTTAGTGGTGATCTACTATATCAAGCCATCCTTAGGATACATTAGGACTTTAAGCACTTCATTTGCTTGGGAAGGGGGAGATTTAACTTTGAAATCAAGATTTTATGTATGAAAATGATTTTGGAAAAACACTTTTGAGTGAATGATTTTGAGGAAAAACACTTTTAAGTGAGTAAGAAATGATTTGGACCTTTTAAATGGTCATCCATGGAAATTTATTCCAAGGTGACTGTAAGTGCTCCAATTTGAGCTTGTTAGAATTTTCGTTAGAAAATTAACGAAAGTTATAACATTCCTAACAATTCCTAACATTCCTAACATTTCTAACAAAGCAAGGGCAAAGTGGGCATTGTTATTTAAGGATAAACCAAGGAAAGGAATCAAAAAAGCAAAAGAAATAGTCAAAAACCAAAAATAGAAACTCTTTGGAACAAAACTCAGGTTAATTTGATTTTTTTGAAAAATATTCCTTGTGTCCAAAGCCTGAAGCTGTAATTAATGAACAGTGCACGCTGACAATCCCATCCGCGCGGACATGTTTGCATTTTTCAGAGGGCTATAAATTAAGCCCTCCAGTCTCAAAGAAAAAAAAAAAGAGAAAGAACACAATTCACAGTTGCACCTTGGCGAAAATACTTGAGAAAATAGTGAGAATTCCCTTGAATTGTCACTCTTTTCTCTTGATTATCTTCCCAAATCTCACTCACTCACTATCATATTCAAAGTCTCAAACACTCTTACATTCAAAGCCAAAGCTCCAAAACACAAAGAAGATAGGTATAACCTCCCTCTTCTTACTCTAAATCTCTCATCCATGCATGCATTTTCAAGCTACAAAATGTAGTTCATTCATCTTCTTGTCTTAGATCCAAGAAGATCACCATGTTAGAACATGGATTAATTAATATGTGTTATTTAATTCCATTTGTTATAATCATTTAATAATGTTAAAGTATAGACAAAATGTGTAGAATTCCATTAGGTGTAAGTACCATTAAATGATGGGCATAATGGTAACTTCACACCATCATCTTTATGAAAGGGTGTAGTCCCTAAATGAAGTGCCCCTTCTCTTATTATATAAAGGCTATCCATCAGCCATTAGAGACACTAGTTACATATACAATTCAGTCATAAGAATTCTCTTCATTCATCAAGAAGATTATAGTGTGGGCACTATCATTTAGAAGATCTATTCTTCCCTACTTTCTCATTTATTCAAGAACAAGATCAAGAACACAATCATGGAATCACAAGGTACACGCTTCCGTATTATTATTCTTTTTCTTCTTATTTCTCTTCTTAATCTAGTTATGAGTCGGTTCATGGTTAATGGATCGTTTATGTTCCAACAATTGGTATCAGAGCCTGCTCATATACTAGATTGAGTTTGAAATTATTATAGAGCCTTGTGCTTTAATTTATTTCATATTTGTAATCCTTGTGTGATTTCATTTGGTTTTGTTCTTGTACATAATACTCATTTGTCTAAGAGTATTATGTTCATAACTTCATTCTATTTCTGAATTTTGGTTTTACTCAAAAGGCTTTCAATCCTTAATGTAAGATTATCCCATTTTTGAACATAGCCACCATCCTTGGATGCGTTGTGAGTTTGTTCATATGCATAGCCACGCATTTTTTTAATGTGTTGTGAGTATGCGGATCTACTTACTTTGATTGAAAATTGAGTCACCATTAAATTAAGAATTTCATTCAATTTCTGGCAATAATGGTAAGATCAAGTTTTAAGAGACACAATGGTTCATACAAGATTACCCCATTTACATAGCCAACATCATGTGTTTGGAGTGTGTAAATCTAGGTCTACTTGTTTGAATCATGTTAATTAAAGTTCAAACTTGTCCCATTTTCATAGCCAATAATATAATGCATTAAAAGGGAAATTTGGTTGGAAAACTGTTCATAAAAGGGTTTAAAATTAGTGACTGTTCGTAATTCTGGGCATTGGGGACGAGTCGTCCCGTGGGGGACGAGTCGTCCCGTGGGGGACGAGTCGTGCCCATCAATTTTCTGGAATGGGACCTTTCTGATTCAGGCGTCCCCCTTATAGGGACGAGTCGTCCCCTTAGGGATGAGTCGTGCCCTAAGGGACGAGTCGTGCCCTAAGGGACGAGTCGTCCCCTTTGAAATTCCAGAATAGGTTGCTTCTGATTCATCCGTCCCTCCTTCATGGACGAGTCGTCCCCTTAGGGACGAGTCGTTCCCTAAGGGATGAGTCGTCCAGAGAGACTTCAGTCTCAAATTTTTCCAGAATTTTGATAATTTATTGGTAAAATATGATATCTGGACACCAGTCACGCTGATTGGCGGTTCTTAGAGTTGTTAAACTTTAAGAATGGATGGGTAGAACAAAAGGATATTGTCTTTTATTAATAAATTTTCGTTGTTTTCTTACCCTTTAAAGTTCCAAATTTACCTTAAGGCCTTATGTTTTCGATTAATTATATCCTTAACTTTTTGGACAAAATTAACATGCTTGTTTCCCAAAGGAGACCTTGTTGATTGAATTCAAACTTGTTAAAAGATGAATGCAAATATTGATATGTGATAACATGCTTGTTTCCCAAATGAGACCTTGTTGTTGACTAAGTATTTGCATTCATGGGTAATAATTGAAATTAAACTTTTGGTCATTTTAAATGCTGTGAACCATCCCAAAGGAAGGCGGGTGTTTAAAGTGAATTGTTTATATTCTTTATTGCCGGGGAACAAGTACCTTAAACTTTAGGACACTTTTTGTACTTGATCCGGCCCAAAGGAAGGCAAGTATTTAAAGTGTGTTGTTTAAGCTATTTGTTTACCCTAAGATAAATCAAATTGTGAGTCAATTCGCAATCCAAAGATTAGTCTTGATGTCATATTGATTATCTTTTATTATGATGGAATTCATTTTGATATAATTAATCATTGTGTAGTTTCTTATATATGTTTTGTTTCATTCTTGTTCTTCTCCTTCAGATTTGATTAATGCTTCATCCATAACTACTGCTATAAATGATGTACCTTTGCTTACTGGGACTAAACTTAAAACTTGGAAAAATAATATAACGATGATCTTAGGCAATATGGACATCGATCACGCATTAGGGGAATCAAGTCCCGTTGCTCTCACTAAAGGAAATACCGTTGTAGAACGGAAAAATGTTGAGCAATGGGAACGGTCCAACCGCGTGAGTCTAATGATCATGGAAATTGCAGTTTCAGAGACATTTTTGGACAATGTCTCTGAAATCGAAAATGCTGAGTTTTTTCTTGAATTCTTGTGGAAACTTGTTTCCATTCGGTACAAGGGTGACGAAAATCTTCGGGAGTACATTATCGAATTATTTCATCTTTCGATCAAACTAAAAGCACTTAAGTTAGAGATTTCGGAAGATTTGCTCGTGCACTTAGTTTTGATCTATCTTCCTCCTCAATTTGGTCCTTTTGAGGTGACCTATAAATGTCGAAAGTACAAGTGTAATATTAATAGATTACTTTCACATATGACATTAGAGGAAGATAGGATGAAATATCTTAAATTAGAAAGTACTCACTCAGCATTTACTTCTTCTCGTGGGATTAATAGAAGAGGGAAGGAAATTACGATTGCAAGTAAGAAGCATAAGGGATCATTTAAGGATCATAAAGTCAAGAAATGCTTCTTTTGCAAGGACCTTACTCGCATGAAGAACGACTACCATAAATATCGCGAATGGCGAATTCAGGATGGTATGTCATTTGGTCTTGTTTGTACTAAGGCAAATTTGGTTTCAATTCCTTTATATACATAGTGGTTGTATTTGGTGTAACAACTCACATTAGTTCATGTATGCAGGGTTGCCTGAATTACCGAATCCCCAGTGAAGATGAGAAATACATCTATATGGAAGCTGGAAATCCGGTTGAAGTTATAGGCATAGGGATTTTTGTTAAGTACTGGCTATTATTTTGTATTAAATAATACATTTATTGTACCGTCATTTAGGCGGAATTTGATATCAGTCACAGTATTAGACCGGGAAGGTTATTCCTGTTCATTTGGTAATAATAAATGTGATCTTATTTTCAATTCCGAGGTTGTCGGTATTAGTACTTTATCTTAACAATGACAATTTTATTTACTTCAAACAAGAATACTATTAATGAGTCCCATAATAATGAAACCAAAATTAAAGGCACTAAGCAAAAGTTATCAAGTGAAAATTCTTGTATTCTATGGCATAGACGTTTGGGTCATATCTCCAAAGGGAGAATTGATAAAGCTTATGTCGGAGGGAATTCTAAAAACAACTTGATACTCCGGATAAAACTTTTGCATTAAGTGTTTTAAAGAATAAATTTACAAACATTAAAGGAAATAGGATCTTTGAGAGTATCAAACGTCTTGGAATTAATTCATATGGACATTTGTGGACCATTCATTAATCCTTCATGGAATGGTCAACAATATTTCATTACGTTCATGGATGATTACTCTCGTTATGGATACATTATTTTCTTCATGTAAAAGTTTCAATCATTGGACGTTTTCAAGTCTTTTAAGGCATAAGAAAGACTATTAAGAACGTTAAATCCGATCATGGTAGTGAAAACTACGGACGGTATAACGTATTGGGTGAATAACGTCCGGGTCCTTTATACTCGCTATTTTGAAGAGTGTAGGATTGTCCCTCACTACACCATGCCGGGCAAACCTAGCATAGTATATTGGAGAGGCATAAATCCTTAAGGATATGGTAAGAAGTATGTTTTCTTGTACTTCTTTACCTCACTCATTATGGGCGAAGCATTAAAAACCGCAGCTTATATTCTCAATAGAGCACCTTCAAAAGCTACCGACAAAACCCCTTATGAGTTATGGACGAATAAGAAACCGTCCTTAAATCATCTTCATTTATGGGGGTGTCCAGCAGATGCTAGACCTTATAAGGTCTAATGAGGGCAAACTGGACCTAAATACTGTTAGTAGCTATTTTGTAGGGTATGCCGAGAGATCTAGGGGATAAAAATTTTATGACCCGAAAACTAGAACATTTTTCGAGACTGACAATGTTAGGTTCCTTGAGGATGTTGAATTTAGTGGGAGAAATAGTAATGATTTTGAATTTGAAGAGTTAGAGGAACCACTCTTTGTTCCTCAAACTTTAGTTCCTGTTGAAAATCAAGTAATTGTACCTGAAATTCAACAAAGAACATACAATTCAAAATAATATAGAGACTCCCGTAAATAACAGACAACATGAAAATGTTGTACATAATGAAATTCAACAACCTCAAAATGAGGATGAACCGGTGCCCTTAAGGAGATCTACTAGAGAAAGAAGAAATATTATTCCGGATATTTATGATATGTATCTTGCGGAGAATGAGGACACCTTAGGTTTAGTGGGAGATGATCTAATCACCTTCCATGAAGCCATTAATAGTTCTAATTCTCATAAGTGGATCAATGTCATTAATGAGGAGTTAAAATCAATGAAAGACGATGACATTTGGGATCTTGTCCCATTACCTGAAGGTGTAAAACCTATTGGTTATAAATTGATATTTAAAACCAAAAGGGATTAGCAAGGTAATATGAAAAGATATAAGGCACGTCTTGTTACTAAATGATTTACTCAAAAGGAAGGCATTGATTATAAAGAAATATTTTTCCGATATCTTCTAAAACCTCTTTTATGATCATTATGGCATTAGTGGCACATTATGATCTTGAGCTTCATCAAATGGATGTTAAGACAGCTTTTCTCAATGGCAACATTGAGGAAACTATCTATATGAAGAAACCAGAAATGGTGACTAATTCGGATCAAACTAGTCAACTGGTTTGTAAACTTAAGAAATCCATTTATGGGCTTAAGTAAGCATCTCGTCAATGGTACTTAAAATTTAACCAAGTTATTCTTTCATTTGGCTTTGAAATGAATCTTGGTAAAAATTGTGTGTACCATAAGTTCAGTGGGAGTAGATTTATTATTTTGGTCTTATATGTGGATGATATTTTTCTTGCTAGTAATGATAAGGACCTTCTAAAAGAAACTAAAAAATTTCTCAAACAAATTTGAGATGAAAGATCTTGGTAAGGCTTCTTTTTTATTGGAAATCCAAATTCATCATGATCATTCACGAGGTATTTTGGGATTATCACAAAAGAGCTATATAGAGAAGGTATTACAAAGGTTTAGCATGGAAAATTGTAAACTACATGACACCCCTGTCTCTAAGGGAGATAAATTCAGTTTAAAGTAATGTCCTAAAATTAATTTTTAATCCAAGTATATGGAAAATATCCCTTATGCACCGGCAGTAGGAAGCTTAATGTATGCGCAAGTCTGTACTCGTACAGACCTTGTATTTATTATTGGGATGCTTGGTCAATACCAAAGCAATTTGGAAAGAAGAACATTAAGTCGCATCCAAAAGAATGATGAAGTACCTATAAAACATTAAACTACATGCTTATGTATATAAAATCGGATCATTTTGAGATCATTAAGTATTCCGATTATGTTTTAGTGGATGCAAAGATGTCGAAGGACATCATATGGTTATGTCTCTTGTTGAAGAGAAATAAGTATAAAATGAACAAATAGATATACAACTTATAGGATCAAACTCCATGTTATTGGATCCAATTTGTAAAGCGTAATCTCTTTTGATGTTTCACGAGCATATTGCTCATATGGGTGAAACGACTTTTGATAATGCTTAAATCAGTGGGAGTTTGTGTTGTTTTCTATTTTTTTGTGTTGTTTTATTTATATTGATCTCATTTGGTTAAGTAGGACTAGTTGGAGAATATATATATAAGTTCTTCATATATATTCATTAATATTCCATGCTACATATCTATACTTAATCTATGTCGTTTAGTTGGATATATATATGTGATTAATGTGGGTTTAGTTGCGAATCAATTACAACGACTGCCCCTTTAGTCCCTATACTTATAAGACTAATGGACGGGATTGTGTTGGATGACAATAAACGTGCACATAAGGGTTGTCATTCATGTTATAAATGATTAAGGAATTTATTTAGTAAAAGATACATATTAATATTAATCCAAGTGGGAGATTGTTAGAACATGGATTAATTAATATGTGTTATTTAATTCCATTTGTTATAATCATTTAATAATGTTAAAGTATAGACAAAATGTGTAGAATTCCATTAGGTGTAAGTACCATTAAATGATGGGCATAATGGTAACTTCACACCATCATCTTTATGAAAGGGTGTAGTCCCTAAATGAAGTGCCCCTTCTCTTATTATATAAAGGCTATCCATCAGCCATTAGAGACACTAGTTACATATACAATTCAGTCATAAGAATTCTCTTCATTCATCAAGAAGATTATAGTGTGGGCACTATCATTTAGAAGATCTATTCTTCCCTACTTTCTCATTTATTCAAGAACAAGATCAAGAACACAATCATGGAATCACAAGGTACACGCTTCCGTATTATTATTCTTTTTCTTCTTATTTCTCTTCTTAATCTAGTTATGAGTCGGTTCATGGTTAATGGATCGTTTATGTTCCAACACACCATGGAAGTTCATCTCCATGGATGATCTTCTACAAGGATCAACATTATTTTCAAAGTGTTCTTACTTTTTTCCAAAGAAAACACATCTTCAAAACCCTAAAAAATCATTTTCATACATCAAATCTCATTTTCAAAGGATAAAATTCCCCTTCCCAAGCAAATGAAATGCTTAGTCCTAATGTACCCCAAGGATGGTTTGATATAGTTGATTCACCACTAAAATGTCAAGTGATCACTAATCAAAACCTAGGGAAATGGGGACAAGCATGGATGCCAAACCCCCTTTAAAACCACATTTTCTTTCTTGAGAAGTTGCTGTTCAGTAGCAATTTTCTAAGGCCCCAGTCCATGGTCTAAATTTTTGGACACAGATAAACTTGTAATTTGGTGTTGACTACAAAACACTTTTTGTATCCAACATCCAGAGATTTCCAGAAATTTTTTTATTTTATTTTTTTCGTGAATAAAACTCCCTTTTCCCAATTTTCTTTTGAAGGTCAGATCACCAGTCTCTGGAAGTCCAGATCTCATATCTGAGATTTCCATAAGGTTTTGAGTCCTCAAATATTCTCCAAAATGAAAAATTCTTTCACAGAAATCTTATTTGAGGTGTTTGGAACAACTTTCATTCTCTTAGTTTTCTCAGATTATGAAGTTTTGAAGCCCTTAAATCCATTTCAAAATCAAGTGTCCACTGCCTTTTTCATTCTGGCAGAAGTGCTCTTCAACTTCCAAAAATCTTTTGAGCACCAAAACTCTACCCAAAAATCACACCAAAAATCATGGGATCTGACCAAAGTCTAATAAAGAATTCCCAATTTTTACTTTTCTGAGTTTCAACTTATTTTGGCCAAAACACACACACACACACACACACACAAATGATTTTCAGCTTGGAAGACTCGTTTTACGAGGCATTCCGGGTGCACACTAACGTCCTTCCCGGCGTGTAACATGACCTCCGAACCCAAATCTCTAATCTCGGGCATTTTTCAAAGTTTTGGCCCTTAAAACAAAAATGGCGTGGCGACTCCGTTTTCCGGTTTTATTTGGTTTTCAAAGAAACGAAAAATCGAATTTTCCCGCGAATGGCACATCATCACAGTGGCGACTCTGCTGGGGAATAGCTTTTTCTAAAAAAAAAAAATGATATTTGGTATATTGGTGGAAACCATTAAACTTCCCGTTATCGCCTCCTAACACGAGTCGGGGATAAATTGTGGTTTAACAATCCCACGTACCGGTATCATTGTTTTCAAAAAAAAAAAAAAGCTTTTGAGGGTCAAGCTTCCGTCCCGGCATTTAAAAAATCATTTGTTGTATGTGTCGATTTTTGCACATTTTTCGTGTTGTTTTGGCCGCCTTGGAAAAAGTCAAAATTTTGACTGTCGGAATCATGTCCCTAACTGTCGGAATTCTTGTGCTTATGTGCTTATGTGTTCATTAAATTTCAAAAAAAAAATTTCAAAAAAAAAAAGAAAACTTTCAAAAAAAAATCATGCATCATATTTTTAAGACACATAAAAAATTTCTATTTTACTCAGAAAAAGAATATAGACTGCTTGCACACTACGCGCACGTGACCGTACACTGCACACTACGTCCCTAACCCGGGGAAATCCTTGTCGCGGCCCGTTTGGTCTTATTACGCCTCTCGGTGCAAGCACAGGACTACCCAAACATCCCATGAAGCCTCGTGTCGACCATGCACTTGTCCGTGACACACTTTGTCCGAGACCCGGTTGGTTTTTAGTTTGGTCTGTGTCATACCCTGTCTGTGTATAGACCTTTCCTTTCAAGCCTTTGTCGGCATACCGACTCAATATATTTCGGGGACCCTAATCAGTCGAAGTTCTGCCGGTTTTTCGCCGCAGACTTTGACCAAGATATTGGCCGGCGCCTTGACTTCGGCTCGGCGGCACAAATTATACAGCGACTCCCAGCATTGACACTGAGTCATCCAGGATTAATGATTATTCCATGCCTAATTACGGCTTAATTGACGACAAGTCAAGATCAATCGTGGACATTTATCAGTCCAAATCATGCCGACTTTACTGTCGAGCTCTCGGACATGATCTTGACTTTGACATCAGCTTTGTCCGTAATTTACATCGAATGCTCGTTAAGACTCGATTACCCGCCAGACTTTTAGGATCGTTTTTCTTTCGGTCGGTGGGACCCGCTTGCCCTATAGGACCCTCGCAGGGTCCCCACAGGAGGTCGAAATATAGGTGGAATACGAGGGGCTTATAGACGTAGTGACGGGGCCCACTGATCCAGGATCCAGAGTAGTTTGCGAAAAAGAAGAGCAATCTTTTCCAACCGATTAGGTTAATAAAACATGTTTTAAGTAAACGTGAACAAATAACCGCATGTTGCATGAGCCCAAAGCCCAAACACCTACCCTCCTTCATTCCCAGACATCTGAACCCTCGTGCCTTTTCCCCCTTAGCTCCTCACAAAGGTTGGTTCCGGACACCGGGTCATCGTTTGATTAGTTGGGAAGAGTCAAGCGCGTCATCAGCTTTGCCGTTTGTTCAGACTCGGGTTTGAGATATGCACGCGGCCCGGTAATGATGGGGACAACGTCGCTCCGTCCTCCAAAATCCCTCAGACAAACCAGCATTGGATCCAGTTGGTAGAACAGATGAGACTTCGACATGAGGCTCAAATTGACAACCTTCTGGGGGTTGTCGCAAGTCATGGTTTGACTATCAGTCTCAATTCCGATGGCACTTTTATCGGAAAGAAGGAAGAAGGTTCTCCTCCTCTTCTTAATCGTCCCGGATACATCAAGATGCTACCCCAAGATTCCTATGTCTCCACCGCCGGGACTCCTGTCCGTCGACTTACAGGGCAACTGGCCCCCAAACAGCAGTCAAGGATGAAAGAGTTCGGCATACCGTCAGTTATCCCCTCTCAAAGTGATGATCCCGCAAATATCAGCCTGGGTGATGAAGATCGAAGCTTGATTGAAGAAATATGGTCGGCCATCAAAGCCCTGGAGGAACGCCGAGCAGGACGGCAAGCTTTGGATTGAAGAGGCCACACGCCACTTCGGGACCTTAACAATCTCCCAAGCGGCGGGGCTACCACGAAGGACAAACATATGCTGTTCCCTGACCTTAATACCTCTCATTATCCGGCGGAGTCCAACCACTCGCTTCCCGAGATGAGCCCAACGGCGAGATCTCCCGGACCGGTTCCACTCAAAGTCATTCCAAGGCACCGCTCAACACGAGGTCCCAAATCCGCCACCAGCCGTAGAACGCATTTGGTGGGATATCTGTGACTGTCCCGAGCCTTGAAAGGGACTATCGGGAATTGGATACACGAGGACCGTCCTCCTAAGAAGAAGAAAATTTCCTCCCAAGCAAAAATTGAAGGAGAGATTCGAGGCCGGTGATACCGGTGTGGGTACGCTCGGGGAGCCATGCGGGGATTTGATTATTATGTACTCTACTCCAGCCGGTCTTCCCCAAAGCAAACGGGGGTAGAAGAGCGAAAAAGCCTTGCCAACGACGAGAAAATTGAGACTTTCGGACACCGAGAATCTTGTGGACACAGGTAACTCTACCGATCGAAATCTATCCCCCGGGAACGGCCAAAAGTCGGTTTGTCCGGCTCCCGAGTGCACACCGACAAAGAAAGACCAACGCCGGTTTGGCGCTCCCACTCAATCAACATGTTGACCGGAGATGGCAACCGCCACAAACGGCCTCGGTATAACCCGGGGGCTTGGCAAAGGTTCTACCTCGCAAGAAAAAAGCACGAAGTGAGCGGCTTGATGACTCTCTATCCCGAGACAAGGACCAAATCT
This sequence comes from Adenophora triphylla var. japonica, assembly GCA_022495995.1. Lineage (NCBI taxonomy): Eukaryota > Viridiplantae > Streptophyta > Magnoliopsida > Asterales > Campanulaceae > Adenophora > Adenophora triphylla. The sequence goes on from JAFEMH010001067.1 coordinate 205,891, forward strand.
ATGATCCCCACCTATATGGCGGCATGATCACCTTGCGACGAAGATTTGCCAAGAGATGTCTCCCAACACAATGAAGCTTTGTACATCACCATTAAGCTCAACACCGTATCGCTCCCTGGAGTATTGGTGGACAACGGATCAGCCGTTAATGTCCTTCCCCTCAGCATGATGCGGGCCCTACGCATCAATGAAAGGCACATGATCCCATCTACCCGATCAGTCAAGGCATATGATGGCACGTCCCGTCCCATCCTGGGGACAGTGACTCTGGAACTCTGGTACGAAACCCAAATGGTGCCAGCAAAGTTCCATGTAATGGATATCCCCTCCGAGTTCACAGCCCTATTAGGACGCCCTTGGTTACACCACATGAAAGCCATAGCCTCCACTCTTCATCAATGTGTCAATTCATTAATCGGCATGGGGACCTTGAAGTCATTAGGGGCGACAGTTTCCTCATAGGGAACGAAGCCGAGACCGTCACCAAGCATGCTCTTAGCCAGACACCGGGGCCACCTCCTCCGAATCGACCAAGGGACTATCGGGGGAAGTCTCATCAGAATCCCCCAGAATCCGGAGATGCCAATTATGTCAATGCACTTAAGCGAGCAGACTCCGAAGAAGTTCGATTCATCAAATTCGATTGTCATCTCCAACATTTGGAGGCATACTGGAAGGAAACATTGAACACCGCCATGATACAGGCCCACAAACCCCCGGTCCCTAATCACAGCTTTGTCACCATTCTTCAAACCCACTCTCTGACCCTGCCAAGCCAGGAAATTTTCATGATAAAGATCGACAAGCATCGTCATACTCAACTCGAAGCTATGAACGTCGTGTGGGATGTCCTCCTGGTGAGCGCTGCTAAGCCTTTCTGCTCAAGCATGGGGCATGAGATTTTTCCAGCAGCACACCAAGACGCAATACGTCCTTACATATGGATTGAGCGGTCAGATTGTGACGAGATAGAAATCCCCGAGTGAGAAAGACCCTACATCCACATGCTCGGTTTTCGGGCGCCGAACACAATTGATTACGGTTCGAGACAAAGGAATGATAGCAATGAGGCGAGAAAGGAGGACGAAACGAGACGGCCCCAGGAGTCATGAGATCACGACGGCAATGCCGCTAAATAATTGGGAAACTCTCTCGGGCCGTCCGCGACCAAAGAAGAAATGATCACCAAACTTGGATTGGTCCCGTCCCTTTGTGTCAACCTTTGTAAAGTCCTCTGAGTCTCTCATTGTTGAGTTTGAGTCTTTCGAGTCGTTCGAGGGCCTCACGCACGAAGACCACGAAATTGTAGCCAATCTTGTATTCCCTTTTATTCTCAATGAAATGACGAACCTTTCGAGTATCCCTTAATTGCCACTTTAACTAATGATGAATTAACTAATGATCTAAAAAGCAGTTAATAGCGATTCACTAGATGAAGAAGCGGACACATTAAATGAACAATATATCAAAGAAATCTTTAAGTAGGTTGTCAGGAAGGAAAATCGAGCCCAAGTGCCGAAGAGATTTTGACAAGTGTGAATTTGGGAGCTGCGGAAGAGCCTAAAGAGACGCAGATTGGTAGTTTCTTCGAAGGGACCGAAAGGGATGCCCTAATTGAGTGCTAAAAGAATTCGTGGATGTGTTCGCATGGTCCTATAAAGATATGCCGGGCCTCGATCCTTCCATAGTTGAGCACCGAATACCGCTCGACCCGGAAGTCAAGCCGATAAAGCGAAGCTAAGAAGAATTAAGCCCGAATGGTCCCTACAAGTGAAGGAGGAGATAGAAAAGATGCTCGGGGCGGGGTTCATCGGGGTCATTGAATATCCTACATGGCTTTCCAACATAGTAACGGTGACCGAGGCCAACGGAAAGATCCGGTCTTTGCGTAGACTTCGAGAGACATGAACAAAGCCGGTCCAAGACGATTTCCCCACACGAACATCGACATTTTGGTAGATTCCACGGCCAACCACGAAGTCAAATCCTTCGTCGACGGTTTTGCCGGTTACAACCAAATCAAAATGGCAGAAGAGGATCAAGCCAAAACGGCCTTCACAACCCCTTGGGGCACCTGTGCTACACGGTCATGCCGTTCGGACTAAAGAATGCTTTGGGGCTAAGTACCGGAGGGCGGCTACAGCTTTGTTCCATGATATGATCCATAAAGAAATTGAGGTCTATGTGGACGACATGATAATACACTCCAGAGGATCAGATGGCCAACACTTTGTTGATTTGATAAAATTCTTCGGCCGCCTCTGAGACCACAGCATGAGACTGAATCCAGCCAAATGCACCTTCGGTGTAAGACGAGGCAAGGTGCTAGGATATATGGTGACAGAACGGGGGATCGAAGTAGACCCTCAGAAAATCAAGGCGATAGTTGAAATGAAGCCACCCCGGACACTGACAGAAGTGAAATCCTTCATGGGAAGACTGCAATACATAAGCCGCTTTGTAAATCAGCTGACCTCAATCTGCGAGCCGATCTTCAAGTTGATGAAGAAAAATGCCTACACAGAATGGACTCCAGGATGTCAGCTCGCTTTTGAACAGATCAAGGCATACCTCGTGAATCCTCCGATTCTTTGCCCCCCACATCAGCAAAAGCCACTCTTGCTATATCTAACTGTCACGGATACAGCAATTGGGGCTATGCTAGCTCAAGAGAAGAAAGATTCCAAGGTCGAAACGCCATCTATTTCGTGAGCGAGAAAGCTTCGGGGAAGCGAACTCAATTACTGCGCTTATGAAAAGACTTGCGCGAGGTTTGGTGCAGGTAGTAGGAAAGTTGAAACACTACATGCAGTCTCATCCGATACATCTCGTCTCAAGGATAGACCCCATCAAATATCTGTTCGACAAGCCTTCCATCTCTATGAGGTTGGCAAAATGGTCATTCTTTTTGGCTGAATACGACATCACCTATGTTTCGAGGAAATCCGTAAAAGGACGCATAATGGCAGAACATTTGGCCGATTTCCCAAGTGATGAGTCAGGGACACTGAACCTCAATTTCCCGATGACGGAAACTTTGCTCTAGAAGGAGAAAACCGCTGGCAACTCTTCTTCGACGGGGAGTCAAACAAAAGGGGGAACAGAATAGGAATGCTTACGGTCGATCCCTGCGACGAACACACCCCATAGCGATGGGTTGAACTTCGAGGTGACCAACAACGCTGCTGAATATGAAGCTTGCATAGCCGGGTTGGAAGCCGCCCTTGAAAGAAATATCAAGGAATTGGAGGTGTATGGTGACTCTGCCCTCATCATCAATCAGGTCTCTAACAAATGGAAGACCGTGGACCCGGGTCTACAGAAATATCACACTTACATGGAAGAGCTAGTAACTCAATTCAAGGAGATCAGCTTTCATTACTTGCCCAGAGATCGCAACAGATTTGCAGATGCTCTGGCAACGCTAGCCTCCCTCATTGAAATACCCGAAGGGAAGTCCGTCAAACCATTCAGAGTCGGGAGAAGAGAAAATCCCGCTTATTGCTTTGAAATCGAAGCAGAAGCCGAACCGGCCAATGATCCCTGGTACACTCAGATCTACCAGTACCTGAAGGATGGCGAGGCCTCTTTCAAAAATGAAGATGGGGAATATAAAGAAGGAATCAAAGCAAAGAGCCTCTCAGCCCTGAAACGACTCGCCTCCCACTATGTTCTTTTGGGAAATATGCTATACAAGAAGCGTTATCAAGGCCCCCTCCTGCGATGCATTGGCAAACAAGAGGCTACGGAACTCATGAGAGAGATACACGGTGGTACCTGCGGCCCCCACATGAATGCTCGAGCCCTGATGCAAATCATACTGAGAATGGGGTACTTTTGGATCTCCATGGAAACCGACTGCATCCAATTCGTCAAAAGCTGCGACAAATGTCAGCGATACTCAAATCTTAATCATTTGCCTCCTCATGAGTTATACTGTATGACAACCCCCTGGCCTTTCGTCACTTGAGGAATTGATGTCATAGGCAAAATCACGCCACCAGGCAACAACGGCCACGAATTCGTCCTGGTAGCTGTGGACTATTTCACCAAGTGGGTTGAAGCCAAGTCCTACAAAATCCTCAACTCAAGGAAAGTAGCCCTCTTCATCAAAGAAAACATCATATGCCGATACGGGTTACCAGCCAAAATCATCTCAGATAATGGATCCCACTTCGAAGGGGAATGCGACAGGCTGCTGGCAGAATTTCGAATAACCCGTCACAAGTCATCTCCTTACAGGCCCCAAACCAACGGAGCCGTCGAGGCAGCAAACAAGACTTTGGAAAACATCATCCGGAAAATGGCTGTCCAAGGCAGAGATTGGCCCGATAAGTTACACCTGGCACTCTGGGGGCTCTGAGACATCGGTCGAACGGCAAGCGGGAAACACCGTTTGCCCTCACATACGGAGATGGAAGCCGTACTCCCAATCGAGCTAGAAATCCCCTCGCTCAGGTGTCTTGTTGGAAAGCCGGATCAACGAGGTCGAATGGCTCCAGAGTCGCCATGATGAATTGGCCCTGCTAGATGAACGCCGATTGAAAGCAATGGAACACATCCGAGCCTACCAAGGAAGAATGGCCAGAGCCTTTGACAAGAAAGTAAAGCATCGGGAGATCCGAGAAGGTGATCTCATTTTGAAAGAAAAGCCCCAAGTCCGTATCAACCCCCTCGGCAAATGGGAGCACATGCAGGTCGGGCCATACGTCGTCCAAAAGATCTTCTCGGAGGAGCCATGCAACTTGCGGACCTCGCGGAAATCCCTTTGTACACCCGGTGAATGGTGACAAGGCTGCGCGGTACTACGCGTAAAAACACGAGTCAAAAAAAAAAGAGAAACAAAAAAGAGTGCTAAAATAGTAATACCCAACTAGGTTGAAAACCCGAAAAGGGCGGCCTAGGTAAAAAACGAGGTTGCACCAAAAAAAAAAAACAAAAAAAAAACAAAAAAAAAAAAAAAAAACAAACAAAAAAAAAACAACAAAATCGACCAGGTTGAACTACGAAGACCTGAGCTCCTCAAAATGAGGGGAACGTAGGCAGCCGGAAACGGTTCGGTCTAAAGCACAAATAAAAGTCATACTCTGACATCAATACACTGATCAGACCATAAAAGCGTCTCGAAAAACTCTGAAGCAATTCAAATATTCATTACAAGTTAAAAAACTTTTTGATGAGTCTAAGCCCGATTCATTCCTACAACTGGTAACCTGCTAAAAGAAATTAAGATACATAATCAAACTAATGTGTCCGCTACGACAAGAAAGGGATACTCGAAAACCTCAGAGTCACTCCATGCCACTCGAACTGGCCTCTCCCCTCTTCTTCCCCCTTCGAGTCTTTTTCTTCTGAACAGAAAAAATGTCGATCTTCCTCCTACCAAGCTCTGGTATAGGAACAGGATCTATCAAGCCAGCCTCTGTTAGGGCCTTGGTAGCCCTAGCGTCATCTCTCATCTCTTGTAGCCTAGCTGGTAGCATAGGAGTCCTCCTCTCCTGCCTCTTGACATAAGCCTCATAGTCGGTCACAGCGTCTCCGCTCCTGTCATGAGGGTTGGCCCTCGCCTCGGCCCTCCTCCTCTCGGAAACTGTCAGGTCCTCCGCACCCACAATGGCCTCACGCCGTCTCAAAATAGCCATCTGAGTCTCTCCAAAATGCCTCTCGTACCAATCCAGGTACCGAGGAGGAAAGACGTCATACCTCCATGCTCGGGAAAGAAAGGAAAACACCGAAGGATCATCCATAGAAACAGGAGCCACCACCCTGGTGGCTATATCATCAAAGTCTTCCAAAGGAACCTGCTCCAAGCCGAACTGTCTCAGAACCAAGGACGGAATATAGAAGCTGGACTGAGAAAGCCCCGGAAGCATGACCACATGAGACCCGTCCTGAAGCACTCTGCGAGTCTCCACCCGCCAACAAGGCACCGACCATCTGATATCTTACGTCGGCGACCAGCCATCCAACGCTCCCATGAGCCCTGATCATCAAAATCTACAGCAACCCCTCTCCTGGCGAATGTCCAAGGCTTGATCATATCAGGAGTCTCCCGAAGAATCCCCTAGCGCTCCATCAGCCACAGAGTCAAGAGGAACGGGCTGCCCCCGTGCATATACCGTCTCCCGGTAGCCAGCCTATCGAGAGCATGGAAAGTCTCCCCCAAGATCAAAGGTACAACATCTCTGCCCAAGCGACAATGAACGACTACATCCAGCAGAGACCGATGACAGATCCCAAAAGAATAGACCATGAACAAGGTCCCAAACATGCAAAGTGCAAAGGCATCCCAATAGGCATCGTCAAGCAAGCCTAAGCCCCTAAACCTATCAGGGAGACCGGAAATATCAAAATGATCGGGACCACAGATCATACCTTGCGCTTCCTCCGGGGAAAGATGAAGGAGGTTGCACAATCTGTCAACGGAAGAGGCCCCTCCAGGCAAAGGAACCGCAATCTCTTCCACCTCCGGACCGCCAAGCAAAGCCCGGAATTCTTCCACGGTCGAAACAACCTCATTGTAAGAAAGGCAAAAGACATGCCTTCTAGTGTCCCAGAACGAGGAAGAAGCTCTCAAAAGCTCATAATCATGAACCAATTCCTTGAGGGACCATAAACACTTCACCTTGTACCTTTCTTCAAAGAATAACCTCCTTTCATGCATAATCTCCCAAGACCACTCTTTGAACTTGGTGAAGAATTGCATTTGAGAATTTTGGGACAATTTGGGTGGATTTCTCATACTCACAATTCTCTCCATGGTTTTTCTCTCCTTCTCCCCGAAAATGGCTGTTTAAACTGGTTGTTGAAAAAGGTATTTGAATTTGAAATGAGGGAAAACCAGATCTGAAGCAAAATTAAAAGACAGTGTCAGAAGCCTGTCTCATCCGCGCGGATGAGTTTGTTATAAAAAAAAAAATCTTTGCAACAGTCCAAACTGCTGTATCAAAGGAATATTTTGTCCCAGCCAAAGCCTGTCCAAACCAGTCCATGCACCAAACATCTACACCCTTGCCAAAAAAAAAAAACCAAGGCTCATGCAACATTGCATTCGTACTGCATTGCATTCATAAAATAAAATCCTAAACTATTACATTCCAAAAATAAAGGGAGTGTGCAAAAAAAAAAAATCATACAAGGAGTCAACGGAAATAAAAACTCCGTCCCATTTTCAAAAAAAAATGCATACATGCATATCATCCATCATCATACAAGGAGTCAACGGAAGTAAAAACTCCGTCCCATTTTCAAAAAAAAAATGCATACATGCATATCATCCATCATCATACAAGGAGTCAACGGAAGTAAAAACTCCGTCCCATTTTCAAAAAAAAATTGCATACATGCATATCATCCATCATCATACAAGGAGTCAACGGAAGTAAAAACTCCGTCCCATTTTTCATAAAATAACATGCATCATGCGTACACACATTCATACACGGAGTCAATAAATCCGTCCCACTTTTTCAAAAAAAAAAAAGAGGAGCATGCACACATTCATATCAACAGTGCAAGAATCCCACATTGCAACAAAAGAAGTCCGTCCCAAATTCGGGAAATCATTCATCATAGTCTCATATTTCAAAAAAAAATGGCGAAAATGCCAATTCTTTTTCCAAGCAAAATGCACATTTTGAGTTACCCATATACTCATTACAACATGCAAAGCATCAAAATCAAGATTCAAAGCCAAGAACATCAATCATTCGAATTTTCAAAAAAAAAAAAAATCAAAAATCACCCAAAATTCAATTTCAAGCAAAAATCGACAAAGAAAATAAAAGATTCGAAGTATACCGTTCGGAGACTCGGATCAGAAGCCCAATGTTGCCAAGCATCGGGATAATGCTCCTCCGCAATCGATTGCGAAAGAGAATAGTGCCTCCTCATTCGGACAAGCTCTAATCGTCTCTCCGCGACCGAGCCACGTCCTTGGCCTTGAAAAGCACCTCCCGCGTGTTCCATTGCTCAAAAATCGAAGAAAAACGGAAGAATTTTGGAGCTTTTTGGACAACAATGGCGGCTTGGGCGATTTCTCTCTCTCTCCCTCGTAATTTTCTGAAAAAACTGCTTGGGGAAGAAGAAGGGCGTTGGCCCTCATTAAAACAGCCTGGGAATTCAACCCTATCCGCGCGGATGGGTTTGTAAGGGTCAAAATGACCCTTTTGCCCTTTAAAAATCCAGAACTCTGCAATTTGATCCTAGACTAACAGAGTTAACCAAAGTTAACCAAAGTCGACCCTCTTTCATCAAAATCATTCCACGGCAGTCAAACGTAAGTCCGATCTCTCCGAGAAAGATAACGAGATCCCGTATCTTTCATCAAAATCATCAACGGCAGTCAAATGCGTCCGATCTCTCCGAGAAAGATAACGAGATCCCGTATCTTTCATCAAAATCATCAAACGGCAGTCAAACGTAAGTCCGATCTCTCCGAGAAAGATAACGAGATCCCGTATCTTTCATCAAAATCATCAACGGCAGTCAAACGTAAGTCCGATCTCTCCGAGAAAGATAACGAGATCCCGTATCTTTCATCAAAATCATTCCCCGGCAGTCAAACGTAAGTCCGATTTTCCCGAGAAAGATAACGAGATCCCGTATCTTTCATCAAAATCATTCCACGGCAGTCAAACGTAAGACCGATCTTCCCGAGAAAGATTACGAGATCCCGTATCTTTCATCAAAATCATCAACGGCAGTCAAACGTAAGTCCGATCTCCCCGAGAAAGATAACGGGATCCCGTATCTTTCATCAAAATCATCAACGGCAGTCAAACGTAAGTCCGATCTCCCCGAGAAAGATAACGGGATCCCGTATCTTTCATCAAAATCATCAAAGGCAGTCAAACGTAAGTCCGATCTCTCCGAGAAAGATAACGAGATCCCGTATCTTTCATCAAAATCATCAAACGGCAGTCAAACGTAAGTCCGATCTCTCCGAGAAAGATAACGAGATCCCGTATCTTTCATCAAAATCATCAAACGGCAGTCAAACTTAAGTCCGATCTCTCCGAGAAAGATAACGAGATCCCGTATCTTTCATCAAAATCATCAAACGACAGTCAAACGTAAGTCCGATCTCTCCGAGAAAGATAACGAGATCCCGTATCTTTCATCAAAATCATAAACAGCAGTCAAACGTAAGTCCGATCTCTCCAAGAAAGATAACGAGATCCCGTATCTTTCATCAAAATCATTCCACGGCAGTCAAACGTAAGTCCGATTTTCCCGAGAAAGATAACGAGATCCCGTATCTTTCATCAAAATCATTCCACGACAGTCAAACGTAAGATCGATCTTCCCGAGAAAGATAACGAGATCCGTATCTTTCATCAAAATTCATCCCCTGAGTCAAACGTAAGACCGATTTCTCGAGAAAGATAACGGAATCCCGTATCTTTCATCAAAATTATCCCCCGGCAGTCAAACGTAAGACCGATTTCCCCGAGAAAGATAACGGAATCCCGTATCTTTCATCAAAATTATCCCCCGACAGTCAAACGTAAGACCGATTTCCCCGACAAATACGTCTGATTTTTCCCAGCAAAGGCTAACAAAGTCCCCAGCAAAGTTAACGGAATCCCAAAAGCCAACGAAATCTCGAGTAGAATTCAAACTACGATTGGCTTGATTCCACTTAAGGATACGTAGGTAGCCTACCATAGGTCCAGCCCCCCGACCAAAACGGTCACCCTCTCCTTCGGCAGCAGACGAAGTCCACCGAAAGGCCTTTTCAAATTAAGGTTCGAGGCACCTAAAAAGCCATCATCATCCAGGTCCGAGGCACCTACAACGCCATCACCATCTAGGTTCGAGGCACCTAAAACGCCATCTTCAAGGTTTGAGGCACCTAAAACGCCATCATCTCCAGGGTCAAAGGCCCGAACTACGACTGGCTTGATTCCTCTTAAGGATACGTAGGTAGCCTATCATTAGGTTCAGCCATCCGACCGAAAATGGTCATTCCTATCCCCAGCAGAGCGGATAGCCATCAAACCTAAAATGGTCTTTCCTATCCCAGCGGAGCGGATATACAATTTCGGCCATCCGACCAAAATGGTCATCTCTTGTCCCAGCGAGTTTCTCTCCAGAACCATTGCGAGAACTCGCTCATCAGGTTCGAGGCACCTAAAACGCCATCATCTCCGGGGTCAAAGACCCGAACTACGGCCGGCTTGATTCCCCCTGGGGATACGTAGGTAGCCTATTAAATAGGTTCAGCCACTCGATCACTTGATCATCCTGCCAAATATGGAGCCTTACTCTTATCGACGACCCCGCTTCCTTCGAAAGCGCCGTCGCCGAGGGGCTACTGTAAGTGCTCCAATTTGAGCTTGTTAGAATTTTCGTTAGAAAATTAACGAAAGTTATAACATTCCTAACAATTCCTAACATTCCTAACATTTCTAAAAAAGCAAGGGCAAAGTGGGCATTGTTATTTAAGGATAAACCAAAGAAAGGAATCAAAAAAGCAAAAGAAATAGTCAAAAACCAAAAATAGAAACTACTGGAACAAAAACTGGCTGTTAATTTGATTTTTTTTTGAAAAATATTCCTTGTGTCCAAAGCCTGAAGCTGTAATTAATGAACAGTGCACGCTGACAATCCCATCCGCGCGGACATGTTTGCATTTTTCAGAGGGCTATAAATTAAGCCCTCCAGTCTCAAAGGAAAAAAAAAAGAGAGAAAGAACACAATTCACAGTTCCACCTTGGCGAAAATACTTGAGAAAATAGTGAGAATTCCCTTGAATTGTCACTCTTTTCTCTTGATTATCTTCCCAAATCTCACTCACTCACTATCATATTCAAAGCCTCAAACACTCTTACATTCAAAGCCAAAGCTCCAAAACACAAAAAAGATAGGTATAACCTCCCTCTTCTTACTCTAAATCTCTCATCCATGCATGCATTTTCAAGCTATAAAATGTAGTTCATTCATCTTCTTGTCTTAGATCCAAGAAGATCACCATGGAAGTTCATCTCCATGGATGATTTTCTACAAGGATCAACATTATTTTCAAAGTGTTCTTACTTTTTTCCAAAGAAAACACATCTTCAAAACCTTAAAAAATCATTTTCATACATCAAATCTCATTTTCAAAGGATAAAATTCCCCTTCCCAAGCAAATGAAATGCTTAGTCCTAATGTACCCCAAGGATGGTTTGATATAGTTGATTCACCACTAAAATTTCAAGTGATCAATAATCAAAACCTAGGGAAATGGGGACAAGCATGGATGCCAAACCCCCTTTAAAACTACATTTTCTTTCTTGAGAAGTTGCTGTTCAGTACCAATTTTCTAAGGCCCTAGTCCATGGTCTAAATTTTTGGACACAGATAAACTTGGAATTTGGTGTTGACTACAAAACACTTTTTGTATACAACATCCATAGCTTTCCAGAAATATTTTTATTTTATTTTTTGCGTGAGTAAAACTCCCTTTTCCCAATTTTCTTTTGAAGGTCAGATCACCAGTCTCTGGGAGTCCAGATCTCATATCTGAGATTTCCATAAGGTTTTGAGTCCTCAAATCTTCTCCAAAATGAAAAATTCTTTCACATAAATCTTATTTGAGGTATTTGGAACAACTTTCATTCTCTGAGTTTTCTCATATTATGAAGTTTTGAAGCCCTTAAATCCATTTCAAAATCAAGTGTCCACTGCCTTTTTCATTCTGGCAGAAGTGCTCTTCAACTTCCAAAAATCTTTTGAGCACCAAAACTCTACCCAAAAATCACACCAAAAATCATGGGAACTGACCAAAGTCTAATAAAGAATTCCCAATTTTTACTTTTCTGAGTTTCAACTTATTTTGTCCAACACACACACACACACACAAATGATTTTCAGCTTGGAAGACTCGTTTTACGAGGCATTCCGGGTGCACACTAACGTCCTTCCCGGCGTGTAACATGACCTCCGAACCCAAATCTCTAATCTCGGGCATTTTTCAAAGTTTTGGCCCTTAAAACAAAAATGGCGTGGCGACTCCGTTTTCCGGTTTTATTTGGTTTTCAAAGAAACGAAAAATCGAATTTTCCCGCGAATGGCACATCATCACAGTGACTACATTTTTAGGTCAAGCAAAGATGAACAACAAACAAGTTGATGAACAAACTACATTTTTGAAGTTTGAAATGCATGTATGGATGAAGGAGATTTAGGGTAGAGAGAAGGAGGTTATACCTATCTTCTTTTGTATTTGTGTTTGAAGCTTTGAATTTTAGAGTGAGTGGTCGCAGTCTCATCTGTTCGGCTAACTGATTCCATTGCTGTTCTGTTTGAGGAGTCCCAGGAGGCGGAGTGATGTTGTCCCCATCGTTACCAGCTGATGCAGACATTCTGAAACCCGGAGTCGGAACAAACGGTGAAGCTGACGATGCGCTTGACTCTTCCCAACTGATCAAACGGTGACCCGGTGCCCGAAACCAAGCTTTGTGCGGAGCTGCGGGGGGAAAGACACGAGGGTTCAGATGTCTGGGAATGAAGGAGGGTAGGTGTTTGGGCTTTGGGCTCATGCAACATGCAGTTATTTGTTCTTGTTTACTTAAAACATGTTTTATTAACCTAATCGGTTGGAAAAGATTGCTCTTCTTTTTTTCGCAAACTACTCTGGATCCTGGATCAGTGGGCCCCATCACTACGTCTATAAGCCCCTCGCATTCCACCTATATTTCGACTTCCCAGGGCGGACAGCCCCGGGCGAGGGTCCTATAGGGCAAGCGGGTCCCACCGACCGAAAAGAAAAACGATCCTAAAAGTCTGGCGGGTAATCGAGTCTTAACGAGCATTCGATGTAAATTACGGACAAAGCTGACGTCAAAAGTCAAGATCATGTCCGAGAGCTCGACGAAAAGTCGGCATGGTTCAGACTGATAAATGTCCACAATTGATCTTGACCCGTCGTCATTTAGGCCGTAATTAGGCATGGAATGATCGTTAATTCTTGATGACTCAGTATCATGCTGGGAGTCAGTGTATAATTTGTGCCAGTCAGAGTCAAAGTCAAGGCGCCAGTCAATATCTGGTCAAAGCCCGTGACAGAAAATCGGCAGGACTTCGACTAATTGGGGTCCCGAAAGATATCGACTTGGTAGGCCGACTAAGGCTTGAAAGGAAAGGTCTATACACAGACAGGGCATGACACAGACCAGACTAAAAACCAACCGGGTCTCGGACAAAGTGTGTCACAGACAAGTGCAGGGTCGACACGAGGCTCCATGGGATGTTTGGGTAGTCCCGTGCTCGCACCGAGAGGCGTAATAAGGCCAAACGGGCTGCTACTGGGATTTCCCCGGGTTAAGGACGTGGTGTGCAGTGTAAGGCCAAGTGCGCGTAGTGTGCAAGGAGTCTATCTTCTTTTTCTGAGTAAAATAGGAATTTTCATGTGTCTTAAAAAGTATGATGCATGCACAAAATGATTTTTTTTTGAAAATATTTTTTTTGAAAATCTTTTTTTTTGAATTTTTTTTTTGAAAGTAAATGAACACATAAGCACATAAGCACATAATTCAAAATTCAAGTCAACGGGTCCGATAGTCAAAATTTTGACTTTTTCGAGGCGACCAAAACAACACGAAAATGTGAAAAATCAATACACACACAACAAACGGTTTCAAATGCCGGGACGGAAGCTTGACCCACAAAAGTTTTTTTCTCCTTTTTTTTTTTAAAATATAAAACTTATTTGTCCCCAGCAGAGTCGCCACTGTGACGAATGTGCCACCGGAAAAGATTTTTTCTCTTTCGAAAATCAAAACACGGAGTCGCCACGCCATTTTTGTTTTAAGGGCCAAAACTTTGAAAAATGCCCGAAATGAGAGATTTGGGTTCGGAGGTCACGTTACACGCCGGGAAGAACGTTAGGGTTCACCCGGAATGCCTCGTAAAATGAGTCTTCCAAGCTTAAAAACCATTTGTGTGTGTGTGTGTTCCTTTGGCCAAAATAAGTTCAAACCGAGAAAACTAAAAATTGGGAACTCTTTATAAGACATTAAACAAGTCCCATGATTTTTGGTATGATTTTAGGGTTGAGTTTTGGTACTCAAAAGATTTCTTGAAGTTGGAAATCAATTCTGCCAGAATGAAAAAGGCAGTGGACACTTGATTTTAAAATGGATTTAAGAGCTTTAAAACTTCAAAATCTGGGAAAGTCCGAGAATTAAAGTTGTTCAAAACATCTTAAATAAGGTTTCTGCAAAAGACTTTTCCATTTAGAGATGATTTGATGGATCAAAACCTTCTGGAAATCTCAGTTATTAAATCTGGATTTCCAGAGACTGTTGAACTGACCTTTGGAAAATAATTTGAAAAAGGGAGTTAGACTCACGTAAAAAAAAATAAAAAATTCTGGAAATCTATGGATGTTGTCTACAAAAAGTATTTTGTAGTCAACACCAAATTCCAAGTTCTTCTGTGTCCAAAAAATTAGACCATGGACAGAGGTCTTAGAACAATGCTACTGGACAGCAAGATGTTCTTGAGGGAAAATGTGATTTAAAAGGGGGTTTTGCATCCATGCTTGTCCCCATTTCCTTAGGCTTTGATTAGTGATCACTAGACATTTTAGTGGTGATCTACTATATCAAGCCATCCTTAGGGTACATTAGGACTTTAAGCACTTCATTTGCTTGGGAAGGGGGAGATTTAACTTTGAAATCAAGATTTTATGTATGAAAATGATTTTGGAAAAACACTTTTGAGTGAATGATTTTGAGGAAAAACACTTTTAAGTGAGTAAGAAATGATTTGGACCTTTTAAATGGTCATCCATGGAAATTTATTCCAAGGTGACTACATTTTTAGGTCAAGTAAAGATGAACAACAAACAAGTTGATGAACAAACTACATTTTTGAAGTTTGAAATGCATGCATGGATAAAGGAGATTTAGGATAGGGAGAAGGAGGTTATACCTATCTTCTTTTGTATTTGTGTTTGAAGCTTTGAATTTTAGAGTGAGTGGATGTGATTTGGGAAAATAATCAAGAGAAAAAGGTGGCAATTCAAGGGAATTCCCACTGTTTTCTCTAGTATTTTCGCCAAGGTGTTGCTGTGAATGAAGTTGTGGCTCTTTTTTTTTTTTTGAGACTGAAGGGCTCAATTTATAGCCCTCTGGAATTTAAAATTCCATCCGCGCGGACAAGTCAAGCAGCGTGCACTGTTCATTAAATGCAGCTGCAGGCTTTGGACACAAGGAATATTTTTGAAAATATTCAAACTGGCTGTTTTTTTCAGCTTGCCAATTCGGGTTTTTACAATTTCTTTTCTTTTTTAAGATTCTTTTCTTGGTTTATCTTTAAATAGCAATGCCTACTTTACCCTTGCTTTGTTAGAAAAGTTAGGAATTGTTAGAAATGTTAGGAATGTTAAGACTTTCATTAATTTTCTAACGAAAATGCTAACAACTCAAATTGGAGCACTTACAATATGATAGATCCAATAGCCGAAGCGTATGGAACTTCATTCATTCTCTTTCGCTCATCAGTTGTCTTAGGACACTGCGTCTTGCTAAGAGTAACACCATGACCCATTGGCAAGTTGCCTCTCTTAGAATTTTCCATTTTGAATCTTCTAAGAACCTTGTCAATGTAGGTACTTTGACTAAAACCAATTATCCTCTTAGATCTATCTCTATAGATCTTCAAACCAAGGATGTAAGCGGCTTTGCCCATATCTTTCATTGCGAAATATTTCCCTAACCAAGACTTGACAGTCTGAAGTGCAGGAATGACGTTTCCAATGAGTAAGATATCATCGACATACAATAAGAGAAATAGCACAACGCTCCCACTGAATTTCATGTATACACAAGGTTCATCTTCGTTCTTGATAAAACGGAACTCTTTGATTTTCTCATCGAACAAAAGATTCCAACTCCTAGAAGCTTGCTTCAATCCATAAATGGATCTCTATAACTTGCACACCTTATTAGAATTTCGTGGATTGATAAAACCTTCGGGTTGTGTCATATACACATCCTCAAACAGTTTTCCATTAAGGAAAGCGGTTTTGACATCTATTTTCCATATCTCATAGTCATAATACGCAGCTATGGCAATCAAAACTCTAACAGACTTAAGCATGGCAACAGGCGAGAAGATTTCATCATAGTCTACACCATGAGTTTGCCTATATCCCTTTGCTACAAGCCTAGCCTTGTAAGTGTGCACATTCCCATCCATGTTAGTCTTCTTCTTGAAGACCCACTTGCACCCTATGGTTTTTACACCTTCGAGTGGCTCAATCAAGTTCCAAACTTGATTATCCGACATGGATTTCAATTCGGATTTCATGGCTTCTAACCATATATCCGAATTGGGATTGGACATCGCCTCTTGATAGGAAGTAGGTTCGTCATTCTCAATGACTTCCACTTCATTACTTTTCGACACGAGAAACCCATATCTCTTAGGTGCGGATCGTAACCTATCCGATCTACGATGGACTTGTGGATCTTGAACCAGTTCCACAACTTCTTGTGGACTTGGTCCAGTCTCTACTATCGGTTCCATGTTATTTTCGGGTTCTTGAATTTCTTCAAGATCAATTTTACTCCCACTAGATGCTTTATTGAGAAACTATTTCTCAAGAAAAGTACCATATTGAGCAACACACACTTTGTTCTCAACGCGGTTGTAAAAGTAATACCCTTTGGTTTCCTTAGGGTAATCAACGAAAATAACCTTGTCAGATTTAGGTGCTAACTTATCAGAGACAAGTCTCTTCACATAAGCTTCGCAACCCCAAATTTTCATGAAAGACAAACTAGGTTTTCTTCCATGCCACATCTCATTTGGGGTCTTAGGAGCCGATTTAGTAGGGACTCTGTTCAGTGTGAACGCAGCAGTCTCTAATGCATGTCCCCAAAAGGATATAGGAAGGTCTACTTGACTCATCATTGAACAAAACATATCTAATAGGGTTCTATTCCTCCTCTCAGAAACACCATTCCATTGTGGCGTTCCGGGTGGAGTCAACTCTGAAACAATTCCACAGTTTTTGAGATGATTGTCAAACTCTTGGCTCAAATACTCACCACCACGATCGGATCGAAGTGCTTTAATTGTTTTGCCAAGTTTATTTTGTAGTTCATTTTGAAATGTTCTAAAAATCTCAAACGATTCACTTTTGGACTTCATCAGATAGACATAGCCATATCTAGATAAGTCATCGGTGAATGTAATGAAATACCGAAATCCTCCCCTAGCAATGCTGCTCATTGGTCCGCATACATCAGTATGTATTAAGCCCAATAAGTCACTAGCCCTTTCAATACTCTTAGTGTAGGGTGGTTTGCTCATTTTGCCCAATAAACAATTTTTGCATATCTCATATGATTCATAATCATGTGAGTCTAACATTCCATCTTTGTGGAGTTTAGTTTATATGACCAAGCCGGCAATGCCACATGAACTAGTTGTTCACGTCATTCGATTTAGACTTCTTGTCCACATGATAAACATTTTCAACACTATTTTGTTTCTCATCAACATCAAGAACATAAAGGCCATTAAATGAATTTGCAATACCATAAAGCATATCATTTAAATAAGTATAAAACTTCTTATTCTTAATAAGAAAATTATACCCTTCATTATCCAAACAAGAAACTGAAATAATATTCCTACTCAAATTCGGAACATAGTAACAATTGTTCAAAACAAGTACTAAGCCACTAGGTAAAGTTACATCATATGTCCCTTCGGCTAATGCAACAACTCTTGCTCCATTCCCCACACGTAGGTCAACTTCACCTTGTTTGAGTATCATTCTATTCCTTAGTTCCTGCACATTTAAACAAATGTGATATCCACATCCGGTATCTAATACCCATGAACTAGAAACAGAAAGGAAAATATCTATCATATAGATACCTAAATCAGAAGCAATCGCATTGCCCTTCTTCGCCTTTAGGCCTTCCTTGTAAGCCTTGCAGTTACGCTCCCAATGACCAACGTCTTGGCAATGGTAGCAAACCGCATCCTTTTGAGACACTTTGGGAGCCTCTGCGGCAACTTTTGCCTTAGGTTTAGCAACACTTGCTTTACCTTTGCCATCTTTCTTGAACCCTTTGCCTTTGTTAACCATTAACACAGTATTGGTTTGGGGCTTCTTGATATTCTTCTCTGCGGTCTTAAGCATCGCATGCTATTCCGAGAGATTCTTATCCATGCCAGTCATGTGATAGTGCATAATAAAATGACCATAACTTTCAGGCAATGAATTCAATATCAAATCCGTGGCGAGTTCCAAACTCATCGGATTACCAAGCCTTTCGAGATGCTCAATGTGACCCTTCATCTTAAGGACATGAGCTCCCACCAATTGCCCCTCTTGCATCTTGCATGCAGTTAGGGCCTTAACCACATCATACCGCTCATTTCTTGCTTGCACTTGGAACATTTCCTTTAAGCGCTCAGCAAGATCAAATGTTGTCTCTATGTGCTCAAGGTCCTTCTGAAGAGCCTTAGATATAGTGGCAAGCATAAGGCATGCAACATCTGTAGAATCATCATTATGTTTCTTATGTGCATCCTTATCTGCCCTAGAAGCATTTGTAGTAGGTTGAGGTGGAATGGGTTCATCGAGAACGTACAGTTTCTTATCTTTCCTTAGAACAATTCTAAGGCTTCTGATCTAATCAGGATAGTTTGTACCACTCTCTTCAAGCTTGTCCTTCTCAAGGACTGATCGCAATGACAGGGGTTGATTATTGTGATTAGCCATTCTACAATAAAATATGCAAACAATATAAGCATATATCAATATCAACACATTTATCATCTAAGAGTAAATAATGTATTTCATAAATACTCCCACTAAATTATACACCTTCAAATACAAACATGTATCATATAATCATAGTAGGCTAAGATCCATATTTCACTTGATTTTGGTTTAACTGAGTCAATGCCCGAAATCAAGCTATTTAGGTAGAAACATCAATCATATCACTATATGACTCTTAGATCTTTTATGAGATTTCCTTAGACATCATATGTCAAAAACATGTTTTAAATCTCATCTATGCCTTGGGTCAAATCTCATTTGAAAGCACCAATTAAGTCAAAACCTTTTTCAAACGCATGAGACATGGAATGATGCACCTAACTGAGTCAAAACTACATCAATCATTATCGCATCTTGATCACAAATTAAGATATAAATGCACCCAACTGAGTCGAAACTACATCAAATATCCTAAAGTATCACAAGTGTTCTAATTAAGGAATGGCATAAGACTTAAATATTTAGAAGGTTTTCATATTGTAACAAACATCGCATGGTTGTAACCTAGATTTCATGTGAACATAATTATGAACATAGGGCTTCACAAAATTTCATACAAACAATTTGATTTCAATTTTGAGAAATTACAAATCTAAATAATCATATTAATAGTTCAATAACCTATGTGATAAACTTAATCAAATTAATCCATCATTAATCATGAACATGGCATATCATATATACTTGTTTTCATAAAACAAAACACATAAAATTTAGATCTATTTCATATAGCATGGATAGCAATTAATCACATTAAATCTAGCATGCCAATTTCAATCCTAATCATGGCAAGATAGGGCTCCGATACCACTGTTGGGTTTTGGGGTTACAAACGCAGCGGAAAATTTAACAAAGAACATCAAAACCCTAGCCCCTAGATTCGTCTAGTATGAAGAGATTAGAAAACCATGAAATAGAATTAGATACCTTGAATGCGATTTGGTTTGTCAAAATAGATCTCAAAATTCAAGCCTAGAATTTTGATGTCGAATCGGATCTTCTTCTTCCTTGTTCAAAACCTTGGTGATGAAATCAACAATGGAGATCTTCAAGCTTTAGGAGATAAAGCAACCTCCCTCTAATGGTGATCCACACGGGAATGAACCAAGAACTCTTCTTGTTGAATTGCTAGATGATCCTTTCCGATTATTGAAATACCTTTTAATAATCAATGGCTAATATTTGGTACTTTTGAATCAAAATTAAAATCAATCTCTAGAGTTTCAAAAACCTAGAACAATGAATTAGAGAGATGTTTTTGGCTGCCCAAGGATTGTATTTATGCTTCGGTATAAATCCCTAACACTTAGGGTTAAATCCTTGTCAAACACAAAAACCTTCCTAGCCTTGGAAAGCAGTATGGACACAAATTTCGCGTTGGGTCACTCGTGATACGAGTCGAACACTAATTGTACTCGTGCTATTCCTGGGAACGACTCGTGCCCAAGAGCATGAGTCGTGCCCATTGCCAAGCAAGGTATGTCGCGCGACCATATGAGCCAGCATTCCAATTTTCCTCAGGCAATGTATGTCGCACCACAGACCAAGCCAAAATACCAATTTTCAGCCAGAATCAAATTTGTTCTTTGTGTGTGACCCAAAAGGAATTATATTATATTGGTAGTGAGTAAAAACATGACCTCACAAGATTTAAGTGGTTTCTAGCAAACCATTATATCCACCCAATTAATATAACATCAAAGCTTGATTCCTCGATAGATCAAATTTCACAATCCCTTTGTCCACGATGTCCAATTGAACATGAGTCATGGTCTATGTCAACTCATTTCGTTCAATGCTTTCGCGATTCCGAATATGATGATAGTCTAAATGCATTTGATCTCTATCAAATCACTTGAGTGTGGCCACACATTTGATCAACATCATTCATCGAGGGGCCCAAGCAAACATCTCTCTTCATAAGAGGGACAAATCCCATCTTGACTTATCATTCTTTCCTACATGAATCCAATCGTGCCAACATAGCCCTTAATTCTATCCGATTAAAGATAGTGTTAGACTATATCAAACACGATCTTCACCATGTGGAAGACGATGATAATCTCAGGTACAAAGGATTCAATAACACGACTATCATGAGATTTAATCATGACAACAGACCACGTCATAAAATATCATAAGTAGGTCATGTCCAATACTTGTTCTCTAGCAAGTATCCATATGTGTAATGTGCATCTCCATTCATATAATCATCTCCATGATTATACATTAACAACTTATACTAGTTGTTCACAACAACTAGGGACGCAGTTCAATATAATAAACATGCAAACATATAATGAACAGAATAAACATGCTCTATAATAAATGATAAAGATGATACATAACGGTTCAAGTTAAACATAGCTATATCCTAGGGCACTACACAAACAATTATTGTGAGTTACCATTACTACAATAAGATATACAAACAATAAACATATAAGTATCAACGCATTTACCATCTAAGAGCAAATAATGCATTTCACAAATACTCCCATTAAATTATACACCTTCAAATACAAGCATGTATAATATAATCATAATGGGTTAAGATTCATATTTCACATGATTTTGGTTTAACTGAGTCAATGCCCAAAATCAAGCTATTTAGGTAGATAACATCAATCATATCATATATGACTCTTAGATCTTTTATGAGATTCCTAGACATCATATGTCAATACATGTTTTAATCTCAGCTATGCCTTGGGTCAAATCACATTTGAAAGCACCAATTAAGTTAAAACCACTTTCAAACGTATGAGACACGGAACGATGCACCTAAATGAGTCAAAACTACATCAACCGTTATCTCATCTTGATCACAAATTAAGATATAATGATGCACCCAACTGAGTCGAAACTACATCAAAATACCCTAAAATTTCACAAGTGT
The DNA here is from genome assembly GCA_022495995.1 of Adenophora triphylla var. japonica. NCBI lineage: Eukaryota > Viridiplantae > Streptophyta > Magnoliopsida > Asterales > Campanulaceae > Adenophora > Adenophora triphylla. Next base: position 227,589 of record JAFEMH010001067.1, read on the forward strand.
TCTAATCAAGGGGTGGCATAAAAACATAAACATTTAGAAGGTTTTACAAATAGTAACAAACATCGTATGATCGTATCATGAAACTTATGTGTACATAATCATGAACATAGGACTTCACAAAATATCATAAACAAACAATTTGTTTCAAATCTGAGAATTTATTAATCTTAATTAATCAAATTAAACAGATCAATATCCATGTAGAAGAAATCATATTAATCAACTATTAATCATAATCATGTTATATATCATATAATTGTTTTCTCAAAACAACACACATAAAATCATAGATCTATTTCATATAGCATGTAAAGCATTTAATCAAATTAAATCTAGCATGTCAATTTTAACCTAATCATGATAAAACGCGACTCTGATACCACTGTTGGATTTTGGGGTTACAAATGCAGCGGAAGAACTTTATAAAACAACAAAACCTTAGCCTTGAATCCATATAACATGAAGAGATAAAATTATGAAATATATTTTACATACCTTAATAGTGATTTGTTTGTACAAAACGGATCTTAGATTCAAACTTTTGAATCGATGTCAAACCTTTGATCTTCTTCCTTGTTCTAAGCCTTGTGATGAATCACGATTGTAAGTCTTCAAGCTTTTGGTGATAAAGCAATCCCCCTCTATCGGTAATCCACAAGTGAACGAACCAAGATCTTGTATCTTGTAGAATTTCTAGATGATCCCGATTGTTGAATTGATATTCAAAAATCAATGGATGATTTGGAATTGATTTGGGGTGTTTTTGATCTTTGATTCTCAATCAAAATCAATATTTAGTGTTTCCAAAACCCTAAATTTCGTATATCATGGCTGAGGCAAAAGAGTTTTATTTATACATTATAAAAATCCCTAACCCTTAGGGACAAGAGCCCTTTTCCTAGCCAAAACCAGAACTGAACGGGAGCCTTATCCCACGCGAGACTGGCGTGTCCCGCGCGATACAACGCTATCGTTAAAACCCGGTGCTGAACAGAAGCCTTGTCCCGTGCGAGACTTGGCATTTCCCGCGCAATACAACCCTTCTGTCCAATTCAAGTCGTGACACCAGTCGTGACCAAAAAACCACTCGTGCTGATTGAGAGCATGAGTCGTGCTCCTAGTCACGAGTCGTGACCAGCCCAAATTCCAATTTTCAACCGTTCTTTGTGTGTGACCCTTTAGGAATTATATTTTATGTTGGTAGTGAGTTGAAACATCAACCTCACAAGACATAAGTGATCTCTAGCAAGTCATTTGTCCACCCAATTAAATATAACATCAAAGCTTGATTCCTTGATAGATCAATGTCACAATTCCTTTGTCCACGATGCCATATTGAACATGAATCATGGTCCACGTCAACTCATATTGTTCAATGCTTTCTCGATTCCGAATATGTTGATAATCTAAGTGCATTTGATCTCTATCAATTATCTTGAGTGTGGCCACACATTTTATCAACACTATTCATCGAGGGGTCCAAGCAAACATCTCTCTAAATGAGAGGGACAAATCCCATCTTGACTTATCATTCTTCCCTACAAGAATCCAATCGTGCCAACATAGCCCTCTTTGCTATCCTATTAAAGATAGTGTTAGACTACATCAAACACAATGTTCATCATGTGGAGGACGATGATAATCTCATGTACAAAGGATTCAATGACACGACTATCATGAGATTTAATCATGACATATATGACTATATACCATGTCATAAATCTCATCGGTAGGTCATGTCCAGTACCTTGTTCTCTAACAAGTACCCATAAGTGTAATGTGCATTTCATGCATATAATCATCTCCATGATTATCCATTACCAACTTATACTAGTTATTCACAATAACTAGGGACGGGTTATTATAATAAACATGTTAACATATAATAAACCAAATAAATATTCTCCATAATAAATGATAAAGATGATTACATAGCGGTATTAAGTTATAAGTCAAACATAACTAAACGCCAAGGGCATTACACCAACAACAGAAGCCCTCCTCATCATAGGAGCCCTCTTCGACCGAGGAGCTCTCCCCGTCACATGACTCCTCCCCACTCAGAATTGGCACCTAGACGGGACAAAGCACCATCTAGGAATGGGGATAATCACCAAGAACACTTAGAACATAGTAGGGTGAATGGGCAATGAATCAAAGAAAGGACCCACCATTGCTCTCATATTAGCTCGGGGATCGATGCACGAGAAATTTTCCTCTTGAAAAAAAGACTAGATGAAATGGAGATGGGAAAGAAGGAAGTGGATGATGATGATGATACCAGTGCCACTCGTCCTTTCTCTCAAAGGATTAATGATCTACCTCCCAATCCGGATCTTAAAATCCCAAGTTTCGATAAGTATGTAGGAACCACCGCTGCACGGGATCATGTGCAAAGTTTTGAATCAACCATGGCCCTCCTCACTAAGGCAGATGATATACTCTGCAAGGCCTTCGCAAGTACCTTCTCCGAAACAGCCATGTCCTAGTTTCGTGAGCAAAAGAAGGTAAGCATCGACATCTGGAAGATCCTGAGAACGAGATTTCTGGATCACTTCGCTACAGCTGGGAAGAGAAAGAAGAGATTGCCTGACCTTGCTAACATTGAGCAAGGGAAGAATGAAACTACTCTGAGTTAATACAATTGATTCAGAACAATGGCAAACCAAGTTGAGGAGAGCCTAACTGATCGGGAGGTGATAGTTTGCTTTAACTCCGGATTGAGATCCGGGCAGTTGATCTATGAACTTTCTGCCAGAGAGCCTAAGTCAAAATCAGATCTATATAATGTGGCTTACTGTAAGTGCTCCAATTTGAGCTTGTTAGTATTTTCGTTAGAAAATTAACGAAAGTTATAACATTTCTAACAATTCCTAACATTCCTAACATTTCTAACCAAGTAAGGGTAGATTAGGGATTGCCAAAAAAGGATAAACCAAAGAAAGAATCTCAAAAAGCAAAAGAAATTAGAAAAATCCGAACTGGGCAAGTTGAAAAACATAAACTGCTAGATTTTTGAATTTTATTCTTCCTGTCCAAAGCCTGGAGCTGCATTTAATGAACAGTGCACGTTTACAATCCTATCCGTGCGGACATGTTTGACATTTCCAGAGGCCTATAAATTGGACCCTCATCTCTCAGTCTACACAACACAAATCACACACAACAACTGCACTCTGGCGAAAAATAGAGAGAAAACAGTGGGAATTCACATGAATTGCCACCATTTTCTCTCCAATCTTTCCCAAATCCCACTCACTCAAAATACTTTCAAATAACTCTCATACATACTATCATACATACACCAATCCAAGCTCAAATCACCCCTTGGAAGGAGGATTAGAGAGAAAACATAGAGGACTTCATTGTTATCTACTTGTTTTCTCTTTAACCAACTCAAATCATCAACCCTAAACACTCACTCAAACACTCACACATTCAAGCCTCAAACACTCTTACATTCAAGCCTTCAAACACAAAACACAAGGAAGATAGGTATAACCTCCCTCTCCTTACCCTAAAATTCATCCATGCATGCATTTTCAAGCTACAAAATGTAGTTCATTCATCTTCTTGCCTTAGATCCAAGAAGATCACCATGGAAGTTCATCTCTATGGATGATCTTCTACAAGGATCTACATTATTTTCAAAGTATTCTTACTTTCTTACAAAGAAAACACATTTTCAAAACCCTAAAAATCATTTTCATACATCAAATCTCATTTTCAAAGGATAAAATACCCCTTCCCAAGCAAGTGAAGTGCTTAGTCCTAATGTACCCCAAGGATGGTTTGATATAGTTGATTCACCACTAAAATGTCAAGTGATCACTAATCAAAACCTAGGGAAATTAGGACAAGCATGGATGCCAAATCCCCTTTTAAATCATGTTTTTCTTCAAGAAGAAGTTGCTGTCCAGTAGCAATTTTCTAAGACCCCAGTCCATGGTCTAATTTTTTGGACACAGATAAACTTGGAATTTGGTGTTGATTACAATCCACTTTTTGTAGCCAACATCCAGATATTTCAAGACATATTTTTACATTATTTTTTGCGTGAGTAAAACTCCCTTTTTCAAATTTTCCTTTAAAGGTCAGTTCATCTGTCTCTGGAAATCCAGATTTCACATCTGAGGTTTCCAGAAGGTTTTGGTCCCTCAAATCATCTCCAAAATGGGAAGTTCTTTTACAGAAACCTTATTTAAGGTGTTTTGAACATTTTTAATTCTCGGACCTTTCCCAGATTCTGGAGTTTTCAAGTCCTAAAGTCCATTTCAAAATCAAGTGTCCACTGCCTTTTTCATTCTGGCAGAAATGGTTTTCAACTTCCAAAAATCTTTTGAGTGTCAAATCTCAACCCAAAAATCACACCAAAAATCATGGGATCTGTCCAAAGTCTAATAAAGAATCCCCAATTTTTACTTTCCTCAGTTTCAACTTATTTTGGCCAAAGTAACACACACACACACACACAAATGGTTTTTAAGTTTGGAAGACTCGTTTCACGAGGCATTCCGGGTGCACACTAACGTCCTTCCCGGCGTGTAACGTGACCTCCGAACCCAAATTTCTAATCTCGGGCATTTTTCAAAGTTTTGGCCCTTAAAACAAAAATGGCGTGGCGACTCCGTTTGATTTCAAAAAAAAATCGGGTACATCACAGTGGCGACTCCGCTGGGGATTAGCTTTTTCTAAAAAAAAATGATATTTGGTATATTGGTGGAAACCATTAAACTTCCCGTTATCGCCTCCTAACACGAGTCGGGGATAAATTGTGGTTTAACAATCCCACGTACCGATATCATCCTTTTCAAAAAAAAAAAGCTTTTGAGGGTCAAGCTTCCGTCCCGGCTTTAAAAATCATTTGTTGTGTGTGTTGATTTTTGCACATTTTTCGTGTTGTTTTGGCCGCCTCGGAAAAAGTCAAAATTTTGACTGTCGGAATCATGTCCCTAACTGTCGGAATTCTTGTGCTTATGTGCTTATGTGTTCATTAAATTTAAAAAAAAAAAATTCAAAAAAAAAAAAATTTTCAAAAAAAAAAAAGAAAATTTTCAAAAAAAAATCATGCATCATATTTTTAAGACACATAAAAAATTTCTATTTTACTCAGAAAAAGAAAATAGACTGCTTGCACATTACGCGCACGTGACCGTACACTGCACACTACGTCCCTAACCCGGGGAAATCCTTGTCGCGGCCCGTTTGGTCTTATTACGCCTCTCGGTGCGAGCACAGGACTACCCAAACATCCCATGGAGCCTCGTGTCGACCATGCACTTGTCCGTGACACACTTTGTCCGAGACCCGGTTGGTTTTTAGTGCAGTGCAGTGTCATGCCCTGTCTGTGTATAGACCTTTCCTTTCAAGCCTTTGTCGGCATACCGACTCAATATCTTTCGGGGACCCTAATCAGTCGAAGCTCTGCCGGTTTTTCGCCGCAGACTTTGACCAAGATATTGGCCGGCGCCTTGACTTCGGCTCTGACTGGCACAAATTATACACTGACTCCCAGCATTGACACTGAGTCATCAAGGATTAACGATTATTCCATGCCTAATTACGGCCTAATTGACGACAAGTCAAGATCAATCATGGACGCTTATCAGTCCAAATCATGCCGACTTTTTGTCGAGCTCTCGGACATGTTCTTGACTTTGACGTCAGCTTTGTCCGTAATTTACATCGAATGCTCGTTAAGACTCGATTACCCGCTAGACTTTTAGGATCATTTTTCTTTCGGTCGGTGGGACCCGCTTGCCCTATAGGACCCTCGCCCGGGGCTGTCCACCCTGGGAGGTCAAAATACAGGTGGAATACGAGGGGCTTATAGACGTAGTGACGGGGCCCACTAATCCAGGATCCAGAGTAGTTTGTGAAAAAGAAGAGCAATATTTTCCAACCGATTAGGTTTAATAAAACATTTTTTAAGTAAATTTAAACAAATAATCGCATGTTGCATGAGCCCTAAGCCCAAACACCAACCTGTTCCGCTTTCCCGAGTCTGAACCACACCCTTTCGTGCCTTCCACAGTAAGCAAAGTTTGGATCAAGCCCCCGGGTCATCGTTTGTTCAGCTCAGTCGTTCCGGAGTCAGATACTTCATCGGTTTCCTCCCTCGCTTCAGCTCAAAGTTTCAGAATGGCCAACTCAGAGGAGAACAGTGGGGACGTACGGATCCGCACTCCGAAAATTCGCAAAATGCCGAGCGGTGGAATCGGATGTTGGAACAGATAAGACAACATCAAGAGGCTCGAGATCGATCGGTTATGGGAAGGTATCAGAAACCAGGGGCTAGCAATTGTTCGCAACCCTAATGGAACCTTTACGGTTGATGCGAAGATTGGAACTAATTACCCTCCCGGGTATGCCAACTACCATCAAATGCCCTGTTCCCTTTCGTGTGGAACTACTAATGGGCCAAGCATCCCCCAGCCTATCACTCAGCCTGCCTCTCGGCCCCATCGTATCGATACTCCTCAACAGTCCGATCTTGGTCAACTTCCCCCTGGCACCTCTCAGTTTTCACCTTTGGGTTTCAATCGATGCTGTTTCGCCGCGGCTTGGAATGGGTCGGTTCGCTACTCCAAAACCTCGGTCGGCCGGGCCATCGGTTTGGAATTGGTCGATTCGGTACATCTCGGCCCCTACGGCTCGATACTCCTCAACGGATCCGATCTAGGTCAACCTGCCCCGGTGCCTCTCGGGTCTCACCACCGGGATTGAATCGGTTGCCTTTCGCCCCACGGCTTGGAAGGGGTCGGTTTACTACTTCACAACATCGGTTTGGTTTGGGTCATCATCTCGGAATGGGTCGGTTCGCGACTTCTCAAGCCCGGCGGTGTGACATGGCTCCGCAAGCCATTTTGGGTCGGTTGCTTCTCGGGCTCCATGGTTCGAGAGGGGTTCGGCTTGCTTCCTCCAATTCTCAAAGCACACTTGCCCCTATGATCTTGCAAGATCACATGGGCCACCAGGCTCTTATCACCACTTCATCGGGTTTACCGTATTCACAACATCCTCCAAGCTCTACCTCGTCCCTCCGATTGGGAAGTCCAACAAGGTCAAATGCTCCTCATCAAATTCTCCACCCGGTACATTACGCAAGCTGCTCCTGCTCATCAAGTACAGTATGCACATTACCCTTGTAGTCACGTTCCTCGGTGTGGTCTAGACACGTTCAGTCCTACTGTTACGATGCCTCAAATCTCATATCTTCAACAGCCTTTTGGATCCACACTCACTGCTCCACAGTATCCAACCATTACGAGCCATATATCCTCATCTTCGGCAAGCTGCCCGGGCCTTATGAGGGGGTTACGGTCACGATTTTAATGCTCGGATTGTCATCCCTCCCACCAAAGTACTTCCTACTGTGGTTTCATTTGCGATGCCGATCTTGTGGCGGTGTCGTGCAGTCCTAGTGTTCCTATTGACTCGTCCAATGGATTATTGAAAGAACCAATTGAGAAGGTACAAGAAAAGCCTAGCAACGAGAGTATCGACGATCGCTCGACTCGGGCCATCTCACCATACCAATCTTGTGTATCTGACACGAATGAGGTTTACAAAAGGTCAAATCTCGACAATTACATCGATGATTACATCAAAAGGGTTCGTGCACGGGGAAGCACTACGGGTCGGAACATGTCTCATCGCTATAAACCTTACCCTTCCAACACGGCTGCAACATCCATCAAAGGAAAGAAGGCATTGCATACAAATGACGGCATCCAAAAGCAACCAAGAAATGGTGGTCCTCTAAAGCAACGAGAACATTTTGATGATTTTGGGATGCCTATTGGCTTAATTTTCAAGGGTTTAGTAAAGGAAGGCCTTTTGGAGCCTCTCAAGGACTACCATCCAAGGAGCTCAAATGCACCCCTCGACATGAGTAAGCACTGCGCCTTCCATGATCATTATGGCCACACGACCAGACAAGCTGCACGATCTTGAAGAGAGCGGTTCAAAGGTTAATCGAAGCGGGCAAGCTTGAGCGCCCCAATAGACCAAAACCGGCAAACCCTGTTCAGAATGGTGACCAAGTCAATAACCAAATCTCGGATCAAAGAGCATTGAGAATTTATTCTCCCCCAAAGGAGAAACCACATCCCGAGGATTTGGGTGTTCCCTTAAGCAAAGTTTTAAATAGCTTGCTAAAGCAGGGTCTCCTCGAACCCATGAGAAACTATCAGCCCAAGGATCCCAAAATCCCTTTGGACACCACTAAGCATTGTGCTTTCCACCAGTATCACGGTCATATAACCGACAACTGTACAGCTTTGAGAAAGGCAATTCGGGGTTAATTAAGAAGGGCAAACTCGAGCGCCTCAGTGATCTCAACCCCGCCAATGATCATTTCCCAAACAACGCGAATGTAAACATGATTGAGTTTTATGATTCAAGCTCTGTGAAGTCAATGGACTCTGACAAGCCAGATGATTTAGTCGCAACAAATGTTGAGAATGGATGGTTTGACTGCAACAAGCATGTGGCCATGGCAAAGCTGGATTTGGTGAAATGCTTTGAACTCTCGCCCTCCAGATAAGTTCACGGCGCGCGAGGGTAAATGGGATGATAATGATCGATGGCGAGATGAGGCGACCGTCAGGGCCGGTGAGCGAGGAATTCCTTGAAGTTACCAAAGGCGAGCATAGTCTGCTGAAGGATAGAGACGTGGTCCAATAACAAAGAGTAGCTAGACTAGGGGCTACCCATCCTTTAATATTAAAACAGTCTTTTAGTCAACCTTCGTAGGTTCTAGTACTTTCTTCGTTCAATCAAGTCCTCCTGGGACATTGTAGTTAATCTTAAATTTTCTATAAAAGAGTCTTTTTCTTTTCTCGCTAGACTTGAGACATTATTTGCACACCTACATTACATTTAATGAAACGGTTTTATTTTAAATGATCACTCGCATTGCTCAACAAATAATCTCTGGAAATGATTAAGATTTTAATTAATTGGTGCAAGAAAGTCAACTAATGCCCTCCCTATACACTTTCCTCACCTCACAAAGGCCTCCATCAAGCCATACACTTTCCAAAACATGTCCCCATCATCACCTTGACCAAGTCAACGACGGCGGCAGCATCGAAGAACAACAAAAGGTCACTCAGCATCGGGAGATCGACCCCATGTCAAAAAAAAAAAAAACAGGGACTTGCCTCCGTCCCCCATGCATCAAGAAAGTTCAAGCAGAAGCTTGCCTTCGTCCTCAAGTGCTTAAAAAAAAAAAAAAAAAAAAAACAAAAAAAAAAAAACAAAAAACAAAAAAAAAAACAAAAGCTTCAAAAAAAAATCAAAAGCTTCAAAAAAAAATGAGGCCAGGGACCCAGCACCGCCGATCAGAAGGTTTGACATATTGGCAAAATTAAAGCCCGAAGAACGGAAGTTGTCGACAACAACGGAGCAGTTAAAGCAACGGCAAAAACATATCATAAGCCCTTAAGCTGCATTCAAAATCTTTCTCCCCCGATAAAGGACGACGATCAAGAAGCAACGGAATCGCTCAAAATGACTTGTCAAGACCTCAAGGCCCGCACCTTATCATCCAAACTTCCTATCCGAGCCTTTTCACCAAAAGTACCACAAATGTTCATACCCCTTTTCTAAAGCCAAACACAGTTCAAGCCCGAACTACGGTGACCTGGGCTCCTTATATTAAGGGGAACGTAGGCAACCAGAAATGGTCCGGTCATAAACACATTTAAATTCCAGAAAATTCGGTCTCATCAATGGCCCCTCCTATACACAATCCCTCTTCACCATTCGACAACTTCGACTCTTGGTATCAGTTGACTTTCTCCTCCTAATTAATCTAAATGTTCGTTCATATCGAGATTAGGGGTTGAATAACCCGAACATTAATAAAGGGTTTTAAGCAATCTTGTGATCATTTTGAATAAAACATGTTTTCAGATGTCTCGACAAGTCTTCCTTTTCTACATTATAGGAAAAATAGAGCTAAACACTAATTTTCTGTCAGCAGGGGCTTCCATACACTTTTCCACACCTTGTTGTGCTTATACTCTCTCAAAAGAGTCAAACCCAAAGCGAGTTCTTTTGTGCCTTCATCAAATGAGGCCATCAAATAATACAAATCGGGGATTCATCCCCACTTTTCGAAAAAAATATATGCCCCTGCAGGTATACATTTCCAGATTGTCTTTCCTTTACGGTTGACTAATTGAATAAAGAAAATAATAAAGTAAATATAGAAGGATGGGTTGCCTCTTTTGCTACATGACAATTCAATTTGCATTAGAGCTGCACTGTACTCTTTAAGGGAGGACTTTCGTCAAGCCATTTCTTTAGAATGGGGCTTCTCTGGTCACGCCGGTTCTTCGCTTTTGCTACAAGATGGGCTGGGTCTTTGTTTAGACTCATCTCAGTATCAGTCTGCAATGCTTACCAGGTTTGTGTCAGATTCACAATCATGAGACAAAGGCTCTACCAAGTCGCTTCTTCAAAATCAAGACTTCGCAAACACATCTCTTCAGACCAAGGCCTCGCCAAGCAAAGTGAGATTTGATCCCCATGTTGGTCATGGGTTTGTCAAGTACAGTTCTTTAATGTCCAAGGTCGAGAACGGAATTTTAATCAGAACCATGGATTCATCATGGCTAATATTAAAATCCCTTGGGCCAATCAGGATGAGGTGTTGATGATCAATTTTGGAAGGTGTCAGGAATTTTGGTTTGGCGATTGCCCTTAACCCCGATGGGACTTTCACGATAGAAGAGGAAGAGGATCCCCATCCCTATCCCGGCCAGACAGACTACCGCCAAATGCCACCACCTTCCTTACATGGAACCTCCACCGGGCCACACTCTTCTCAACCTGTAAATCAGTCATCCTTTCAGCCTCGGTCTGGTATACATTCACGGTTCGATGCAGGACGGTCGTTTGGGGAAACAAATTGATTTCAGCCCGATTTGGGCCAGTATGGTGTGCCTCAATACAGTTGGGGCCAGCTCGGTATGTCGCAGCAGTTTGGTATGCCTCAGCAGGGGCTTCTCAGTTACATCAGCTTGGTATGACTTCTCAGTTGGGTTTGGGACGGCGGTCAACTATAGATCAGTTTGAACTTCTCAGCCCCAGCAGTTTGGAATGCCTCGACAACAACACAGTCCCCGGCACCGCGCAAGTCTCACAAGATCCCTTCATGACCGCCTCAACGGGACAGCAAACCCCCAATCCCACTCTCGGTTGCCCAGGCTACTCCAGGATGCCACCACCAGCCTCCTATGGTACCATCTCCTCGATCTTTGGGTCAGCCAGCTCCTCAACTACATACCACTGGATCCATGCAGCCTGACGGGACGAATCAGTTCGCAGTTCCTCAGTAGGAACAAAATCAGTATGGAATGTCTTCTCATGGTTGGGGGTACCTTGGAATGCCACAGCAAATTGGGATCCCGTCTCAGTTCAGAAACGATCAAGCCGAACCTTCACAACAACAGTTTAGAGTGCTGCAACAACAGTTTGGGATGCCACCACAGTTTGGTCCCGGAAAACAAAATGATGCTAGTTCAGCAGCTCCTCACACAGCTTTCACAAATCCATTTCTCACTCAGGCTTCGATGGGTTACCAAGCCTCCATCCCGGTTTCATCAGAATCACAAGGACCGCAGTACCCCCCGGGTTATACACCCTCGCCACAGGCAGCCATGCAATTCAACAACCAGGGACAGCAGCCCGCACTTAAGCCTACTTATGGGCCTCACTCCGGAAATCCAAGCTACCCGGCTACATCAGGTCTACCACCACCCTCTTTGCCAATTGGAAGTTAACAGCAAGCCACTGGGTTCTATCCCTTTGACCAGGCTCCTACTCACACTCCCCAGGGTAATTCGGGCCAAGGACAGGTTTTCACCTACATCCCCGGATCGACCGTTCCCTCCACCAGTCTGCCGCCGGTGGTAGCACCTCTCTCTAGCTCAGTCGTCGGCTTGAACACTCTGGTTACACCACCGGACCCTCATCTGGTTTTGGTTCATGGAACAGCATAAGGAATTGAAAGCGCAGATTGCTGAATTGACCGCTAAGAAGTCTTCCTTCCGGCCCACGGACCCGGACTCCATTGTTCCCCTGCCCCACAAATTCGTGATCTGGACATCTTTGATGGGACTGCATGCCCGGAAACCCATCTGGACACGTATACCTTGGCAATGAAGGCCAAAGGGTGCGCCAATCAGCAGTTGGCGGACTATTTCAGCCTCTCTTTGAAATCTAGTGCTTTGAAGTGGTTCTTCCGCTTAAAACCCGAGGTCAGGGCTACATGGGACCAGATTACAAGTGCCTTCACGGAAAAGTATAAAGAGTTGACTTGCAGACAATAGTGCAGCGTCCCGACGAGAACATCGGGGATTTTTATGAGCATTGGAACCCGAAGCTTAGCGAAATGGCAACCCCTCCTTCTGAAGAGGAACAACTGGGCATCTTTCAGTCATGCCTGAAATCACATCTGAGAGCCTCCCTCAGCAATTTCCCCTATCCGGATCTGCGGGCAATGGTCAATTCCGGGGCTAAGTTTGAGAGGACTTACAATCAGCAGCAAGTTGTTGCACACCTTTACGAATCTAGGGCTTTTTCCACCTCCGACACGACTCCCCCGCCCAGCCCTATTCAGACAGGATTGCAAAAATGTCACTCCTTTCGTGCCAAGGAAAGGTGATGTGCCCAAGTCGCGAAGCTTTAAGCTTGAAGATTTCGGAGTGCCTTTGAGCGACGTCTTTCAGGGATTTGTGAAGGAAGGTTTGACCAGACAACCATCAGCCCATGGATCCCGGTGTCCCTTTGGACACAACTAAACTCTGTGCTCCCCGCTAGTATGCTCTGAAAAAGGGCGGTGTGATAAGCGATCGAAAAGGATACCCCAAGGGCCCAACACAGTCATCAATCCATTCCCTAAGAAAAACCATAGGGTGAATATGATCGAAGCCATGAACAAGCCAAGTGCCACTATGGCTAACAGTTCCCATATGAAAGACGCCCTTCGAAGGGAGGATTCTAGTTGCATAGTTGTTATCAAAGATGGGTTTCTCACTCCATGACGTAATCTTTGCAACAAGTGCAGGGTCACATCAACTTCACCTCGAGGTCTCTCACGTTGATCGATCGGCTGGATACTTTATCAGTATGTCAGTTTTACAGTCAAACCTTTGACTGGACCCCTGTAGTAACGTTTTGTCGAACCTGGGGCTTCATCAAATCGAAAGCGTACGTGGCTTTCTCCATGTCTTTTCCACGGAATGGGGCTTTATCAAGTCATACCTATCTTCAGAAGAAAGGCCTAGTCACCTCAACAACTATCTTGGAGGTTCAGCTTTAGAACTTGATATATGGCAACTCCCTGCATCATCAAAGGTTGAAAGCAGGAATCTCCTCATATCGGCATTTCGCCAAGTCATGTCAAGTCACAACTAACCCAAGCGAAAGAGGGTTCATTCATATCAACATACTTTGATGCTAGAACACATCGGCATCGGCTTCAAATGTTCGAGCGAAAAGAAATTTCAATCGAGACTTGGGGTTCAAATCCAACTTCACCCCAAGATCAAAATTGACCTCATCAATGACATGCAATTCAGTCCGCGACCAAAGGATATCACCCCACCTGCACAAAGCTTGTCCCAAACAGTCCACCTGCATCCCCACAAAAATCTCCCCAGGGCTCATGTAGCATGCACAAAACTTGAATCAATAGGAAAAATCCTAAGTGATTGAAGATCATAAATCATAATTTCCCTGCCAAAAGCTTAGGCTAGGTGCATCTTCGAAAGCAAGTAAATGCATCATCTCGCGAACATACGCAGTGATACTCTCACAATCATTTTTGGTTCTATGCATGCATCTGTCATCATGAATGTCATATATGCATCTTCCTCTCTACTAACCAATGCAGGAATTCAAACGTGAAAGACCATCTTCCTTCGCCATTGAGACTTGCCCTCAACAAGGGAGATATTTACCAAAGCTCAAAATCAATGGTTTCAACAAATCCCCCTTTTCGGCAAGAGATGATTCCGGGCAAAACATGTGCAGATCACCTCCAGTGTCTACAAATCGGTCAGAGACGCCAAGTTCTCAAATACAGTTCGGTCAGAGACGCCAAGTTCTCAAATACAGTACGGTCAGAGACACCAAGTTCTCAAATACAGTTCGGTCAGAGACGCCAAGTTCTAAAATACAATACGGTCAGAGACGCCGAGCTCTCAAATGCAAATCGGTCAGGGACGCCAAGTTCTCAAAATACAAATTGGTCAGGGACGCCAAGTTCTCAAATGCAAATGGGTCAGAGACGCCAAGTTCTCAAATACAATTCGGTCAGGGACGCCAAGTTCTCAAAATACAAATTGGTCAGAGACGCCAAGTTCTCAAATACAATTCGGTCAGGGACGCCAAGTTCTCAAAATACAAATTGGTCAGGGACGCCAAGTTCTCAAATGCAAATGGGTCAGAGACGCCAAGTTCTCAAATACAATTCGGTCAGGGACGCCAAGTTCTCAAGATACAATTCGGTCCGAGACGCCAAGTTCTCAAACGCAAATCGGTCAGGGACGCCAAGTTCTCAAATACAATTTGGTCAGGGACGCCAAGTTCTCAAATGCAAATCGGTCAGGGACGCCAAGTTCTCAAATACAATTCGGTCAGAGGCGCCAAGTTCTCAAATGCAAATGGGTCAGGGATACCAAGTTCTCAAATGCAAATCGATCAGAGACATCAAGTTCTCAAAGGCAAGTAGGCCAGGGACGCCAAGTTCTCAAATGCCAATCGGTCAGAGGTACCTCACGCCCCTAAATGTCTCAACATCCCGATCAGATACATCAAGACTCTCAACACTATCAGCTACCACATAGCCCCCGCAACTTGCTCTCCTGCAGGTAAGCACAACAAAGGTACGTTAGTCCCTCAACATATCTCAAAAATATGCATACATCCACAAATGTTGCATGATTACCCATAGCTTTAGCTATCTCTATCTCCGCAAATAGCGACGTAAGCTTTAATTCCTTAAGGTGACAGCCTCCGAATTATTAAAAAACCCAAGATCCTGAACATGTTCCTAACTATCCAGTCGATTTCGAAATACGATTGGCTTGATTCCCACTCGGGATACGTAGGTAGCCTACCATAGGTCCAGCCGCTTGACCGACACGGTCACCCTTTTCCCCGATAATCATCGTAAGCTCTAATCTTCCCCTGCGAGAATGCCCTCAAATAGTCTCCCTCAACCTCGATCTAGGTTCATACAATTGAACTAAACCTCAACTTAGGTTCATCCCTGACAAAAGCCAACGGAATTCCGTCTCTTTCACCTCCGGTAGCAAACGTAAGACCGATCCCTTCAAATGGAATCCACCAAAAGACCGTCTATCCCCCTCGAAGTCTGTCCCCAACGAAAGGATATGAACATAGAAGGAAATCATTTCAAAACAAGTTGTCACCTCCAGATCACCCATCATCAAGGTCCAAGGCACCTAAAACGCCATCATCAAGGTTCAAGGCACTTAAGACGCCATCATCAAGGTTCGAGGCACCTAAGACGCCATCATCATTAAGGTTCGAGGCACCTAAGACGCCATCATCATCAAGGTTCGAGGCACCTAAGACGCCATCATCAAGGTTTGAGGCACCTAATACGCCATCATCAAGGTTCAAGGCACCTAAGACGCCATCATCAAGGTTTGAGGCACCTAAGACGCCATCACCAAGGTTCGAGGCACCTAAGACGCCATCATCAAGGTTCGAGGCACCTAAGACGCCATCATCATTAAGGTTCGAGGCACCTAAGACGCCATCATCATCAAGGTTCGAGGCACCTAAGACGCCATCATCAAGGTTTGAGGCACCTAAAACGCCATCATCAAGGTTCAAGGCACCTAAGATGCCATCATTAAGGTTTGAGGCACCTAAAACGCTATCACACACAACACGAGGAAAGCAACCATCCCCTTAAAACCGAAACCATAGGGCGACGTTCCCAAAATAGTCAAAACCTTAGGGCGACTTCCCCAAAATAGTCAAAACCATAGGGAGACTTCCCCAAAATAGTCAAAACCATAGGGCGACGTCCCCAAAATAGTCAAAACCTTAGGGCGACTTCCCCAAAATAGTCAAAACCATAGGGCGACGTCCCCAAAATAGTCAAAACCTTAGGGTGACTTCCCCAAAATAGTCAAAACCATAGGGCGACTTCCCCAAAATAGTCAAAACAATAGGGCGACGTCCCTAAAATAGTCAAAACCTTAGGGCGACTTCCCCAAAATAGTCAAAACCATAGGGCGACGTCCCCAAAATAGTCAAAACCTTAGGGCGACTTCCCCAAAATAGTCAAAACCTTAGGGCGACTTCCCCAAAATAGTCAAAACCATAGGGCGACTTCCCCAAAATAGTCAAAACCATAGGGCGACGTCCCCAAAATAGTCAAAACCTTAGGGCGACTTCCCCAAAATAGTCAAAACCATAAGGCGACGTCCCCAAAATAGTCAAAACCTTAGGGCGACTTCCCCAAAATAGTCAAAACCTTAGGGCGACTTCCCCAAAATAGTCAAAACCATAGGGCGACGTCCCCAAAATAGTCAAAACCTTAGGGCGACTTCCCCAAAATAGTCAAAACCATAGGGCGACTTCCCCAAAATAGTCAAAACCATAGGGCGACGTCCCCAAAATAGTCAAAACCTTAGGGCGACTTCCCCAAAACAGTCAAAACCAAAGGGCGACTTCCCCAAAATAGTCAAAATCATAGGGCGACTTCTCCAAAATAGTCAAAACCATAGGGCGACTTCCCCAAAACAGTCAAAACCATAGGGCGACGTCCCCAAAATAGTCAAAACCATAGGGCGACTTCCCCAAAATAGTCAAAACCTTAGGGCGACTTCCCCAAAATAGTCAAAACCATAGGGCGACTTCCCCAAAATAGTCAAAACCATAGGGCGACGTCCCCAAAACAGTCAAAACCTTAGGGCGACTTCCCCAAAATAGTCAAAACCATAGGGCGACGTCCCCAAAATAGTCAAAACCTTAGGGCGACTTCCCCAAAATAGTCAAAACCATAGGGCGACTTCCCCAAAATAGTCAAAACCATAGGGCGACGTCCCCAAAATAGTCAAAACCTTAGGGCGACTTCCCCAAAATAGTCAAAACCATAGGGCGACGTCCCCAAAATAGTCAAAACCTTAGGGTGACTTCCCCAAAATAGTCAAAACCTTAGGGCGACTTTCCCAAAATAGTCAAAACCATAGGGCGACTTACATAGGGCGACGTCCCCAAAATAGTCAAAACCTTAGGGCGACTTCCCCAAAATAGTCAAAACCGTAGGGCGACTTCCCCAAAATAGTCAAAACCATAGGGCGACGTCCCCAAAATAGTCAAAACCTTAGGGCGACTTCCCCAAAATAGTCAAAACCATAGGGCGATGTCCCCAAAATAGTCAAAACCTTAGGGCGACTTCCCCAAAATAGTCAAAACCATAGGGCGACGTCCCCAAAATAGTCAAAACCTTAGGGCGACTTCCCCAAAATAGTCAAAACCATAGGGCGACTTCCCCAAAATAGTCAAAACCATAGGGCGACGTCCCCAAAATAGTCAAAACCTTAGGGCGACTTCCCCAAAATAGTCAAAACCATAGGGCGACGTCCCCAAAATAGTCAAAACCATAGGGCGACGTCCCCAAAATAGTCAAAACCTTAGGGCGACTTCCCCAAAATAGCCAAAACCATAGGGCGACTTCCCAAAATAGTCAAAACCATAGGGCGACGTCCCCAAAATAGTCAAAACCTTAGGGCGACTTCCCCAAAATAGTCAAAACCATAGGGCGACGTCCCCAAAATAGTCAAAACCTTAGGGCGACTTCCCCAAAATAGTCAAAACCATAGGGCGACGTCCCCAAAATAGTCAAAATCTTAGGGCGACTTCCCCAAAATAGTCAAAACCATAGGGCGACGTCCCCAAAATAGTCAAAACCTTAGGGCGACTTCCCCAAAATAGTCAAAACCTTAGGGCGACTTCCCCAAAATAGTCAAAACCATAGGGCGACTTCCCCAAAATAGTCAAAACCTTATGGCGACTTCCCCAAAATAGTCAAAACCATAGGGCGACTTCCCCAAGATAGTCAAAACCATAGGGCGACGTCCCCAAAATAGTCAAAACCTTAGGGCGACTTCCCCAAAATAGTCAAAACCATAGGGCGACTTCCCCAAAATAGTCAAAACCTTAGGGCGACTTCCCCAAAATAGTCAAAACCATAGGGCGACGTCCCCAAAATAGTCAAAACCTTAGGGCGAATTCCCCAAAATAGTCAAAACCTTAGGGCGACTTCCCCAAAATAGTCAAAACCATAGGGCGACGTCCCCAAAATAGTCAAAACCTTAGGGCGACTTCCCCAAAACAGTCAAAACCAAAGGGCGACTTCCCCAAAATAGTCAAAATCATAGGGCGACTTCTCCAAAACAGTCAAAACCATAGGGCGACTTCCCCAAAATAGTCAAAACCATAGGGCGACGTCCCCAAAATAGTCAAAACCATAGGGCGACTTCCCCAAAATAGTCAAAACCTTAGGGCGACTTCCCCAAAATAGTCAAAACCATAGGGCGACTTCCCCAAAATAGTCAAAACCATAGGGCGACGTCCCCAAAATAGTCAAAACCTTAGGGCGACTTCCCCAAAATAGTCAAAACCATAGGGCGACGTCCCCAAAATAGTCAAAACCTTAGGGCGACTTCCCCAAAATAGTCAAAACCATAGGGCGACTTCCCCAAAATAGTCAAAACCATAGGGCGACGTCCCCAAAATAGTCAAAACCATAGGGCGACGTCCCCAAAATAGTTAAAACCTTAGGGTGACTTCCCCAAAATAGTCAAAACCTTAGGGCGACTTTCCCAAAATAGTCAAAACCATAGGGCGACTTACATAGGGCGACGCCCCCAAAATAGTCAAAACCTTAGGGCGACTTCCCCAAAATAGTCAAAACCATAGGGCGACGTCCCCAAAATAGTCAAAACCTTAGGGCGACTTCCCCAAAATAGTCAAAACCATAGGGCGACGTCCCCAAAATAGTCAAAACCTTAGGGCGACTCCCCCAAAACAGTCAAAACCATAGGGCGACTTCCCAAAATAGTCAAAACCATAGGGCGACGTCCCCAAAATAGTCAAAACCTTAGGGCGACTTCCCCAAAATAGTCAAAACCATAGGGCGACGTCCCCAAAATAGTCAAAGCCATAGGGCGACGTCCCCAAAATAGTCAAAACCTTAGGGCGACTTCCCCAAAATAGTCAAAACCATAGGGCGACTTCCCCAAAATAGTAAAAACCATAGGGCGACGTCCCCAAAATAGTCAAAACCTTAGGGCGACTTCCCCAAAATAGTCAAAACCATAGGGCGACGTCCCCAAAATAGTCAAAACCTTAGGGCGACTTTCCCAAAATAGTCAAAACCATAGGGCGACTTCCCCAAAATAGTCAAAACCATAGGGCGACGTCCCCAAAATAGTCAAAACCTTAGGGCGACTTCCCCAAAATAGTCAAAACCATAGGGCGACGTCCCCAAAATAGTCAAAACCTTAGGGCGACTTCCCCAAAATAGTCAAAACCTTAGGGCGACTTCCCCAAAATAGTCAAAACCATAGGGCGACTTCCCCAAAATAGTCAAAACCTTATGGCGACTTCCCCAAAATAGTCAAAACCATAGGGCGACTTCCCCAAGATAGTCAAAACCATAGGGCGACGTCCCCAAAATAGTCAAAACCTTAGGGCGACTTCCCCAAAATAGTCAAAACCATAGGGCGACTTCCCCAAAATAGTCAAAACCTTAGGGCGACTTCCCCAAAATAGTCAAAACCATAGGGCGACGTCCCCAAAATAGTCAAAACCTTAAGGCGACTTCCCCAAAACAGTCAAAACCACAGGGCGACGTCCCCAAAATAGTCAAATCATAGGGTGACTTCCCAAAAATAGTCAGATCTTAGGGTGACTTCCCAAAAATAGTCAGATCATAGGGCGACTTCCCCAAAATAGTCAAGTCATAGGGCGACTTCCCCAAAATAGTCAAGTCTTAGGGCGACTTCCCCAAAATAGTCAAAATCATAGGGCAACGTCCCCAAAATAGTCAAAACCTTAGGGCGACTTCCCAAAAATAGTCAAACCTTAGGGTGACTTCCCAAAAATAGTCAGATCTTAGGTTGACATAATAAAATAGTCATTCCAAGGTCAAAGACTCGAACTACGGCCGGCTTGATTCCTATTCGGGATACGTAGGTAGCCTATTAAATAGGTTCAGCCACTCGATCACTTGATCATCCTGTCAAATATGGAGCCTTACTCTTATCGACGACCCGCTTCCTTCGAAAGCACCGTCGCCGAGGGGCTACTGTAAGTGCTCCAATTTGAGCTTGTTAGTATTTTCGTTAGAAAATTAACGAAAGTTATAACATTTCTAACAATTCCTAACATTCCTAACATTTCTAACCAAGTAAGGGTAGATTAGGGATTGCCAAAAAAGGATAAACCAAAGAAAGAATCTCAAAAAGCAAAAGAAATTAGAAAAATCCGAATTGGGCAAGTTGAAAAACATAAACTGCTGGATTTTTGAATTTTATTCTTCCTGTCCAAAGCCTGGAGCTGCATTTAATGAACAGTGCACGTTTACAATCCTATCCGCGCGGACATGTTTGACATTTCCAGAGGCCTATAAATTGGACCCTCCTCTCTCAGTCTACACAACACAAATCACACACAGCAACTGCACTCTGGCGAAAAATAGAGAGAAAACAGTGAGAATTCACTTGAATTGCCACCATTTTCTCTCCAATCTTTTCCAAATCCCACTCACTCAAAATACTTTCAAATAACTCTCATACATACTCTCATACATACACCAATCCAAGCTCAAATCACCCCTTGGGAGGAGGATTAGAGAGAAAACATAGAGGACTTCATTGTTATCTACTTGTTTTCTCTTTAACCAACTCAAATCATCAACCCTAAACACTCACTCAAACACTCTCACATTCAAGCCTCAAACACTCTTACATTCAAGCCTTCAAACACAAAACACATGGAAGATAGGTATAACCTCCCTCTCCTTACCCTAAAATTCATCCATGCATGCATTTTCAAGCTACAAAATGTAGTTCATTCATCTTCTTGCCTTAGATCCAAGAAGATCACCATGGAAGTTCATCTCTATGGATGATCTTCTACAAGGATCTACATTATTTTCAAAGTATTCTTACTTTCTTACAAAGAAAACACATTTTCAAAACCCTAAAAATCATTTTCATACATCAAATCTCATTTTCAAAGGATAAAATACCCCTTCCCAAGCAAGTGAAGTGCTTAGTCCTAATGTACCCCAAGGATGGTTTGATATAGTTGATTCACCACTAAAATGTCAAGTGATCACTAATCAAAACCTAGGGAAATGAGGACAAGCATGGATGCCAAATCCCCTTTTAAATCATGTTTTTCTTCAAGAAGAAGTTGCTGTCCAGTAGCAATTTCTAAGACCCCAGTCCATGGTCTAATTTTTTGGACACAGATAAACTTGGAATTTGGTGTTGACTACAAAACACTTTTTGTAGCCAATATCCAGAGCTTTCCAGACATATTTTTACATTATTTTTTTCGTGAGTAAAACTCCCTTTTTCAAATTTTCCTTTAAAGGTCAGTTCATCAGTCTCTGGAAATCCAGATTTCACATCTGAGGTTTCCAGAAGGTTTTGGTCCCTCAAATCATCTCCAAAATGGGAAGTTATTTTACAGAAACCTTATTTAAGGTGTTTTGAATATTTTTCATTCTCGGACCTTTCCCAGATTCTGGAGTTTTCAAGCCCTAAAGTCCATTTTAAAATCAAGTGTCCACTGCCTTTTTCATTCTGGCAGAAATGGTTTTCAACTTCCAAAAATCTTTTGAGTGTCAAATCTCAACCCAAAAATCACACCAAAAATCATGGGATCTGTCCAAAGTCTAATAAAGAATCCCCAATTTTTACTTTCCTCAGTTTCAACTTATTTTGGCCAAAGTAACACACACACACACACACAAATGGTTTTTAAGTTTGGAAGACTCGTTTCACGAGGCATTCCGGGTGCACACTAACGTCCTTCCCGGCGTGTAACGTGACCTCCGAACCCAAATTTCTAATCTCGGGCATTTTTCAAAGTTTTGGCCCTTAAAACAAAAATGGCGTGGCGACTCCGTTTGATTTCAAAAAAAAATCGGGTACATCACACTTACACCATAGCTATGGCAGAAGAGAAAAGTAAGAAGAGGTCTGAGAAACCAGAAGCAGAGGCAGCTGGAACCAACCAGGCTTCAAATGGAAATGGCTATAAAGGGAAAAATTGGACTCGGGCTATAGAAAAAGCCGAGGTTTTTACCCCCTCACCAAAACTATTACTGAAATCATGCAGTTAGTGAATCTGCCAAATCTTCGACCGCTTGATGAAAGAACTAAATACACCCGTGACAGCTTCAAGTAATGTGCCTTTCACAAGGACCACGGACATGACACGAAAAATTGTATCTCCCTCAAAAGAATGATCCATATATGGGTAGACGAGGGAAAACTAGATCTCTTTGTTATGCGAAAAGATAGCAAGTGAAAGCGAAAAGAGGATGATGACGATGATAAAGAAGATGAAAGGGACGACATGCCTTCTAGGGCTAAGCTTCATGTTATAAGGGAGGAAACTGTCTCCAATAAAAAATTAAAAGACCAGATCCATGAGCTGAGTAAAGTCTATCACATCCCCACCTAGATTCATAGAGAGGAGGAAGTCATTAGCCTCTACCTTCCAGAAAATGAACTTGAAGGACAGCATGCTAGAGCCATACTATGGAAGACTGGAAGGCTTTACCAACCACAAAGTCAGCGCCATGGGGACAAATGACTTGTTGCTGGAAGTGGGTGACTATCCCTTCCGAGCAGAGGCCATAGTAACATTTACGGTCATGGATCTGGCAAGTGACTACCATGCCATCCTCGACATTCCAAGTTAAGGCAAACATGGGATGGTTGCCTCCCTCACCAACGAGTTAAATTCCCTACGCGTGCTGGAGTCGGATGTATGAGGGCGACCCCAAAGGACTTCTTGGAGCATGTCATGAGGAGCAGAAAAACATCTAGAAAGCTGGAGGTGGACACACCAGAGGAAAACATGAAAATCTCTAAGTCTGTAAAGACTACTAACATCAGTTCTAGGCTCAACCAGGTTTTTGAATCAGATGACGAGGACCACATGATCCTAACTATACATGAAAATAATGACACAGTTATGTCCGACCCGAATTTAGCCCCTCATCTCGTCAGCGTCCAGAACTCGGGGTCTAACCCATAATTGAGACAAGTAGAGCTACCTGACGTAGACGAACTAGTGGAATTGGAAGACCTAGACATAAATAGTGAGGAGGGTAGAAGACTTAGAGAAATAAACATCGAAACCTTGCAGTTTTGAGACGGTCCAAAAATGGAGCCCGTAGATGAATTAGAAGAAATCACACTCAACCCCGACTATCCAGATAAAAAATTAATAATCGGGGGCCAGCTCTCCCCGGAAGAAAGGGAGGAAATCATCACCCTTCTAAAAAACAATCTGGATGTCTTCGCCTGGAAAGTTGAGGATATGAGGGGAATAAAGAAGAGGTAGCTCTCCACAAATTGAAAGTTGACCCATCTGCTAGACATATCAAGTAGACAAGGAGAATTTTTGCAAATGATAAGGAAGATGCTATCAAAGAAGAGGTGCAAAAATTGCTAAGTGCTGAAATTATCCGGGAAGCAATATACCCTGTTTGGTTGGCCAACGTTGTGATGGTCAAAAAACATAACGGGTTGCGGCGAATGTGCATGGATTTCACAGATCTCAACAAAGCCTGCCCAAAGGACAGTTACCCTCTCTCCAGAATTGACATGTTGGTAGACTCCATTGCTGGACATTCCACTCTCAGCTTCCTAGAAGCTTACTCTGGTTATCACCAAATAAAAATGGCCAAGGAAGATATTGAAAAAACGGCTTTCCAGGTAGCTGGAGGGATTTATTATTGCACTATGATGCTCTTCGGGCTAAAGAATGCAGGCGCAACCTATCAGCTCATGGTTAATAAAGTTTTTGGGGAGCAGATAGGCCGTAACATGGAAGCCTACATAGATGACATGGTCATCAAGACTAGGAGTGGCAGTCACACCCCTGACTTGGAGGAAACTTTTGTTAACCTACGAGAAAACAACATGAAACTGAATCCAAGTAAATGTGTGTTTGGGGTGACTGTCGGAAAATTCCTAGGCTTTATGGTATCACAAAGAGGCATTGAGGCAAATCCGGAGAAGATCAAAGCCTTAATTGACATGAAGGAACCTACCAACATCAAGGAGGTACAAAGGTTAAATGGAAGGATAGCTGCACTTGGAAGATTTATTGCAACGTCCGCAAAAAAATCGCTGCCATTCTTCAAAGTCTTGAAGGGGGCTAAGAGCTTCTCCTGAACATCTGAATACTCAGAATCATTCAAAAAGTTGAAAGACTACTTGGGATCCCCTCCTTTGATGAGCAGCCCGATTACTAAAGAGATGCTATTTGTCTTTCTAGCAGATCCTAATTCTAACCCACTCATAGTCTTTGCTGAAGAACCTGCCTAAGAGAGACTACAAGTAATGCTCCTAGATGATGAGGAGAGGTGTTGGATAGATGACTACAATGCAACGGACAAGCGGAAGCAGCCAACAAGTTGGTGCTAACGGCCCTAACTAAGAACCTTGAGGGAAGTGATGGTATATGGTTGGCTGAACTTCCCTTAGCCTTATGGGCATTTTGCACAATCGGGGAAACCCCATTCACACTGACCTTCGATTCTGAGGCTATGGCACCAGCTGAAATGGCTATCCCTACAAATAGATATTCAAACTATGATGAGAAAGTCAATAAGGTCAACATGATCCTAGACCTAGACTTAATAGATGAAAGAAGATTAGCTGCTCAGATGAGAATGGTGAACTATAAACAAAGGACCAAAGCCTATCAGGACAAAAGGGTCAACAAACAACAGAGTATTCCAAGCGAGCGATTGGGTACTTAGAAAGATTGAAGCAACTCGCAGAAAGGCTAAACAAAACAAGCTATCCCCAAACTGGGAAGGCCCCTACATCATCACTCAAGTCATCAGAGAAGGGACCTATAGAATGAAGACTAAAGATGGGCAAGAGCTTAAACATCCATGGCATTCTGATCATCTACGGAAGTATTATCATTAGTTTTAGTCTATTTTTTATGTAATAAATTAGTCTTTGTTAGTCTTTTCCTTTTCAAGTAAATATAGGATTGCAGTTTGATGTAATAAGTGTCAGTTAATGAAATTCAGCTTTTCTTCAAAAACAAGTAACTAGCAAGACAAACATTGGAAGACGAGGAAAAGCCTCCTCGGCATCCATGGGATAAAATCCCAAAAAATTGCCTAAGACCTATGTCGAATGACCTTCCTCGGCATAGAGAGGTAAATCATCAAAAATTGCCTAAGACCTATGTCGAATGACCATCCCGGCATAGAGAGGTGACATCAAAAATCACCTAAGACCTATGATCGAACGACCCTCCTCGGCATAGAGAGGTGACATCAAAAATTACCTAAGACCTATGACCGAACGACCCTCCTCGACATAGAGAGGTAAAGCATTCAAAAATTGCCTAAGACCTATGATCGAACAACCCTCCTCGGCATAGAGAGGCAAAACATTCAAAAATTGCCCAAGACCTATGATCGAACGACCCTCCTTGGCATACAGAGGTAAAGCATTCAAAAATTGCCTAAGACCTATGACCGAATGATCCTCCTCGGCATAGAGAGGTAAAGCTTTCAAAAATTTCCCAAGACTTATGACCGAACGACCCTCCTCATCATAGAAAGGCAAAGCATAAAAATAGTCTAAAACTTAAGTGTCATGCCGAGGAAACTTCCTTGGCCTAATGATTAAATTTGCAAAATTTATCAAGTGTTTAAAACCGAATGAGCTTCCTCGATTTGTACAACTTAGAACATAAAGGACCAGAAGGCTTTCCTCGATCTCCTAGAGATAAGTTTGGTGCTTAGCAAATATTCAACAAACAACAAGCATTCAAACAATCAATACAATTCTAACAAAGACAGTTCATATTAAAGCAATAAAATGAAGATGGCAATGAGTTGAAGAAAGGCATTGTATTAATATGAAAGTAGAAGTACAAGCCCTACTCTATTACATCAAAAGAAAAACAAAAAATCCCTAAGCTTGATCATCTCCTCTAAATAGCTCGTCTTGATCGACGGCGGCATCTGGGATGATGACTTGATCAACTTGGGACACCTCAGCTTGGGCTCCCTCGGTTGGCTCTACCGCGGCTTCAGCTCCCTCGTCTTCGCCAGAGCTCAGGACCTCGTCCTCAATTCTTTCAATTATGGCATGAATGTTTTGTGGATCAAGAGGGGAGGAACCCAAGCAGGATGACCAGCCTGAGCGTCAATGGAGGCGATCACCTTGAGAGCATTATCGGAGAAGGGAACAAGGTATGAAGAGATCGGGTAGCCTTATCATAAGAATCCTAGCATATAGGCTGAGCAAGCACCTCTAGGTCGAGGTTGAGAGACGTGTCTTCCATGGCTCGCTTGGCCAAATGTAAGTACCCATCAGTGTACATCGTGGCCATCTTCTCAGCCACTGCTTGTTTGAAAGCCGAGCTGGCTTTATAACGAGCAATGCTACTTGCCTCCCTAGATGGGATGCTTACCTCCAAATCCTTCAGCTAGGCAGCAGTAACTTCCTCGGCCTTCTTCACAACCTCAGCCTTTTCCTTCTCCACCTCGGCCTCCCTTAGCTTGGCCGCCTCATCAGCACGTGTTAATGCCTCTTTGGCAACCCTTCCTTCTTCCTCGGATTTATCCCTAGCCGCCTTAAAGGCTTCAGCATCAGCCCTGAGCTATTTGAGGAGCTCCCCGGCCTTCTTTAGGTCAGCCTTGTCCTTGCTCGCTTGCTCTCAAGCTTCTTGTCGTGGACCTCAATCGCCTTGGACTTGACGGCCTCATAGGCCGTGATCAAGGCAAGTTGTATAAGGAAAGAAAGGAAAAATGGTCAGTAAAAGACTATATGAATAACCGAGTAAAGAAAAAGAAGGGACCAAAAAGCATACCTTACTCAACAGAAGGCCCTTTCTATTAACAAGATGATCTGTGGATGGCTTAGCCGCAATAAGCTGGTCCACGTACTCCTCGTCAAAGGATCTGAAAATAACAGCCCGGCGAACCCTCTGAGATGGACCTTTACGAGCAAGGAGATTCATGCCCTTGAAGATTGGTGCCTCCTTTACCTCTTGTACAAACTGCTCGGTCTCAGCATATATTTTTTTATGCCGAGTAGAAAGTACAGTAGAGGGAGCAGTTGCCACCCTCTTTGATCAACCATCCACATCGGCTTCTACCCTTTGTCGTTTGGGTGCATGGGTCCTTACCCTAACATTTTCTTCATCGGCCCCACGTAGGCCGGCCGCCTTTACAGCCTCCTCGGCTTCAGGAGTAGGCATGCCCTGGGAGATCTCCCCTTCAGCTCGGGCCTCCTGCCTATCATGGGTCTCCTTGGTGGAAGCCTCAGTTCCCCATACCGGCTTTAGGGGCAAGGCCCCAGCTTCTTTAGAGGCCAAGATGGCCTGCCTCTCTGTGGCATCTGAATACCTCTTATTTTTGGCCGAGGAATGTGAAGTCCTCCTCTTCAACTTAGCCAACTGGTGGGGATCAGGAATCTCCTCCTCCATTTGTTTGATTTGCGCCTCAGCTAGATCTAGAAAGGACAAGAAAAACCAATCAGCAAAGGCAAGAATACAATATAGTAGTTAAAAAATTTAGCAAGCATTAAAGACGAGAAGGAAAAAAAAACATTACAGGTGGGAAAATCATCAACGGTCAAGCATCGATTTTCGTAAAGCTTGCATATGTCAAACTCATCACGGAAGACAAGGTTGGGATGCACCCTCCAATCGGGATATCTATTCCCCCTAGACACGAGGGTCATGGGCACTAGACCGTCTAAGGGACCAGGCATAATGCCGGCCTGAACAAAATACCTATGGTCAGTCTCCAAGGTCGACCAGTACAGGGTGCCCACCTCGGCAAATTGCCATAACCTTTTAATCAACATGATTGTTCCACCCCGACACTTTGCTCGACATAGGATAAATAAGCTTAGGTTGGTTGGGATCACTCCTTATCACCATAAGCCTGGAATCCTCCTTGTAACTTACGGTGAAAAAGTGGTGGAAGGCAGACTGACAAGGTTTAAAACCTAAGGTACGACAGAGAACAATAAAGCCTGTGAGGAACCTCATACGGGATAGCTTTCATATCCTCAAGGAACTCGTTTATGAATGGATCTAAATGGAGACGAAGGCCAAGTTGATGCAGGGAACTTGAATCGGACTGCCTTTTCCACTACCTGCTTGCCATACAAGGAGATCAATAGGATACCTGCTCCGCTCGTGCTCTTTATAGCCGACCCATCAGTGTAAAGCGTCAAAAAATCAAAGGGTAAGGTTGGAGGTTATGTCTCCATCATGGCACTCGGTTCTGATGTGGGATGCTCGTGAGTAAAGGTTGTTTCTACCAGGAAATCAACCAAGGGTTGAGATTGCAGTGTTTTCCTTGGCTGATAGGTGATTTCGAACTCAGTAGCTCGATAGACCAGTTGAGTAGGCGCCCCGAACATTCAGGTCGATAAAGAATCTTTCGTAATGAGTTGTTGTAGACTATAATGGGATGAGCTAAAAAATATGCTCGTAACTTCCGTGCTGCGATGACCAATGAATAATCCAACTTTTATGTGTTGAAGTATCTGATCTCCACATCATTTAGGGTCTTGCTAAAATATAACACTGGTTTCTGTACTCCCCCAGTCCCCCTTCTTACGTGATGAGAACTGCGGTGACCTCCTGGTCGGTTGCTGAGAGGTAACGTAAAGAGTCTCTCCATGAATGAGGATGCTAAGTAGTGTTGGCCTTCCAAGGTAGTCCTTCAGTTGATGGAAGGACTCAGAGCACTATTTTATCCATTCGAATGACTTCCCTCCTTTAAGTGTTCGAAAAAAGGGAAGGGATCTCTCTGCTGACTTGGCAATTAAACGATATAGAGCAGCTACACATCCGTTTAACCTTTGCACTCCTTTGATACTGGATGTCTCCTTCATATTAATCAGGGGGCTATGTTCTCGGGGTTAGCTTCGATTCCACGCTAAGAAAGCATAAAACCGAGGAACTTCCCTGCCGTTACTCTGAACATGCACTTGCTCGAGTTTAGCTTCATATCATTGTTTCTCAAGTTTTCAAAGGTCTCACAGAGATCTGCTATGTGGTCATCGTTCTTTGTCTTGATCTTCATGTCATCTATATATGCCTCCATGTTTCTGCCTATATAAATCCCAAAGAACTTATTCACCATCCTTTGATAAATAGCCCCTGCGTTCTTCAGATCGAACGACATCATTTGATAAAAGTATGTTCCTTCATCGGCTAGGAATGTAGTGTGCTTTACGTCGAGCTATGACATTTGAACCTGGTGATACCTCAAGTAGGCATCCAGAAAGCTCAAGTTATGATGGGCAGAAATGGAGTCGACCAAGCGATCGATTATGGGAAGTGGGTAGAAATTTTTAAGACAAGCTTTGTTGAGTTCTGTGAAATCCACGCACATTGTCCATTTCCCGTTTGCCTTCTTGACCAGTACCACGTTTGCTAGCCATGTGTGGTATCTCACTTCGCGTATTATTCCTACTCATAGGAGTTTGTCTATTTCTTCCATTATCATAGTGTCCTTTTTTGTCCCAAATGTCCTTTGTTTCCGCTGAACGAATCTTGAGTTGGGGTCGATTTTCAACTCGTGAAAGACCACGTCTTCCCTTACTCCCCTCATGTCTTTAAATTGGCAGGCAAATACGTCAAGGCTCTTTTTCAAAAGGTTGATCAGTCCCCTTCATTCCTCCTCGGTCATGTTACTTCCTTCGTCATTTATGATCATGTTGATATTGGAGTCATGCCATGTCTTGAGTGACTTTGAAATGGTGATGCTCGTGTCCAGTGTTTCAATATTTAGATTTTTCTTTGTATTCATCCGTCTCATTACATATTCCAAGAACTCCTTTGCTCGTCCTCTAACGCAGCTGATCCCATCTGGTGTGTTAAATTTTACTCGTTGAAGGGGATGAGAAGCTACCATGCCAAATTTGACCTAACTTGGAATCCCCGAGATAGCGTGATAATCACTTTTCACATCTATGATCATAAAGTTCACCTTTTGCTCTGCTCGGCACGGAGCTATACCGAGCTTGATTGTCAACTTGATCATTAATCTCATCGTCACTTTGTGGATCGTGAATCCTTCTAACTTACCTGCATAAGGGGTAAGCATAGTATCTGGTAGGTCCATCTCCTTGAATTTTTTATAGTAGAGGATATCCCTGCATGCCCCCGTGTCAATGAGGATCCTCCTCGCCTTACAGCCATCGATCCTACCCTTGATGACTAAGGGTTGTTCGCGAGCAATATGGCTAGATGCGAGCTCGTTTGGAGAGAAATAAATTGTTTCCTTGCATTCTGAACTCCATGCCGGCACAATGGGCACTTTCATGAGGAAAAAAATATTTGACTCTTCAATGATGTTATTGACGGGATCTCATCTTGAATTACGTTCATGTCCTTCCTTGTAACTCGGTCTGCTCTTCTCCTCGGATCGGGGTCGTGATCCTCCTTTCTGTCCCTCTTCCTATTGTCTCGTTCAATTAAGTGTTCGAGCTCTCCTTCTGTTGGATAACCTTCTTCAGTGCTAAACAATTCTCCGTTGAATGACCATAATCCTTGTGATAGGAACATTATCTTCTTGTTCGCTCCCTGGATTCTGTTGTCTCATGAGGAAGTGGTCGTGGAGCTGAAAGATCCACCATGTTCATGATTTCCTCCCTCGGCTTTGCTAATGGGGTGAGTTCATCATCATATATCATTTTCGTGTGTGGCGCTCGGTCTTCCCTTGTATACTCTCTTCGTCCTTTCGTGGGGGCACCATGAACTAGTTCCTGGAATTCAGTTTCTCGAACCTTATTCTTCCCCGGACATGAGATGTTGTTGTATCGTTTCTGCTCGTCATCTCTACTAGACTCTCGTCCCCTCTTATCTTTTCTCTCGGCCAGCTCGGCAGTAGCTACTCTAAACACCCGTTCGTATAAATCTCCTGTGGGATGAAGGATGAACTCATATTGTAATTGTGATGACCTCATCCCTGCTTGGAATCATACTCCAATCATCTCATCTGTGATCCATTCTATCTGGTCGGCCGCCTTTCTAAACCTTGTATAGAAGTCCATTAATAAATCATGTTCTTCCTGTTTGAAGACTGGCAGGTCGATAGGTCATTTTTTGTGTGCGCCTGATATGGATAAGTTTTCAATGAAATTCTCTTGTAGTTTGTCCCAACTGTCAATGCTTCCTTCCTCCAGCGAGCGGAAGCACCATGGGCTGGTCTGTTGAAAGTACAAACAAAGGCCTTATAAAGCATGTGCTCGGCATCCATAACTAATGCCATTGTTGCTTCGAAATTGTGTTTGTGATCGCGAGTATTCTGTGCTCTCGTATACTTCTCCAAATCAGGGGGTTTGAAATCAGGCTGGGGTGGGGGTGGTTGAGCCTGTCCCCTTTGCTGCTAGCTCATTTCGTCACCCCCACATTCTGTTTCTTCGGTGGCACTGTCTTGCGAGAAGATATCTTGCGGGTAATCATCATGCTCAACTGGCTGGTCATTGTGGGCCTTCTCCTGTTGCCCAGTTGGGTGATTAATTGTCGCGTTACCTCCCAATGGGTTTT
This sequence comes from Adenophora triphylla var. japonica, assembly GCA_022495995.1. Lineage (NCBI taxonomy): Eukaryota > Viridiplantae > Streptophyta > Magnoliopsida > Asterales > Campanulaceae > Adenophora > Adenophora triphylla. The sequence goes on from JAFEMH010001067.1 coordinate 259,452, forward strand.
GTTGGGGTTGTTGCTGCTGCTGGAGGGCAGTAATCCTTTGACGAGCTGCCTTAATCTTCAAAATAAGGTTCAGTTCTTGGGTGGCATGCTCCACGGCGTTCAGTAGGGGAGAGATGGCGTGGTCGTTCTCGACAGGGATCTCTCTTCGCACTTCATTAGCTCCTTGGTCGAATTCTCGACAATGGAACCAAACTAATTGAGCCAAAATTGTATTTGGTTCAATCTAGACGAAATCAACTTATTGGATAACTAGATTCGCCTCAATTAAGCCTGAAACAGATGAACAAACAATAAAACTAATCAGAGGTTCCACCAGCGAAGGCCCTACGGCGTGAGAGTTAGAATATGTTAGAGAGAATAAGAAAATAATTAAGGGAAAAGGATTAGAGAATAGAATATACCCGATTTTAGAGATATGATTTCTTATTTATAGGGGTTTGGTGAATTAATCCTCAAGAATAGGGATTAGAATGGGAGTTGGATTAGGCAAGTAAATCTTAGCTATGATTAGGATCCTGGGTAGACTAAAATTATTTGGAAATACGACATCCCTAGCTCAATCCTGCTAAGTTGAGAGGTCCTCTCCTTGGCTTAGATCGAGGAGAAAGATCCTCGGGAAGAGTTATTCGAGAAAGCAATTCCTCTCATCATAGAGGCTCATGCTCGGTAACACCACAAGCTCACCCTTAGAGCTATCACCAAATGTTCAACTTGCTTTCCCTGGCATCTTGAATGGTTGGGGCCTCCACACGGGCTCACCCAAGAATGCTCTGGGCCTCCATGTTCTGAAACCCGAGCAGGCCTCCCCGAGCTAAACCCGAACAGGTCCTTGGGTTATTCTTTTCATTCACTATTTCCTAAAATGTTATGATACATTGATGTAGATAATTTGAGTTGGTGGGTGATCCCTCAATTGACAAATCGTTTCTTTGAAATGCCTCAAAATGGTTGTCACAATTCTATACAACTTGTATTAAAAACCTACTAAAAGTCACTGGAAAAGGTTGGAAAATACCAATACCATCGATAGGGGACCAATTTTATCAACTGACTATGACTGAGAAGATTGTATGCGATCTGCGCGAAAATTACCCTTAATCTATGTTACAAACTGTTCAGTGCTGCCCATAATCGATGTTACTGCTGTTAGTGTTGGGTGTTTGGATATTTAGACTGTCTCAAAGCATCTATTGAGTGAGAGCACTTTACACGGCCATGGCTATATATTCAAACTCTATGTACTATATTTTAATTGAAAGTAAATGAATAATGGTTATGATATGAAAATTAGTATGAAGTGTATTGAAACTTTGGACGTGTAATTTTTTTAAGATAAATATTCAGTAACTTCAGTATAGTAGCTGCTTATTAAAGTTCAGTGGCTTGACTTAAAATCATGAGCTGCAATGTCAGAATCACATCATGAAGAGTCTGGGATAAAATCAAGACCCATTGACATTGCCAGTGTATCCAAAAAATTCATAAAGTTGTCTGCAGAAGAAAATGTGAGTCATTTAGCGTACATGGAGGAGAAAAGCTTAAGGAGAAGCTGGAGAGCCCAGTGGAGATTGTGCAACCTGAAATTACCCGAATCTGGCGCGCGGATCGGACATCTCGCGGCTGGGCGGCCCTTTTACTGCATTTTTCGTTTTAGAATCGCCACACCGTTTTGATTGTGCCCAAAACATTGAGAAAATGCTTTGTTTTATTTTGTTGTGTGATGAGATTTTTGAGTTCGGAGGTCAGGTTACACTTCGGAAAGAGATATTTTGAGCTCACCGAGTCGCCTCGTATATACGAGTCTTTCGATACTCTTCTTACTTTAAATGTTATATGTGTGTGTGCGCTTTTAACTAAAATGCATTAATTAAATAATTGAAAAGACAGTGCAGAAATAATAACAAACCGCTATCACCGTCAGACCTCCATAGTGCAGTGGAAGGCCTTGTGGCATCATTTGTACGGTTTGGGTCTGCGTGAATAGTAAATCTAGACTACATTGTAAGCAGTAAATTTAAAGCAGTAAAGTATTTAAAAACTGAAATTAGAGTAGTATTTAAATGTGCAAAAGGAGATTATACCAATGTTGGTTTGTGTCTATCTTTCGCGGGGGAATGTGTTTGGTTTGAGGGTGAATAGGGTTTTTGGGACGTCGGAGGTCGATTAGGATGGACCGGGAATGACTGGGATCGACCGAAGTCACTTCGGAAGGACTTCGGAGAGCCTCGGGAGGGCTTTAGAGCACCTCGATAAGGCTCGGGAAGGACCGGAAGAGGTCGGGATAGCCTCGAGATGGCTTGGGATGGCTCGGGACGGCTCGGGATGGCTCAGAATGGATCGGGATCGCCTAGGGAAGGACCGGGATTCGACCGGAATTGCTTCGAGAGGACTTCAGAGTGCCTTGGGAGGGCTTTGGAGCACCTCGGGAAGGCTCGGGATGCCTCGGGAAGGACCGAAAGAGTTCGGGATGCCTTGGGGAGTTGCCTGAAGGCTGGGGGAAGAGAGGAGAGAGTTGAGGTATGAATGAAATGGGAGGGGGAGTCTTCTATTTCTAGGCCTCAAAAAACTGCAATATGGTCCGTACGGACCATTGTGTAATTACAATTTTATGGTTTTCCTGAATTTTAGGGAATATTGTGGACTTTAGGGTGATTTTTTTCATTTTAGTGTGTTGAAGTAAGTGTTCGTACGGACCATTCTTACTTTGCAAAGTGGTCCGTACGGACCACTATGTCAATTGGCCATATTTTGTTATTCCTGCAAAGTCCTTGAGTTCCCTTTTATCCCTGAAAGGTCCTCCCTTGGTTTGGTTGGTGGTTTTGGACCTTTTGGACATTACGGGTCATTGGGATCACATATGCGTGAGTCCTCAGTGTTTCTTGTATGTTGGATGGAGAGCGGTCCGGATTGGGGTACTTATAGAAGCCCTCGGCGACGTCACTTATGAAGGAAGTGGGGTCGTCGATAAAGATAAGGGTCCTGATCTGGATCGCTTATTGGGAGAGAGAAGATGACCGTGTTGGTCGAATGGCTGAGGACGTGGTGGTGTCCTGGGGTGACCGCTTGGGTCGGATGTAAGGACATGGAGGTGTCCTGAGGTGACCGCTTGGGTCGGATGGTTGGACCCTTTAGTAGGATTCCTACGTATCCTGAATGGGAATCAAGTCTGATCGTAATTTGTGTGTGAGATGACCATTTGGGTCGGGTGGTTGAGGACGTGGTGGCACCTCTGACTGAGATTTTGTCGCGTATGAGGATGTGGTGGCGCCTCTGAGTTTGATCTTGGGAGACGTTTGTGCCTTGAACTTGATTTTTGGGAGACGTTCGTGCCTCGGGTGTCGGACTTACGATGACGGTCGGTGTTACTTTTGCCATTTGGCGAGATCCGGGCTTACGTATGACGGCCGGCGTTACTTTTGCCATTTAGTTGGCGATATTCGGGCTTACGTAAGACGGCCGGTGTTACTTTTGCCATTTAGTTTGCGAGATCTGGGCATACGTGTGACGGCCGGTGTTACTTTTTCCATTTAGTTGGCGAGATCCGAGCTTACGTATGATGACCGGTGTTACTTTTGCCATTTAGTTGGCGAGATCCGGGCTTACGTATGACGACCGATGTTACTTTTGCCATTTAGTTGGCGAGATCCGGGCTTACGTATGATAGCCGGTGTTACTTTTGCCATTTAGTTGGTGAGATCCGGGCTTACGTATGACGGCCGGTGTTACTTTTGCCATTTAGTTGGCGAGATCCGGGCTTACGTATGACGGCCGGTGTTACTTTTGCCATTTAGTTGGCGAGATCCGGGCTTACGTATGACGGCCGGTGTTACCTTGCCATTTAGTTGGCGAGATCCGGACTTACGTATGACGGCCGGTGTTAGTTTTGCCATTTAGTTGGCGAGATCCGGGCTTACGAATGACGACCGGTGTTACTTTTGCCATTTAGTTGGCGAGATCCGGGCTTACGTATGACGGCCGGTGTTACTTTTGCCATTTAGTTGGCGAGATCCGGGCTTACGTATGATGGCCGGTGTTACTTTTGTCGGTTTAGGAACCAAACTGCATGGATTATGCTGGAAATGGCCTTCGGACGGCCAAGGGCAAAGTTTGTAAGGGCAAAAGAGAAAATTGCCCGGGGCTGCAAAGTGGTCCGTGCGGATTTACTTGCACTTGCAAAGTGGTCCGTACGGACTCTTATGCAAATCTGATGTTTTTAAGCAAAATCAGATTTGAACAACGCCATTTCCATTTCCTTTTCAAATTTCAGCCGCGAAGGAGAAGAAAAAGAGAAGAGAAAACCCCATTTTTTAGCCAAATTTTCCTGAGAAAACCCTTCCCTTCCAAATTGCTAGATTACTATCATGGCGGAAGGATTGATGCTTGGACGTCGTCAAAGAGTCCGAGGAGCCATGGAGAGGAGGTTGGATCTCCAAAGGAACTTCTCTCCCTACACACCTTCAACAATCAATCTGGATTAGTTGTATCCGGATGCGAGGGTGCACACCTTGCGGGGGAAAATGGTAGTGGAGGTAAGAAATCAAATTTTGTTTTGATTCTTGCTCGAAATGGTGTATGCTAGAACTAGGGTTTTAGTTATCGCAATTTGGGGCTTTTGTTGTTGCCATGATCAATTTGTGAAATTGATGTTGAATTGTTGAAATTGGGTGTATATGAATTGTGGGTATGTGATTTTTGTTCAAAATGCGGAGTTTAGCTCTTATTTATGAAAATAAAATGCCTCTCCTTGAAATGCATGCATCGGTGATTTGTACCTTGATGCTATTTTTGTATATACATGGTTTTTTGTTGGAAAATTGCCGTGTAGGAACGGACTTTGTGTGGGAAATTTGTGTGAAATGTGCCGTATTTTTGTGACAGACTTTTGTGGTGTGTGCCGTGTTTTGTGACAGATTTTTGTTTGAAAGTGTGTCACGTAGGAACGGACCCTTGTTGAAAATGTGTCGTATAGGGACGGACCCTTGTCTTTGAAAATGTGGTGTGTAGGGACGGACCCTTGTCTTGGAAAATGTGTTGTGTAGGGACGGACCCTTTGTGTTGAGAAATTGTGTGTGGAGGGATGGACCCCTTTTGTTGAAAAATTTGTTGTGTAGGGACGGACCCTTGAAAAATGTGTGAGTAGGGACGGACCATTTTGTTGAAAAATTTGTGTGTAGGGACAGACCCTTATGTTGAAAAAATGTGTTGTGCAGGGACGGACCCTGGTGTTGAAAAATTGTGTGCCGTGTTGTACGGTCTTTTGTGTTTGTAAATGATGTGTGTTATCATTTTTGTATACTCCCTCCGTCCCAATTCAATTGATACTTATTTTCTTTTTGGTCCGTCCCACACCAATTGATACTTACCCAAAATGGAAAGGAATCTTCACTATTTACTCCACTCATTCTCTCTCCTATTTTATTTTTTCACTCACAACATTCTCTCTCCTAACTATTCCTCCCACTCATTCTCTCTCCTATTTAATTCTTCATACTCACAACATTTTCTTTCACTTTTTCTCTCACTTACTTTTCCTTAATTTCCACACCCAAAAAGTTGGTATCTATTGAACTGGGATGGAGGGAGTATTTGTTAAGTATCGTTATTGACGTACCTTTGCTGTGTTTACCTGTAGGATGTGCCTTCGTCTGGGAAGGCAAAAAAGATGAATTCAAGGGGGTCCCTTGAGGCCATGATCGAGGTATGGAGGAACATGCCCGATATCTCCCGGAATGAGAGACCTAACCCTCGGAGGCTAGTTATTGCTTCTGGGCTAAACGTGTTCGTGGAGAACCTGACCGGGCTGGCGGAGACTCAGAAGAACAAAGGCGTTTTTCTGGCCTTGTCTGGGTATTGGTGGGATACCACGTACACCTTCCACTTTAGCTGGGGGGAGACGACGGTGACTCCCACAGATTTTGCTGCCATCATCGAGCTGTCCTCTAAGGGGGAGTCGGTGAAATGGCGGGACCGAATGTCTGATGAGCGCCTGACTGAGCTGTTGGGCTTTGCGCCTTGGCCCCGTAAGGGCTTGGGAATGTTGTATCATGAGGTGGAGGCACGGATTAAGGCCAACATCGGGGAGTAACGTCGGGGTACTGGGGTAGTGTCGGCGGAGATGCTAGCACGCTCATTTTTGTGGTTCGCCCTCTCCGAGACTTTGTTCTCGAACCACTCTACCACTGCTCTTTTACCTCTGCTTGAGAGTCTGGTGGATTTGGAGAGGGTATGTGATATTGCCTGGGGAGAGGCGGGCTTGGCTGAGCTCTACTTTGCCCTGGACAAATTCAGCGGGGGCGCGGTCAACTTCTTGGGGTGTTTCAACTTCGCGCTGGAGGTATGAGTTTACATGCTTTTCTAGTTTAGCATTTCATCATTTCTCCTTTTTCTTTTTCTTTTTATTTTTCTTTTTCTTTTTCTTTTTCTTTTTCTTTTTCTTTTTCTTTTTCTTTTTCTTTTTCTTTTTCTTTTTCTTTTTCTTTTTCTTTTTCTGAGCATTATTTGCTTTTTGTGGCAGGTGTGATGCTACGAGATCTTCCGGTGCCAGCCATGGGACTGGCATGACAAGGCCATGTTCGGGTACGGCGACGATGAGCTGGAGGGTGCCCCCTGGGTGACGCGGTAGATGAAGCTTCTGCGGGGCCTCACTTGCGACTCCATGTATTTGGGGGAGAAAGTCTTCTGGCAGCATAGCGCCGGTATTCCCCCTATTGCTCCGAGAGATCCGCCATTCCACATGATGAGCCCTGCTGAGATGGACGGGCTTGAGTTCGAGAGGTACCGGGACGGCGTGGGCGCCGAGGAGTTCATCCTGGAGGGCAAGGAGTATGAGGCCTTCATCAGGCGGAAGCTGAGGACACCTCAGGTGTTGGCGAAGGAGAGGCAGACTTGTTCGTCGCGTCCTCAGGATGTCCCGGTGCCTGGGCCGAACTTCACCTATGTCCGTGGGGATTCTAGGAGGAGGGTGTCGGTGCCCATCCCAGAGCAGGCTCCTGCTGCCTACTGGGTCGATCCAGATGCTGTGGTGAGTTTGTTTACTCTTTTCCATCTTGGCATCTTGTTCTGTATTTCTCTCTTTTGTCGAGTATTTATTTTTTGTATCTCTTTTTGCTGAGCATTTCTTTTGTTGTTTGTTGTGCAGGTCTTGGGGTGGACCGTTGACGTGCTCACTTGCCGGTACGTGGGGCTGAGGGATTTCACGAAGAAGCTCTTGAGGAGGATGTCCTGCGGGTCTTCGCGGAGTGCAGCCGTTTTCAAGCCAATGCCTTCGAGGAGGTCTATGGATACTCCTTCTTCGAGGGCTGAGGCAGACCCACAACTTGAGATGCCGACTCGGGAGCAGCATAGCTACGATGCGGGGACTTCCTCGGAGGGCCGGAGGCCGCGAACCTTTCACTAGTTCTTCCCTCCGTCCAGTGCACAGGGTGAGGGTTCGTCCTCGCTTCCCTTCTTTGATCCTTTTGTCGGCCTCACTTCTTCGGACTATCTGGAGTACTCGATCGAGGAGGGGGTCGAGCTTTCCGACGATGAGGAGGTGGCTGTCGGATTTGCCGGGATGCTGGGGTTCCCGTCAGGCGATAGCGATGGTGAGGATTTGGAGTAGGACTCCTTTTGTTTTCTTCCTCTTTTTTTTTTTGTATTCGTAGAATAGCAGACATTTGTATCTGTAATAAAATACTTATTTGACGAACATAGCATTTTATTATTGCAATGATTTATTTATTTGTAATTCCACGGGGACTAGCCTAGGAATTGTTTCTAGTTTATTTTATTTATTTGTGCATGTCGCATGAGCTGGGAATGCATTTGTGTTTAGTGTATGGGGGCTAGAATCAGCTTTGGCAGGGTTTTTGAGCAGTCGATTGCAAAATCCTGCTGTGGGCAGCAACTGTTTTGTGGTCGCTGAAAATTTAGCCAGGGTGCAAAGTGGTCCGTACGGACACTTCTTGCATGCAAAGTGGTCCGTACGGACACTTCTTGCTTTTGGAGAGGGGATAAGATTTGCTGAAAATCTGGATTTTCCTCATCTCCCCATTCCCAAATTGCAGTCATTTCGACCCTTCTTCCCCATTTTCTCAAAAAACCTCCATTTTTGCCATGGATTCGTCGTTAGTTCCAAGAGTTTCCCCGAGGCTTCCGAAGGAGAGGCAAGTGCACTTCCTTGAGCGGCTCAAGATGTGGATGAGGCACCACATGTGGCACAACAAGCAGGCTTTTGAGGTGAGATTTCAACTCTGCTCTGTTTGGTCCCTTAAGGAGTTAGTTCCTGATTGGGAGTTGTTGCGGGCGGCCGCAAGGTTCTGGGATGTTAGGAGGCATGTGTATAGCTTCTCCTACAATGAGATTACGCCCACCTTTGAAGATTTTCGGGCTTTGCTTGGAGGACCGGAGGTGGAGGCCATCTCGCTTCCTTTGGTCGGGGGTGCGACCGTGAGCGTGAAGCTCGCATACTTTCTTCGGGCTTCGCTGGAGGAAACGCAAGGTATGAAGTTTAATTCTGGTCATATTGATGTTTCTGCACTGCCCGAAAGATTTAAGGGTGATAACGAGAGTGATGTCTCATGGAATGCGTTTGCTTTATGAGTGATAGCAACACTTTTCATGGTCAGCTCCCTTGGGGTATGTGACGGGGCCTTGTTGGATGTGGTAGGGCACTGTCGAGCCGGTGAGGATGTTGCTCCTTTGGTTCTGGGCGAAACCCTTTACGGTATAGATCGCTTGGCGATGGGGGACAGGTTTATGCGAGGGGGAAGTCCCATTTTGATCACCTTGTGGTTGCGAGAGAGGCTTCAAGCTATACCTGTGTATCCGTCATCTTTTAGTCCATTGACGTTTGCTCAACGGCCCCTTGTCTTAGATATGGATCAGCCCGCTTGGGAGAGATGGATGACTTATCTTGGCACCCATCAGATCTGTTGGTGGGTTCCTCACTGGGGGATTGAGACTAGGAGGGCCTTTCATGAAGGTTCCTATGTTGTTAGAGTTCCGGGGTTGTCTTGGTCCTCTTTCTACATCCCATCGCTCGTTGCTCGACAGTTTGGATGAGGCAGGAGCCTTTGCTGGGCTGGAACGACATCGCCACCATGGAGGTAGCTTCTTTCTCTATGACAGATCCAGATGCCTTTCTTTTCTTTATGAGGATATGGAAGTATTTTGCCTTCCCTCCTTTGGTACTCCTTAAATGCCGGGAGAGTGTTATTTTGACCACCGAGTACCTGGATTGGTATGAGCAGCATATCGGGCGGACCCAAGTGATTTTGGGGAGCAGGCGCGAGGCGATTTTGAGGCAAGATTGCCATCTCAACTACAGCCTTAGGAGTGCAGAAGCTTGGTCTAACCCTCAGGATGTCACGGGAGATGCTTTGTTTGACTATGAGACTAGAGTTGACCGATTGACGAAGAGAGGTCCTCTTTTGCAGACTAGCAGGGGGGAGATCCAAGCCGAGGCACGGGCGAATGAAGCTCTACGAGCTACTGGATTGTTTGACTCGACGGGGAGGACCCCTGATCTCGAAATGCGGGAGACAGAGCTAGCTCACGTGGAGCGAAGGAAGACCCGCCGGGGACGAGGGAAGAAGGGGAAGAGTGGCAAAGGGACTAGCGCGAGTGGCGCAGAATGACCTCCTAAGTATCCACTCATTGTCATTGAAGACACCTTACTTGTTAAATGTATTAAGTTGTCTTTTAGCATGTTGTGAGCTTGAGAGTAGACTGTGCTTGTACTCATCAAGAAGTATTTTAATTATGGTGATTTGTGATTTACTTTTAAAGCTTTGTCGAGATGCAAAATCTCTTGCTCGCTTTTTGTCTAAGCCTTGGCGGCATCCAGTTTTGCATTTTTCGTGTATTCTTTAGTTTGGACCGAACCATTCTGAGCCTTGATGGCATCCAATTTTTAGGATTTTGTGTGTTTTTAGACCGAACCAATGAAGGCTGCCTACGTTCCCCCCGGACGGAGGTGCTCAGGTCTCCGTAGTTTGACACTCTTTTTGTGAATGAAGGGGAGACGGAAAAGTAGATATTCTTTAGGCGAAGTATCGACAAAGTTTGCTTCCGTTGACTGGGTTCATGAAGGGATTTCCGTCCAGGTCTGTCAGCTTTATGGAACCTCCGGAGAAGATCTTTTGGACCACGAAAGGGCCAATCCATGTCAGTTCCCATTTTCCAAGCAGGTTGGTTCGGGTGGGAGGATTTTCTTTGAGCACTAGATCGCCTTCCCTGATGTCTTGGGATTTGACTTTCTTGTCGAAAGCCCTAGCCATTCTGCTTTGGTAGGCTCAAATGTGTTACATGGCCTTTAGTCGGCGTTCGTCTAGTAGGGCCAATTCGTCGTGCCGGCTTCAGAGCCATTCTACCTCATTGATTTCATTTTCCAACAACACTTAGAGTGATGGGATTTCCAATTCAACGGGCAATACTGCTTCCATCCTATAGGCCAAGGCGAATGGGGTTTCTCCCGTGGCGGTCCTGATTGATGTTCGGTAGCCCAAAAGTGCCAGGTGCAGCTTCTCGGGCCAATCTTGTCCTCGTACGGTCATTTTTCTGATAATCTTTTTGAGGGTTTTGTTTGCTGCTTATACTACGCCGTTAGTTTACGGCCTGTAGGGAGAGGACTTATGGCGTGTGATCTTGAATTTAGCCAATAGTCTGTCGCATTCTCCTTCAAAGTGAGATCCATTGTCTGATATGACCTTGTTCGCGATGCCGTATCGGCATATGATGTTTTCTTTGAGGAACTGTGCGACCTTCCTGGAAGTTAGCACTTTGTAGGACTTGGCTTCGACCCATTTTGTGAAGTAGTCGATGGCTACCAATACGAACTCGTGGCCGTTGCTTCTGGGCAGAGCGATCTTCCCGATGACGTCGATTCCCCAAGTGGCAAAGGGCCAGGGAGTGGTCATGCAATAGAGATCATGAGGGGGAAGATGGTTAAGTTTGGAGAAGCGCTGACACTTGTCGCCGCTTTGGACAAAGTGGATGCAGTCTGCCTCCATGGAGATCCAGTAGTAGCCCATTCGAAGAATGATCTGCATCAGGGCTCTGGCATTCATGTGGGGACCGCAAGCCCCATTGTGGACTTAGTTCATGAGCTCATTTGCTTTTTCCTTGTTGATGCAGCGGAGGAGCGGTCCTTGACAGCGTTTCTTGTATAGCATGTCCCCAAGGATGACAAAGTGAGAGGCAAGGCATTTTAGGGCCACGATGCTCTTGCCTTTGATTCCTTCTTTGTATTTTCCTTCCTCGTTCATCAAAGAGGTTTCCCCGTTCTTGAGGTATTGGTAGATTTGGTTGTACCATGGCTCATTGACTGGCTCGAGCTCTGGCACGATTTCACAGCAGTAGGCAGGAATTTGCTTGCTTCCTACTTTGAATGGCTTTATCGCCTTCCCTACGGGGATTTCTACGAGTGAAGCCAAGGTGGCTAGGGCGTCTGCAAACCGATTCCGGTCTCTTGGCAAGTAGTGGAAGGTGACCTCTTTGAATTGCGCGATGAGGTCTTCCATGCAGGCATGGTATTTTTGCAACCCGGGTCTATCATTTTCCATTTGTTGGAAACTTGATTGATGATCAGGGCTGATTCCCCGTAGACCACTAACTCTTGGACATTCCTTTCGAAGGCGGCCTCTAGTCCGGCGGCGCATGCTTCATATTCGGCGGCATTGTTGGTTACCTCGAAGTTTAGCTTTATGGTGATTGGGGTGTGCTCGTCTTTTGGGTCGACCAAGAGCATTCCAATTCCATTTCCTCTTTTGTTGGCTGCTTCATCGAAGAAAAGATGCCATCGATTCTCGCCTTCAAGTGCAAAGATTTCTTCGTCTGGAAATTGCAGTTCGGGACCTTTGGCCTCATCGGTAGGGAAGTCGGCCAATTGTTCGGCCATTACTCGTCCTTTGATCGATTTCTGGTTTATGTATTTGATGTCAAACTCAGCCAGGAAAAAAGACCATTTGGCTAGTCTCATTGACAGTGATGGCTTGTTGAAGAGATATTTGACCGGATCCATTTTGGAGACCAGGTGCACTGTGTGCGATTGCATGTAGTGTAACAATTTTCCAGTGACCCATACTAGAGCTGCGCAGGTTTTCTATAGGGCTGAGTAGTTAAGCTTGCTGCCTTGGAACTTTCGGGTGATAAAGTAGATGGCATTCTCGACCCTTGACTCTTTCTTTTCTTGGCATAGCATGGCTCCAACTGTGGTGTCGGTCACAGTTAAGTATAGCAAGAGTGGCTTCTCCCCGTGGGGAGGACAGAGGATCGGAGGACTCATAAGATACGCCTTTATCTTTTCGAAGGCGTCTTGGCATTCCGGGTTCCACTTGATATTCGCATTCTTTTTTAGTCGAAAGATCGGCTCGCACATGGAGGTTAGCTGATTGACGAAGCGACTGATGTACTGCAGGCGGCCCATGAAGCTTTTCACTTTTGTTTGGGTTTGCGGTGGCCTCATCTCGATTATGGCCTTGATCTTTTGGGGATCAACTTCGATGCCTCGTTCTGTGACCATGTATCTCAAAACTTTGCCTCGGATTACTCCGAATGTGCATTTGGCAGGGTTCAACCTCATTGAATGCTTTCAAAGGCGATCGAAGAACTTTCTCAGGTTAATGAGGTGTTGTCCGTCTGATCCCTTTGAGTGGATGATCACGTCGTTGACGTACACTTCGATCTCTTTGTGGATCATGTCGTGGAAGAGTGCGATCGCTGCCCGTTGGTAGGTAGCCCCAGCGTTCTTTAGTCTGAACGGCATTACTGTGTAGCAGTAGGTTCCCCAAGGGGTTGTGAAGGAGGTTTTCTCTTGGTCTTCTTCGGCCATCTTGATTTGATTGTAGCCGGCAAAACTATCCACGAAGGACTTAACCTTGAAATTGGTCGTAGTGTCGACCAACATGTCTATGTTTGGTAGTGAAAAGTCGTCCTTGGGACTTGCTTTGTTGAGATCTCGGAAGCCCACGCAGCAGCGTACTTTTCCGTTGGCCTTGGTGACCGTGACTATGTTGGAGAGCCAAGTCGGGTATTCGATCACTCTTATGAAGCCGACGCAGAGCATCTTCTCGATCTCTTCCTTGACTTGTAAGGACCATTCTGGCTTGATTTAGCGTAGCTTCTGTTTAATGGGCTTAGCCTCGGGATTCAAGGGAATCCGATGTTCCACTATGGATGGATCTAGGTCGGGCATGTCTTGGTAGGACCAAGCGAACACGTCCACGAATTCTTTGAGCAGTGCAGTCAATGCTTCTTGACAACATGCTTAATGATTTGTTTAATGTATTGCTCATTTAATGTGTCTGCGTCTTTATCAAGTGAATCGTTATTAACTGTTTGTGATTTAGTTAATTTATCATTTGTTAAAGATGCAATGGGGGGATACTCGAAAAGATCGAAATTTTCATTTAAAGCGTAGGGGAATAGATTGTTGGCTACAAACTCATAATCTTTCGGCGTAAGGCCATCGGATGACTCGAGAGACTCGAATTCAAATACAACAGACTTGGAATGTGTTTCGAATCTAGACTCTAGGACGCGAGGGGTTAGACCAAGCTGTTCGATCATTTCCTCCTTGCTGGTCGCAGGTCCGGAGAAGGTGGCCCAGTTCTTTAGTGGCATTGTGGATGGGCTTAAAAGGATGCGAGGGTCGAAAGGCTTCGCGCTGCTGTCCCCAATCATGGCTACCACAGAGTAATCAGAAACAAAATCGACTAAGTCTGGTACTTCGATTTCTTCACTGAAAAGTTGTTGTAGTGATGGCTCGTTCCAGGCATCTTCTGCGGAGTCTTCTTTTCTTGCCTTGGGCATCGTTAGCTCGAATACTGACTCGTCCCGCTTGTTTGTGGCAGGGGTGATGACAGAAAGCTTTTTGAATTCCTCTACCAAAGAAGGGGTTTTCCCGAACCAAAATTCATTGTGAATAGTAGTGGTGGTGGGTCCCAGTAGAGTTGGTGCGTCAAGGAATTCTCTCCTGACGGGGTTTGGCTCGAGACCTCTGAACCTTTCAAGGTTTCGTTGGAGCTTCTCCCATTTGTCCATTGTTGCCGACCAATCTTGTTTGGCGTTGATCAGCTTTGTTTTCTTCTCTGTGTCTTCATTCAAATCACCGGTTTTCTTTGTGAAGTACCGGGCCATGTCGAAGTTGTAGGGGTGGCGGTCGGAGGTTGTGTACGAGCCTCTTTCGTTAATAACTGGGTGCTTTCCACGTGCAACTTTTCTGTCTTACGTAGCTTCTTTGGGAGTAGGGACGTACCCTAGGCCACTGCGGGTAGTTTGTTCTTTGACCTCGATGATCTTATGGGTGCATTGGTGGTGTTTGCCCAAATCAAGTCTCGGAATGTAATTCATGAGCTTCGTCATCTTCATGAGAGGAGGGATCCGGTCCCAATTCAGGGGGAGGTCTATGTGGAATACTTGGACTTTCGGGCTTTCAACCGTGAATCCTGTCAACATCATGCCTTCATCGTCATGCTTGATTTCCAGGATCGGGATGCCATTCGTGTTCATTTCTTCTGTGGTCACACTGTCCCCGTAAATGGCGGTGAGATCGCTTCCTTGAACAAATTTCACCCATTGGTGTAGAGTGGATGCCACTCCATTTATTTAGTGGAGCCAAGGCCGGCCCAAGATGGCGGTAAAGGTGATCGGGATGTCGATAACCTGGAAGTCTGTTGGCATCATCTACTTTTCGAACTACAGGTTCAAAGTGGCTACCCCCAAGACTGAGCGAGACGTTGAGTCAAAATCTTTAATCGTCTGAGTTGATGGCTTTAGTTCGATCGGCTTGATTCCTAGCAAGTCCATCATTTTGGCAGGGAGGACATTCATGGCCGATCCTCCGTCTACCAAGACCCGAGGGAGGTGACGCTCGTCGAGTTGAACGGTAATGTAGAGAGGCTCATTGTGGTTAGACCCCAAATTTCGGCAGATCGAGCTCAGTGAAGGTAATGATGTTACCATAGTGAATATTGCCGATCATTTGAACTGCCTCATCTGGGGTTACAGTGATTGGAACCATGGTCCGGGCCAGGCTTTCTTCCATCTTGAGCTTGTGAGGATAGGAGGAAGTGAGTAGGGACCAAAGGGATATGTTGGCTTCAGTGCGCTTGAGCTGGGTCAAGATCGGGTCTTCAGCCTCTGGGTCAAGACTTCAGCTTCTTTGGCGTAGGGGGCTTTCTCGGTTCGAGGCTGAGGTATGGCCGGCCTTTTGTCTGTCCTTGGAAGATTTATCGGGATCTGGCCGGAGCGAGTCAGCACGTTTACTTCTGGTTTTACTTTTCCTTTGCTTGTTTCTCCCAATTCTGTCATGGGAGGGCCCTGGTTAGCGTATGACCATGCATCGCATCTCAACTCGTTCACCATTATTGCTTTTGTTGGGGCTTTGACGATGGCCTTGATGTCTTCCCAAGATAAAAGTCCGGGTGTCAGGACGCTTGGACCGTTGGTTGTTGTACGGAGCTCGTCCCAGCTTATCATGTAGCAGAAATGGTCATGACCTTGAGTTGAGTTAGGCTGAGGAGATTTGTTGGGATAAATGGCATAGTAGTCAAACTTTCTAGATGGTTCTCCTAAGGTTCCAACTGTGGGATCACCGACTTCATATCTTTTTTTCAGTTTTTGTTGGGAAGAGGATTTTCTCCTTCTTGGGGGACGGTCCTCACTTATCTCATCTTGGAAATCAGCATCTAGACAAGAGGGGCAGTCGCAAACATCCCACCAAATGTGCTTGACAGTTTGTGGTGGTCTCGGAACCTCGGGGCGTTGACTCGGCATGTCCTTCCCTGGCAGGCCTTGTGACTTCATGTCGTAGCTACGGGTCTCGTATAGAGGCAAATAATTAGATCCCAGGGCATATTGAGAGACTCTGGGAGCTGAGGGAGCGGGCATGTCTTCTTTTTCTACGGGAGCCCCAGCTGGCTGGGGGGAGGCCAATGTTCCGAAATGACGCATGGCACCTTCGATCCAAGCCTACTGCTCGCCTTGGCCTTTTTCAAGAGCTCTGAAATCTTGCCAAACTTCTTCCATCGTTCGGAAATCTCTCGGGGGAGGAATTCTATTTCCCTCACTGTTATCTGTCGACTCTGACATGGGAGAGTGACGGACTGGTTTGATGGCTGAATCGGAAAGGTTGTCGGACCTTGCGACTTTGACACTGAAGAGATGTCTCCCGGGAACTCTCAACCACTCTCGGTTCGCTGGAGGGGGTGAAGGGTAAGGTTTATACTTGGGTAGGCCTTTTTTGGATAAAGGGGGGAAAGCTCATGCGACATGCAGTTTCCTCTTTATTTTTTTTATTTTTTGTTGTTTTAATTACTTAAAACGTGTTTTCTCAGAATCCTAAATGGGTTGGAAAAGATTGCTCTTCTTTTTCGCAACTATTTCTAGATCCTGGGTCAGTAGAAACCGTCACTACGGCTATAAACCCCTCGTTTTACACCTGTATTTCGACCTCCCAGGGTGGACAGCCCCGGGCGAGGGTCCTATAGGGCAAGCGGTTTCTACCGGCCAAAAGAAAAAACGAACCTAAGGACCGAGCCTGTCATGTTCATTTTAATGCGTCTTCCATGTGAATAGTGAACATAGCCCGTACCTAAAGTCAAGATCGGGTCAAGAGTTCGGCATGACCTCTCTTTACCTTGCTTGCGCAAGGGATCTATGACTTTAGGTTTTGGCTAGGTCATATTGTTATGGATGATGCATTAAAGGCTTGATGACATGGTGTCATATGGGCATGGACGTATATCCGGTACGGATCATTGTCTGGGTGTAGCTTTAGAAATCAAGATTTGGTCAAGATTTTAACATGACCTTTCATCGCCTTGCTTGTGCAAGAGATCTTGATTTTTGGGCTTTGACTCAGATAATGGCCGACATGAGATATGTATTCAGGCTTTATGACACGGACTGGGTCAAAAACCAACCGAGTCTTGGACTGAGTGTGACGCAAGAGTGCATGGTTGACACCGGCTAGGATGGAAAGTTTGGAATGATCCCGTGCGCGCTCGAAAGGCATAGGAACACCAATCGAACTGCATCTGAGACCATCCCGGGTTTGGGGTTGTAGTGTGCAGTGTACAGGATAAGAGTGCGCGTAGTGTGCGATCACTAAAATTCTTTTTCTGAGTAAAATAGAAAGTTTTGCAGAATGTATTTTAAAAGTATGTACACATATGTATTATGATGCATTATTTATTTATTTTTTTGAAAAAGCAAAAAAAGTAAAGCACATGCACACAAACACACACAACAGTTAAAGAAAAGGGTAAAAATGAAAGTTTGACTCTAATCATTGTTTTAAAAATCCTTCTTTTTTATTTTTAAAAGTTTTTAAAACAAAAACGTCCCCGGCGGAGTCGCCAACTGAAATTACCCGGATCCGGTGCGCGGATCGGACATCTCGCGGCTGGGCGGCCCGTTTGCTGAGTTTTTCATTTTAGAGTCGCCACGGCGTTTTGATTGTGCCCAAAACATTGAGAAAAGGCTTTGTTTTGTTTTGTTTTGTTTTGTTTTGTTATGTGATGAGATTTTTGAGTTCGGAGGTCATGTTACGCCTCGGGAAGAGATATTTTGAGCTCACCCAGTCGCCTCGTATACACGAGTCTTTCGATACCCTTCTTTCTTTAAATGTTGTGTGTGTGTGCGCTTTTAAATAAAATGCATTAATTAAATAATTGAAAGATAGTGCAGGAATAGTAACAAACCGCTATCACCGTCAGACCTCCATAGTGCAATGGAAGGCCTTGTGTTTGTACGGTTTGGGTCTGCGTGAATAGTAAATTTAGACTACATTGTAAGCAGTAAATTTAAAGCAGTAAAGTATTTAAAGACTGAAATTAGAGCAGTATTTAAATGTGTGAAAGGAGATTATACCAATGTTGGTTTGTGTCTATCTTTCGCGGGGGAATGTGTTTGGTTTGAGGGTGAATAGGGTTTTTGGGACGTCGGGGGTTGATTAGGACGGACCAGGAATGACCGGGATATAATGGAGTCGCATTGGGAGAACTTCGGAGCGCCTCGAGAGGGCTTTGAAGCGCCTCAAGAAGGCTCGGGAGGCCTCGGGAAGAACCGGAAGAGGTCGGGATTACCTCGGGATGGCTTAGGATGCCTCGGGATGGCTCGGGATACCTCGGGACAGATCGGGATCACCTAGGGAAGGACCGGGATTCGACCGAAATCGCTTCGGGAGGACTTCGGAGCTCCTCAGGAGGACTTTAGAGCACCTCGGAAAGGCTCGGGAGGCCTCGGGAAGGACCGAAAGAGGTCGGGATGCCTTGGGGAGTTGCCTGAAGGCTGGGGGAAGAGAGGAGATAGTTGAGGTGTGAATGAAATGGGAGGGGGAGCCTTCTACTTATAGCCCTCAAAAAACAGCAATATGGTCCGTATGGACCATTGAGTAATTACAATTTTTTGGTTTTCCTGGATTTCAGGGAATATTGTGGACTTTAGGGGGATTTTTTCATCATTTTGGTGTGTTGAATTAAGTGTCCGTACGGACCATTCTTACTTTGCAAAGTGGTCCGTACGGACTACTGTGTCAACTGGCCATATTTTGTTATTCCTGCAAAGTCCTTGAGTTCCCTTTTATCCCTGAATGGTCCTCCCTTGGTTTGGCTAGTGGTTTTGGATCTTTTCGACGTTACGGGTCTTCGGGATCACGTATGTGTGAGTCCTCGATGTTTCCCGAATGCTCGGATGGAGAGCGGTCCAGATTGGGGTACTTGCACAACCGAAGAAAGAAGGTTGTGTAAGTGGCAGTGTCCGTGAGAGGGAGAGGAGAAACCGTGAAAGGGAGTACAAGATATAACATGGTGAGAAGGTCAAGTTGGATAGACAAACGGAGTATCTGTGTATTATGACTTAAATTGGTGTTTACTACATACCTGTTTAGTGAGGAAAACTTAAATGCGTGTGATGTAAGGTCAACATTTGTGTATAGAACAAACTTTGCTAAAATGAAAGAATTAATAGCAAATTTCTGCAAGTAAACCACAAACTTTGCTATAATGAAACAATTAACAGCACCAAGGACATACTCTACTCTAGCTACAATCCAAACTCTGCTACCTATCAAACAGAAAAAATATGTCCAGTAAAAAGGCTTTCATTCTTGAAACAATTCCAGCTCTTTAGTCACTCTACTACTCCTCCAATCACAATCAAATTTTTTCTACCCATCAAACAAAGAAAATATGTCCAGTAACAAGGATCGCTGACATCTATTAACTCCAGCTATTCCATTTTTCCTGCAATTCCAGCCCCTGTGTATTGAGGGGAGGGGGGACAAGGGTGGGAAAAATAGGGATCACTTCTATAGCATAAGGTTGGTCAAGATTGCCAAAGCATACCTTTTTCAAAGTCATACTTAAAGGATTGTAGGTGTATAAAAACCGACCATATTGTTTCAAAATGTGATCATCTTTTTGAACACAAATTGTCTTAACAACCTTTATGCAGGTGCGGCCCACGGAAACAAAGTCTATATTATAATGTTTTCTCCATGACTCTCGATCACCATAATCCGTCATCAACAATATCTCAATCTTGTCTTCACTTGAGAACCCTGAGATAGATAGGCAATCATTTAATTGCCCAAGATAAGGATACTTGTTAAAACCCTTAAGAGGAAGCAATAGTCGAACAATCTCGTAACAGTAACTGCACGGCCGTGCGTTATGACATGCACGACCGTGCAAGGCCTGACATAATTTCCCTCTTTCCTTTTATGAATCAGCACGGCCGCTCCAGCTTTAATGCACGGCCGTGCAAGGCCTGTCTTGGGCTGGATCTTTATTTTCCTTCACCAAAATGATCTCCCTTGCTTCCTTTTCATCTGTTCCACTTTGTGAGTCTTTTTCCAAGCTTGATTTCAAACAAATAATGTCTCTGGGTCTTGTTTCAACCAAAAAATTCTATCAAGCATAAAATTCGGGAAATGTAATAAAATAAACTAATATTAACTAAAAATGAACTATAAAGTAAGCTAGTTTATGCTATAGAAATGATATAAAAATGTTATAAATGTCTATAAAATAGCCATTTATCAGGTAATATTTGCGTAAAAATGCATCATGCAATTCATCTCATGTGCTTATGCTCCTAGGTGTGAGCATCATTAAACATGTATTTGCATTCCCCTTCATGGTGTAGGGAAACATTTTAATCTAATTTGTTCATCAGTCACTCCCTATTTAGCTGGAAAGTGTGAAACATTCATCATATAATATCTCAAAAAGGTCAAAGGGTATTCAGTAGAAAGACTTTGATAATGAGGTAACATGGCAAAATGTTGACCCTTTACCTTGAGATTCTTTGATGCTTCGGACAGCACTATACAAGACACCGATGTGTCTACCTTAGGACGTAAGAAGTCCTGCATTGTTTGAGTCGGTGGTTCTTACCTCTTGGATTTTTGCTCCTCTACTCCGATGGTAGTGGGTTCAAGTTATAGTTCTAGGTCTATTGCGAGGGAATTTCCCTCGTCTAATTCTGGTTTATGATGACCAAGTTTATCAATATCGTCGTTCAATAGCTCCGAGGTAGGAATCAAAGAACGCCGACCAAGCATACACTATAAAATTTACTTGCTCAATCACAACAAGTCCCCGACAACGACACCAAAAATTTGATGGAGGATTTCTGCTCTTATTAAATTTACCTAGCAAGTGCACAAGTGATTCATAGTATAAATATGCACAAGCAAGGATTGAATCCACAGAGACTTATGTGTGAACAAATATATTTAAATAGTGCAAGCAGTAACTAAGAAAGGATTTTTGCTTGTTTGATTATTAAACTAAGAAAGCAAGAATTCAAGAAGATAAAAGAAATCAAGATCAACAACGGATTCATGGATTAAGTGTCATAACTATCATCACTTTATACTATTTCAAAGGGGATAAAGGGGATCAATCTCATTCAAGGGTCCGTTCACAAAAGTCATGGTTGGGACGTTTGATGTACGGATTGCAACCCTAATATTTCTCTTTTTTTATACTTTCTGCTAGTTTAATAGAAACAATCAAAAAATTCAATTAAATACTTAAGAACAATGGAACCTAGATTTGTTTGATTTTCGCTAGGACCTCAATTGATTCTATTCATCTCAATAATGGTCGATGTATAAATTATCCATGCTAGTGCAACAATTTATACCCAACTAATTAAAGAGATCAAAAGTATCTTACCATCATACAATTGAACCCAAGAAAGAACATTAAGAATATTGAGATGAACAAGAATGAGAATTGAATAGGAAGAATTAAAACCATAGCATAAAGATCCAATAATTATTTACCCAATCCACGAATCAAGAAGTTTAGCTACGAATAGCAATAAAAGAGAAAATAAGAAAATAAAATAAGAATATAAGAACCTGGATCTTGAATCCTTCAAATCCTTCTTTAAACAATTAAACTTAGAATATGATCAAAAGATGAGAGATCTCTAAAAACTAACTATGTGTTGTATATATACTAGGGAGGAAGAGGCTTTCCTAAATTGGATCCAACAATCTTCGATCCTTTTCAAATCTGGACATCCTTCCTCTGAACCGCTCCAATCCGCAAAGGGTGCGATCGCGCCCTTTAAGGGGTGCGGTCGCCCTGAGTTTCTGAACACTTTGTTGTGGTCGCTCAGTCTTGATGGCGTCGTTCCGTCCCATTTCTTGGCTCCTTTTAAGTCCAATTCACTCATTTTCCTTCATTTCCATGTACTTACACAAACACTAGAAACACATCAAAACATCCAATGGTTGAGCATAAAATAGGTCTAGAAGTATATCATTTGGATGGGTAAAAACACATCCATCAGTAACATAATTTAAATGCAATTATATATATATAAACAACATTTAACTTTAAATAATGCCAAAATATATTTCTAATTTATAAGAAAAATCTAACATTTTCTAAAAGATAACTGAGAACTTATAAACAAAAAACACTAATATACTAAAATTACTAAAAAAAACAAACAAAACAACTGAGATGTTACAAATAATACACAACAATAACTGAAAATAACTAAGAACCTTCACTTAATAAATGATTTTAACTGAATATAATTGAGAACATATACTTGTAATTACTTTACCTTAATTCTTTATCTTTACCAGTTGCATAAAAAGTTGAGCACTTGCTTCATTGATCGTCTTTGTTGTCAAGTTGTGATTCATATCAAAAACAGGATCGGGAACTGCAGGTTTGTCGACCTGAAAATCATCGCCTTTATCGACTGTCTTTTCTTTTGTTTTCTTCTCCTCAACAGTTTTTTGTGTGCTTGTTGCTTCTTCCCCTCAACAGTGTTTGTCTTCTTTTTTTGTTGGTTCCCTTTCTTCCTCACCAGTGTTTTTCGTGCATCTTCAAACTCAAAGTTCTCATCTACCTCCTTTGATATTCTCTTCATTGCTTTCCATCTTAGAATTTGAGATGGAACATTGTCTTTTACAGCTTCTTTCTCCTCATAAACACCATCAATCATCTTTTAGTTTTTCAATTCAGACATCAAATCCTCATTCTCCTTTTCAAGCTTCTCTACTTTTTCTTGAACTGGTTTCAATTATTTTTTCATTATATTTTTTCATTTCTTCCTATCCTGTAAAGATTGTAAATTTTCGGCTTGTGTTCAAATCCTTCAGAAATTTCATTTGTTCATTAGCAGCTTTCAACTTCTCATTAATGCTTTGTTCAGCATAACTTTTCACCACATTCTAAACCCGTTCTTCATGAGCAATTCTTAACTCATTCATCTTCATTTTCTTTTGAATTACTTTCTCCTTTATCTCCCTCTTCAAATCTGCAATTCTTTTATAAGCATCTTCCATTTTCTTCTCAAATTTTGCATTATTTTCCTTCCAAGTATCAGACCAATTCTTCTCGAGTTCATCCTTTGAAGTAAAAATCTCCTCCATCTCAGTAACCAATCTTTCCTTTTCATTTTTGGAGATCCCTGATTTCATTTTTGTATTTCTCAAAAGTCTCAAATGGAATACTTTCAGCTTCAACATTATCTCTGAAAATTGCAGAATTTGGATTTTGAAAATCATGTCGAGGTCTTCAATCGGAGTTAACATCCTCCTCTGCAACATTATCTGTCTTTTCCACAACAAATTCTCCTTCATTTTCGTACTCTATTCGATCTCCATCATCCACGACTTCTTTTTCTTTTCTCACTTCTTCTTCTCTCGGTGCTTCTATTTGTTCTTCTCTCTCTTATACTCTCACTTCTTCTCTCCCTTGTTTATTCCTCAGTTGATTTTTCTCAACAAATTCACTTTCCTCATTTGTTAAAGTTAATTTTTCATCAGAAACCTATTTAAGAAATATATAAAAAAATCGATTTTGAGAGTTTTTCCCGTACATCCCTATGCCTAACATTTATTTCTAAAAAGGACAGGCATTTTTGTTCATTCCTCCAATTCCTCTATGACAAAAGTATCCCCGCTTTGATAGACAACTATCAAAGTAGAAAACTTTGATAAATATCTATCGGAGCTAAAGAGCCTAAAAACTATGATACATGACTATTGAAACCAAAATAAATATGAGATTTATGTCTCAAACCAACTTTTAGCTTTGAGATATAACTTTCAGAGCTATTGGATAGCATTAGAGTAATAAACATTCCAACATGTTAAACCGAAAAAATAAATAAAATGTATATCTTTTTTAAGAATTGTAGTATTTAGTTTTGAAGGACTTTTGGAGAATTAATTCATAAAAATTAGCTAACATAATTATGTAAGTATTTTATGTCTAATATTTGATGACGCCAAGCTTTTCAGGGTCAGGAGCGGTTCAAGAATATCTGGCTATGATATTTTTGGTGTATTGATGTACCTAAATCACAACACAAAGGAGCACCGTTAAGGTCAAAGTTGGATGTTACTCCAACTCAGGCCCTCGGGTGTGAGAGTAAGAATACTGAGATAATAAGGCTTGGAATACCTTGGAGTGTGTGTGTGTTTAGGGTTTAGAGTAATATGGCTTACTCAATGTATTTGGAACTTACCTTGCCCAAGGGGACAAAGGCCTTCTATTTATAGGCAATGTAGTGGTACTTGTTGAGGTAAGCAATGAGATCAGCAATGAGATCAGCCCTAGGGGGCACTTTGGTATTTGACCAGCTACACGTGTCCGCAGCTAATTGGCCCTGTCAGGGAGGGAACATTGACTGCAGAGGGGGCATGGCTGAAAGGGACATGAACCGTGTAGATGGCTTGGCGCATTAAATGAAATAGTAGGCGCCTGACTGAGCCGCATTAAATGCGTGATGGGGGAGCCGGCAACTTGCATGTTAGAGCCAGTAAGCTAACTTGCTCAGTAAGGCTTGATATTAACCGGGAAGCAGACATGTGCCCGCGGTCAACATCGTGGCCACGGTCAAAGGTATTTGACGTGGGCACGGATGGAGCGGTCATGCCTCCTGCGGGCATGGGTCCCTGCGGACATACAATCTGCGGGCACGGACCCAACGGTCATAGGTCGTATGGGCACGAATATAGCGGTCAGGATCCTTCCGGTTTTTGATAGGATTACTGCGGGGAGGGACGCGGTCTTGACCTCAAGGGCCTATCTGTCCGCGGTCTTCCCCAGCGGTCTAGGAACTGCCACATCACTGGTTCCTTGGACTAGACCGAGCGCGGGCCCGGTCTAGTAGATCCGGGCTCATCAATGGCCCCTAGCTCCGAGTGTGATTATTTATGGTCTGAGCGAGGAGGTACTAGAAGCTCGGTAGGATTGGATCGCCGCTTTGGCGAGCACCAGTGTTAGCGTTTTTGTTGGTTATTGCTTGGCCCCATGGGCCTATGGGAACGTTCGGGAGGCACCAGTGAGAGACACGTGGCCCCTTGCATGCTGTGCCTCCCGGTTAATCACGTGGGCCCCTGGGCAGATGAAAAGACGGGGCGTGGTACGTACAGGGGTACGTGCCAGTCATCCAAGGGGGGTAATAAATGCTCAACCGGCGGAATTTTCGAATTTTCAAACGTTTGGAGACGGTTCAGGGTCCGAGGCGTGGTTTGTGGGCTAATTAATATGGGTTAACGGGTTAACCCGTATAGGTAGGCCTTATAAATACCAAACCCTTAAACCTCAAACCCTTTTACCGTTTCCAAACCTTCAAAGAGCCCTTGAGAGAGAATTTCTTGCTGCGATTTCTGTGCTAGCATTCTTCGAATCCAACCTTCCAGTCCTTTTTCGTAAGTAATTTTGGGGTGTTCCTTCTTCATCTCTTTCTGTTTTTCTTTTTTGGGTGTTGTAGAATGACTACTCGTGAGTTTGAACCCCGCCGTCCCATAGAATTAGGAGATGGATCCACCCCTGATACCTTTGCCATTTGTAAACGGACGGGGGGAATCTATAGGAAGGTAGGGCTAGGGTGGATAAGGCTATCCCTGCATAGCTTCTTGTATTTCTGTGAGAAAGACGATTGGGGGCCTTTCGTCCCACCCCGGTTGTGGGAGGCCAAGAGGAAGTACATTTACAATCGTGATGTACTGGTGTTGGGGGATCACCGTAGGCTAAGAAATTTTGTAATGGGGGTTTTGTGCAGGTTTCCCCGCGAGAGAGATCAGGCTCTGAACGCCGTTGAATTAGTGAGGAGAGCGATTCGCGTCCCCGAAGTAATTTGTGACTGGGAAAAGTGCGAACTGATGGATCCTGAACAAACCAATGCTTCGCGGGCACCGGGCATGGACCTGAATGACCCTTTGGATGTTCTGCCCCTGAGGACAGTATTCCCTAATGTGCCCGCGGCCCCTAATAACCCAATTGACCTGAGTAGCAGCGAGGAGCTGGAGCCTCTGAACTTTGAGACTACTGGAGGCGGGGAGAATGAGGATGAAGTAACTTCTGCCCGCGGTGATGCCACCGGTCTCTTTGGCTCGTCGAGCTCGGAGACCGAGGAGGATGACCGCGAGGTTGAGGATAGGAGGGCCGCGGGGACCTCCAAGAGGGCTAATGAGACGACGAACATAGTCGATGCCTTCTCTGACCCTGACTCCGAGGAGGAGGAGATAGTGGTGGCCCCTGGCCGGAATAAAGGCAAGAGGCCAGCAGCTGAGGTGAATCCCGGTCGTGGCCGCAGTAAGAAATCCAAGGAGGTGGCTACTATTGACTGGGAGGAGGACATTTATGATGTTTACAACGTTGACCGCAAGTCCTTCCGTGTCCGCACCCTTGGGCATGTTCACTTGAAGGACAAGGACAAGCTGCGGCCAGAAACCATAGCAGATGTCCGCGAGGACAATAGGGCCTGCATTTTCTATGGCGCCCAATTTGAGAATGGCCTGAGATTGCCCCTGGACCCCTTCTTCTATTTCTTCCTGGAGTTCAACGGCTGCCTCCCCATGCACCTGACTCCCAATGCCATTAGGGCTATAGTTTCCTTTATCACGGTTTGCAGATTCCTGGGTTATGAACCTACCCTCGCCGGGCTCTACGCTTATTACCAGAACCAGATTAGCCGGGGTATTCTGAGTTTGAAGGCTAGGAATTACTCTACCCGGACCTTCTCTCCCCCCTCAAACAAATTTGACCAATGGAACCAGAGGGATGTTTTGGTCATCGAGTCTAGGTTTGGCTGGCCCTTCCCCAAACCTTCCAGTCCAGTCCCGATGAAGGTGGCCGCTGGGAGTTATCCGGACCCCTCCTCTGCCGATGTCCTGCGCTGTGCCTTAGAGAGATATCTGGCCCTTTATCTAGACAGCGGGGAGGAGCCCGTATATGACGTGGGAGCCATAGTTGAATCTGAGCCACTCTTGATCTACTCGGGGGTGGCTCCTCGCAGGGAGGGCGCCCCATATGCCCCCAGAGTAGAAATAGAGCCTTTGCCTCGTGACCCTGATTGGAGGGTGCACGAGCACTATCAATTTGAGGCCGACTGTAGGACCTGTATGCTGGGCGCAGAATGCGATCCCCCCGAACTTATCGGTCTCTGATTTTTTCATACAACTGTTGCCAATTTATTTTGCCTTTGAATTTTTGAACTGCATTCTAACCATTTTTCTTTCCCTCCAGAGTAGATCCAGAAGAGTACAATTTCTGATGGCCCCTCTAAATGCTGCTCAGTTGAAGGCCAAGAACAAACAGGCCATTAGGGATGCTGCTGCGAAGAGGCAGACTGAGATGGGGGGAGCCCCAACTAAGGATAAAACTATTCCTGTAGTTAGCAGGAAAACGGGGGAGCCTCTGTCCGCTCCAAAGGGTATCCCTACTACAGGGAATCTGCCTCCTCCTCCCAAGGGTCCTCCTCCTGCCCAAGCTCTCCGGGCGACCTCCCCAGGCCGCACCATTTCTTCTGGCCACCAAGTGGATTCTCGGAAGAGAAATGAAAGGGATGGAGAGGCGGGGCAAGTACACAGGAAGCTCCAGAAAATCGAGGATGCTCCTCCCCGGACCACCACTGCTCCTGCTGCGGTCTCATCCTCTTCCCCCATTGGGGGGTCAATCTGCTCAGTGGCTTATCCGGTGGCCCCTCTGACCACTCGCGAGGAGACGATGGCCGTCAGAAAGAGGCTATCTGATGTGCCTGCTGTAACTGGGGTGGACATTTATGCCCGGAGCTCAGCCAACGCCTCAGTGGGGATCGGGCTGGTGAACCGTCTATACTCCCCAGACTTCTATAAGAATATAGTTGTCGAGGAGAATGCCTCTGCCATGGTTGGGGATATAGGCCTCACCCTGACCGAGGTAGATAATCGCCTGTCCCTTTTTGGCTTCACACTTTTACCCTTTCAATCCGTCTAACTCTTGCTCTCTTTCCCCGTAGGTGAGCAATAAAGTACTGCGGCTGCGGGAAAGCTGCGATACCCTGACCGCCGAAGTGGAGAACAAGACTTCCATTTTGGTGGCCAAACTCCGTGAGCTGGAGGAGGCTCAAGCGAAGATTGGGACCTTGAACTCCCTCATGGATGACAAGGATAAGGCTTTCGCTCAAAAGGAGTCTGATCTGAAGGACTTCTCCGACTGACTGGCCGTGGTGGAGAAAGACCTTGAAAGGGTGAGGGGTCAGGGGAATGAGCTCCGTGGGCACAAGGCTGAGTGGGAGCCTAGGAATAAAGAGCTCACGGCCAAGATGGAGGCTGCCAAGGTTGATCTGGAGGCCTTGGAGAAAAAGGTGGACGAGCTGTCCGAGCAGCTGCTCCCCTACAAAAGGTTGGAGGCGGAGGGGAAGTCCGCTCTGGATGATGTCCGCAAGGAGGCGGTGGAGGAGTATAAGAACTCCCAAGAGTTCAAGGACTGGCTCATTGCTGAGAATCTGGCTCAGTACGAGGCCGGGGTTCGGACACAGATTCGGAACTTCGCGGCCACGGGCAAGTTCTCCGTGCAAGAGTTGGCCGTGATTGGCTCGCTTGTTGCTACGGATAATGAATGCCTGCCCGGGCATGCGTTAGTTCCTCTGTCCGAGGATGAGGTTAAGGGCTTGGAGCTGTCCGCCGCGGCCTCCTTGCCTCCTGTGGCAGAAGTGACTGCCCTTAGCCTAATCGGCGAACTGGATGAACTACGATTTGGGGAGAACCCTATCTCTCTCGGGGATGCCCTTGCTCGCGTTCTTCCCGATGGGCCTGCCATAGGAGATCTCTTTCCTCATCGGGCAGCTCCTGCTCTGGTTTCGACTGAGGCCGTCCTTGATCCTATCACAGACCTTCTTGTGAACAGCCTGCCCTCTCCAACTCCCCAATCTGAAGATCCCAAGGGGCAAGCTCCAATAGCTTAGGTTTTTTTGTTTTTTCCTTGTTGTAATAGAAGGTAGGACCTTTGTAATTATTCTTCCTTATTAATAGAAACATTTTTCCTCCCTTGGTTCCTGCATTATTTATCTTAATTGCTCGTCTTGAAGGCTATTTTGAGTATTTGGCAATTTTCGAGCACCTTAGTACTTGCTTTCTTGCTTCTTACTTTTTCCAGCGTTTTTGACTAACAATTAAATTTTATACTCTCCTTCTGCGGTCAAAAGCTTAATAGGCCCTTTGCCCGCATTTTTTGAGTTTTCCTAACTCTTTATTCAAAACCCCTTGAGGTTTTTAGTGAGAGTCAGCCCTATTTCTCTGTGACCGCGTTTGTTTAGCCTTGTGGAAAATTCAGGGGTCTTGACCCCAGTTTGTCTATTTGGCTCTGTTAAACTCATTTGATCACTCCCATCCATTTACACTTATTCCCAGCCTTGCAAGCCGTGGTGTAAGTCAAAAGCAGCCAAGGCAAGCTACTTTCATAGGGCATGTAGAAGGTGGCCGTGAGGCTATTGTCTACGCAACAGAAAGGTAGGAGCATATTTAGCATAGAGGCCCTTTAACCCCCTGGCATC
Organism: Adenophora triphylla var. japonica; assembly: GCA_022495995.1. Taxonomy (NCBI): domain Eukaryota; kingdom Viridiplantae; phylum Streptophyta; class Magnoliopsida; order Asterales; family Campanulaceae; genus Adenophora; species Adenophora triphylla. The sequence continues at coordinate 288,738 of JAFEMH010001067.1, forward strand.
TGTATCCCCTTATTGGAGGTTCACGCTTTTTGACCCTTTATTCAAAACCCCTTAAGGTTTTTAGTGAGGGTCTCATGGCGATCAGGTGAACGGGCTTATATGTAGGCCTTTGTCACATACAGGCATACGAGTAACGGCCCTAACGAGGACCTTCGCGCACTGAGCGGGGCGGACTTTCGGTCTTTGTCCCCGCTGGCATCTATATCCACTTATTTTTGGTGGTGTCACACGGGCAGGACGGAGTATCCTCCCCGCGATCTTAGTACGGACGTAATGGCCCTTTGTACACATATAGGCTTGCGGATCTTAAAGGATCTTTGCGCATCAGTAGGTAGGAGCTCATATGTTTGCTCTTTAACCTACTGGCATCCGCTTGCGGGCATCCACTTTAGCTTTTGAGGCTGGTGGGAATAGGTTTTTGCATCAAAATATGATGATAACTTCTCCTTTATATATACATATAGTCTATACTCCTTCCAAAAAATTACAAAGATTTCAAAAGAAGTATCTTTTAAGGTGGTCTCTATTCCAAGCGTGCTTAAGCTCTGCTCCTTCCTTTGGTCGCAATATGTAGGTACCCTCCTTGACTATTTTGGTAACCTCATATGGTCCTTCCCACTTCGGGGACAGCTTATTGAAACCAGGTTGGGCCCCTTGGACCTCTACGCTTCTAAGCACCCAATCTCCAACTGAAAAACTCCTCTTATTCACCCTTTTATCGTGGTGCTTCTTCGCTTTTTGCTTGTAGTTTACCATTTTTTCATAGGCCCGCGTTCTCTTTCCTTCGAGATCGTCCAGGTCACACCTTCTGTTTGCCTCATTTTGAGACTCGTCGAAGTATGTGACTCTGTACGAGGGTAGGGCAACCTCAACTGGAGCCATTGCCTCTGACCCATACGTGAGCGAGAAAGGAGTTTCTCCTGTAGAATTCCTTGTAGTTGTGCGGACAACCCATAATGCGGTCTGGAGCTCGTCCAACCATCGTCCTCCTCGCCCCTCCAAATTTTTCTTTAGGGCGGTCAGAACTAACTTATTTGCGGCCTCAGCCTGGCGTTTCCTTGAGGATAGGCAACTGCAGATTTGCGGTGTTGTACTTTCATTCTTTCACACTCCGCGGTGAACTTTGCGGAGAACTGAGTGCCATTGTCTGAAATTATTGCTCGGGGAACTCCAAATCGGCAATAGATGTGGTCGTGGACGAAATTGATAGTGTTTTCCTCGGAGATGGTAGCTAAGCCCTTGGCTTCTGTCCATTTAGTAAAATAATCCACGGCCACAACAGCTTACTTAATGTTTCCTCTAGCAGTTGGAAATGGTCCAATAAGATCTATCCCCCACGTATCAAACGGCCACGATGGTACTACCAAAGTCTGCTCTGTTGATGGTAGTCTAGGAATGTCCGCAAATCTCTGGCATTTATCACACTTTCTGATGTACTCTTGTGCATCCCTCCTCATCGTAGGCCAAAAGAAACCTTGGAATTTGATTTTGTCTGAGAGAGTGCGAGCACCCGGATGTCCGCCACAAACTCCTTCATGGACCTCATAGAGTAAGTTGGTGACCATGTGAGTTTTGACACATCTCAGCAAAGGCTTGGTGAACGACCGTCGAAAAAGTACCCCCTCGAGGACGAGGTATTTTGCGGACACCGTTCTGATGGCTCTAGCCTTTACTGGGTCCTCGGGAAGGGTCTGCTTCTCGATATAATCCTTGATATCATCTACCCAGTCCCTTACTTGATCCTCAAGATTGTTTATCTGAATTCGATCTATAGCAGGTCTTTCTGAGAACTCAATCTGGCAATCTGCTTCTAATTCCCCAATTTCTGATCGGTTATTACGGAGAGGAGGCCGGCTTCCACATTATCCTCTCTCATGACTTGGTTCGGCTCATAGTAGGTGAAATTTTTGATGAGGGTTTTGCAAGGCCGCGATGCGAGTTAGTCTTGGGTTGATAGTATCATACTCCCCCCTAATTTGATTAACTATGAGCTGAGAGTCACTATTGATCTCTATATTCTGAACTCCCAAGTCTCTTGCCAATTCCATGCCTGCTATAATTGCTTCATACTCAGCCTGATTGTTAGATGCCTCGAACTTGAACCTTAAGGCCCTCTTAAATTTCTCCCCGCAGGGTGCGATCAGAAGTATACCCGCGCCACTAATTAGCTTGCTCGCAGAGCCGTCCACGTATAAAATCCATACCTCCTCTGGACGCTCCCTTGGTTGTATGATTTCTGTGCTCGGGCTATTTGGGACTTCTTCAGATTCTGCCCGCTTTCTTTTTCCCAGGTCGCTGTCCGCCATTTTGAATGATGATTCTACCACAAAATCTACCAAGGCCTGCGCTTTGATTGTCTTTCTCGGGGAGTAGGTGATCTGGAACTCAGTGAGCTCGATAGACCAAGCTAGCATTCTCCCCGAGGACTCTGGTTTGTGTAAAACCTTTCTAAGCGGGGCCTCAGTCAGTACAGTTATAGGGTGTGCAGAAAAGTAAGCTCTTAATTTTCGAGTAGATACAAGCAAAGCGTAAGCTAACTTTTCTATATTAAGGTAACGCCCTTCTACGGCGGACAACGCCTTAGATACATAATAAACTGGTTTTTGGGAGTTATTATCCTCCCTTACAAGAACAGCAGCTACGCCGGATCGATGCTTGCTAAAAAACGAAAAAGCTCTTCCCGAGGCACCGGCCTTTGAGAAGAGGTGGCTGCCCGAGGTATGTCTTGACTTCTTCAAAAGCTTGATGGAATTCTTGATTCCATGCAAATTTGTCAGGCTTCTTCCCCCCTTTTAGAGTTTTGAAGAAGGGGAGGCATCTCTCTGCTGATCGCGAGATGAAGCGGCCAAGTGCGGTGATGCGACCATTGAGTTTTTGTACATCCTTCACGCAAGCAGGAGGTTTCATGTCTAATAGGGCTTGGATTTTTTCAGGATTAGCCTCTATCCCTCTTTGATTGACCATGAATCCGAGGAACTTGCCCGCCTTGACCCCAAAAGCACACTTAAGGGGATTTAGCTTCATGTTATTACGGCGCAAGTTTTTGAAGGTTTCCTCCACGTCGAGCTCATGGGAGTTTTCCTTAGTCTTTATAACCATATCGTCAATGTAGGCCTCAAGATTTCTGCCCAGTTGGTTTTTGAAGACCAGATTGACCATTCGGTGATATGTGGCTCCTGCATTTATTAGCCCGAAGGGCATCATTTTGTAGCAATAAGTCTTGCCCGCAGCGATGAAAGCAACGGAGCGGATATCTTCAGGAGCCATTTGAATCTGATGGTAGCCGGAGTACGCATCAATGAAGCTCAATACTCTGTGGCCGGCTATAGAATCCACCAATCTGTCTATGCGAGGAGAGGGAAGCAGTCTTTGGGGCATGCCTTGTTGAGATCCGTGAAATCAACACACATCCTCCACTTGCTGTTGGATTTTTTGACCATAACCACATTGGCTAGCCATTTTGGGTAGGTAATCTCCTTTATTATCCCCGCTTTGAGTAATTTTTCTACCTCTTCCTTGATCGTCATTTCTTTCTCCGGAGAGAAGTACCTTGATTTTTGATGGATGTTTTTGAAGGATGGGTCATCATTGATTTTGTGGAGGATTACGTCCTTGCTGATTCCTTGCATATCCTCCACTCTCCAAGCGAACACATCACAATTTGCTCTAAGGAACTCGATGAGTATCCTTCTCTCCTCGCAGTGAATTTCCAGCCCAACCTTAACAGTTTGCTCGGGGAAGTGGGGGTTGATGACCACCTCCTCGAGCTCGTCGTTAGGTTGAAGGTCGCTGATTTCACGATTGTGCAAGGAGTCAATGATAATAGTTGGGGGGTTGACCTGAGCTCCGGTTAGTGTTGCCATAGAGTATATGACATCGCGGTCAATCTCACCCTCAATTCCTCGATCAATGTATCCTCCCTCAATAGGGGCCAACTGTTTGGATTTTCTGCTCGTCTTGAGCTCCACCTTAGTGGAATGGAAAGAAAGCATGCCAATTGGAATGGGTGGCGGTAGTGGCGGCACAAGTGCTAGGGCCTTCCCTTTCTTCGCTTTGTCCTCGCCCTCTATCTGCGGGCAGGATGTCTGGCCTTTATTTGCCTTTCTCTTCTCCTCGAGTGCTCGGAGGAATCTTCCGGGCTGGTTCTTGATGGTAGCAACCCCGCCCGGGGTGTTAAATTTCACCCTCTGGTGGGGAACGGAAGCAACTATTCCCAATTCGGCCTGAGCAGTTAGGCCTAGAATAGCATTGTATTGGGAAGGAAGATCGACCACCATGAAAGTGATTTTGGCCGTCTTACGCATGGGTTTTACCCAATAGTTACTTCAAACACAATCGTCCCCTTTACCCCCACTGCGTGATTTGTGAAGCCTTCCAACATGCCCGCATAAGGAGACAGGTTAGCCTCGGTCATCCTCATGCTAACCAACGTGTGGTAGTAGAGGATGTCTCTGGCCGCGCCCGTATCAATTAGGACTCAGTGTATGTTGGCCCGGTTGATCTTCATAGGGATGGTAATGGGCTGATTAGAGTGGAATAGGGAGGAGGCAAGTTCACTCTTTTTGAACCCTATTTCCTGCTCTTCTTCCGGAGTCATGGGGGGAATCAGAAAAACTTTCTCCAAAGTGCGAATTTGAAGGGAGAGTTGTTTATTGGAGGGAGGCTCCTCGCCAATGAAATGAATGTCATAATCCTCCAAATCCTCATCATAGTTATCTCTCTCATTCCTTTCGGGGCCACGTGTATTTCGTGCCCGCTGCTGGTTATTGTTGTTGGGGGCATTGTTGTTGTTCCCTTTAACCCACTGGGTCAGCTCCCTGTTATTGATTTTCTGTTGGATTATTCTCTTTAGTTAGAAGCAATCTTCAGTACCGTGCCCGTGGTCATTGTGATACTCACAGAACTTAGCCCTACTCCTCTCATTCGATTTTCTGAGCATTAGGAGAGGAGGAGGAAAGTCTGAGGCTCTCATTATTACCACTCTTGGCTCGGTGAGCTCGGTGAAAGGTGTACTATCCACTGCCATCCGGAGTTTGTCTGACCCACGGCCTCTGTTTTTGCCCTGATTATTAGTGCGGGCAGGCTCCAGGGTGGTCTCCTGAACTTGGCTTATTCTTTCTTTTGCGGATGCTCGGGGAGCGGGCACGTTTGGCTCTTCGGCAGAGGCTATGGCCGAGGCTCTTTCATACATTTCCTCCACGGTTTTTGGCGGGCTAGAGGCAAAATTCATCTTGAGGAAAGAGGAGGTGAGGCCGCCCTCAAAAGCAGTCGATGTCTCCTCCTTCCAAGTTTACAATCTCCTCGCTCACCTTTACGAACCGAGATGTAATCTTTGTTGCTTCGCCGGGGGCACGCTTGACACGGACAAGGTCTGTCTTTGGTCTAGCGGGCACACCGGCCCAGCAAAGGCATTAAGAAAGATGCTCTGAAACTGTTGAATGATTGTATGGACCGAGGTTTGAGAGCCAGCATCCAGGATAGGGCTTTGCCCGTGAAGGTCGCAGCCAAGGCTTTGCACATCACGGACTCCTCCGAGGAGAATAGAGCCATTTGGCCTTCAAATCATCCCATATGACTCTTGGCATTTTTGGAGCCATCATAAGTGTCCATCTGGGGGGGCTTGCCCTTCTGAATAGGTGCCCGCGCAATTTTGTCGCTGAAGGCGTCCATGGTGCGGCCACATTTCTGGGCGGCCTTCTGATTGGTTTCCCACATCTTCTGCATGAAATCTGCAAACTCAGGGTTCTGACTATCAAACTTCTGCTTCTTAGCTCGTGGAGTCACGGCCTTCCCCTTGGCCGGAGCCAAGGGTCTAGCTTTGAACTTCGCACGTAGGTTGGATTGGGCCTCTTCTCCGACCTCCTCGCTATCTTCCACCTGCACCACCGTGCGCTTAGCAGGCTGCCCGCGCTTAAGGGTTGGTTCAACCCGGTTTGATCCCCTAGATTGACTAGCAAGCGATTTAGGGGGAGCTCGTTGGGAGAACCTTAGTGACCCCTGAGAGAACTGGAGCCCTCCATTGGCCTCTATCTCAAACATCTCTAATTGAGCGTCGACGATGGCCATGGCCTCTGCGACCAGCTTCTCCTTGGAGGCCAGGATTTTTGTCCTTCTCAGGATTTGCTCCGGGGAGAGTGGAGTGTTTAAGGAGGTATTTTTAAGAGGAGCTTGGGGGGTTTTTGGGCTATTATTTAGGAGGGCTTGGGCTTTTTCAGCTCGGATCTCGTCTGTCAGCTTGTGCATAGCTCTCTGGCCGGGGGAAAGGGTGTGAGCAGACTGGGAACAGGCCCCCATTCTTTCAAAGACAGAGAGTGTTTAAGGCGGTATTTTTCAGAGGAGCTTGGGGGGTTTTTGGGCTATTATTTAGGAGGGCTTGGGCTTTTTCAGCTCGGATCTCGTCTGTCAGCTTGTGCATAGCTCTCTGGCCGGGGGAAAGGGTGTGAGCAGACTGGGAACGGGCCCCCATTCTTTCAAAGACAGAGGTAGTAGCCTTTCCCTTGTTGGCATTGGAAGGTGAGGCCTGGTTAGGGTCCTCAATGGTCAACTGACCAACATTTTGCAATATTCTAGACATGTTTGGAAGGGAAGGAATATGACTTGAAAAGGAGAGCTTTTGACAGTCAGCTGTTTAGAATACAAGGTGTTTCTGAAAACAAAGATTTGAAACGGGAAAAACTAATGAAAGTCAGAGCTTCCCGGCAATGGAACCACTGATGACGCCAAGCTTTTCAGGGTCAGGAGCGGTTCAAGGATATCTGGCTAGGATATTTTTGGTGTATTGATGTACCTAAATCACAACACAAAAGAGCACCGTTAAGGTCAAAGTTGGATGTTACTCCAACTCAGGCCCTCGGGTGTGAGAGTAAGAATACTGAGATAATAAGGCTTGGAATACCTTGGAGTGTGTGTGTGTTTAGGGTTTAGAGTAATATGGCTTACTCAATGTATTTGGAACTTACCTTGCCCAAGGGGACAAAGGCCTTCTATTTATAGGCAATGTAGTGGTACTTGTTGAGGTAAGCAATGAGATCAGTAATGAGATCAGCCCTAGGGGGCACTTTGGTATTTGACCAGCTACACGTGTCCGCAGCTAATTGGCCCTGTCAGGGAGGGAACATTGACTGCAGAGGGGGCATGGCTGAAAGGGACATGAGCCGTGTAGATGGCTTGGCGCATTAAATGAAATAGTAGGCGCCTGACTGAGCCGCATTAAATGCGTGATGGGGGAGCCGGCAACTTGCATGTCAGAGCCAATAAGCTAACTTGCTCAGTAAGGCTTGATATTAACCGGGAAGCAGACATGTGCCCGCGGTCAACATCGTGGCCGCGGTCAAAGGTATTTGACGCGGGCACGGATGGAGCGGTCATGCCTCCTGCGGGCATGGATCCCTGCAGACATACAATCTGCGGGCACGGACCCAACGGTCACAGGTCGTGTGGGCACGAATATAGCGGTTAGGATCCTTCCGGTTTTTGATAGGATTACTGCGGGGAGGGACGCGGTCTTGACCTCAAGGGCCTATCAGTCCGCGGTCTTCCCCAGCGGTCTAGGAACTGCCACGTCACTGGTTCCTTGGACCAAACCGAGCGCGGGCCCGGTCTAATAGATCCGGGCTCATCAATATTACTCTGGATGCTCTATTAACCAAAACACAAAAAAACTATCCACAATTGTATTTTGTGTTAATATGTTTGATAGCTCAATTATTATAAAATAAAATAAAAGAATCATATCACAGTATTTATTTTTTACAATGACATAATTGTTTAAAAACAAATTGAATAGTTGTGTTAAAAAAAAAAAAAAGTTGGAGGAGTGGGCAATATAAGTAAAACTTGTTCTTAGGGCAATTCCAATGGAGGGAGTTAACAATATATCAAAATCAAATTTTGATACTTTTGGAGCACTATTTATAGGATACCAAATTTATATTTTCAATGGTAGGTATCAAAATCAAATTTTGATATCTACGTAAAAGGTACTAGTATCTCCGATGCTATGTCTCAAAATCAAATTTTTTATATTTTAATTTTATTTCACATTTAAATTATTTTAAGTAATTAAATAATATTGGTAATAAAAAATGAATAATTTTAAATAATTATTTAATTTAAATAAAAAAATAAATAATCTACTTTAACTAATTAAATATTAATGGTGGACCTTAAAGAGCTCTTTCTCTAAATTTGGTATCTAATTATTTTTGCATTGAAAATGTTAACTTTTTAATAAGGTGATATCAAAATTTGATTTTAATTTTGATACCTGCCATTTGGAATTGGAGTTGGCCTTATTACACAGAAACAGAAGAAACCGTGGTTACGGCTCGGCTTGTGTAGCGAACGCGGATATACAACGTATGATGACGGGTTAATTGCAATTCTGTCCTTAATTTATTAGTATTACTTTTAATAATAATAATATAATATGGCTTTCGTGTAGGATTAATTCCTCCTTACCCACACAGTCCAAATCAAATCCCATCAAAATCAATTGAGATCAAAATTTCCTAAAACCTCGAAAGTCGAGATTAAAATTCCTCAAAAACCCGTCGACAGTCCTATACCACATGGTATATGACCTTTTTTCAGTCTTATACCATATGATATAGGACTTTATTCCTTAGTAATTTTTTCTTTTTATTATTTGTTTAGTCCTATATCAAAGACTTTTTTTTTTCAGTCTTATATATCAATGGTATAGAATTTTTTTTTAGTCTTATACCAATGATATAAGACCAAATTGTATTATATTTTTAAGAAAAATATGAAAAATGATGAAAAAAAAAATACTCTCATACTTAGCTATAAGAGTATTTTTAGTCTTATATCTTTAGGGTATAAAACTAAAAATATGATTTTTATTTTTATTTTTTTAAAAAGTGAAAAAAGTGCAAAAAAAATGGTCCTATACCACATGGTATAAGACCTGACGGGATGCTATAGGAGTGACGCGGGTTTTGATGGGATTTTAATTTCAAATGAATTTTGGTGAGATATTGATATGAGTCATGGGTTTTAGAGTCATTGGCCCTTTCGTGTATGCACATCAGGATCAGCTCTAGTATTTCTCTATCCGACAGGCGACAGCTGCTTTCCCACCCACCATCTCAACGCGCGTTAATAACTAATCCTATTATTATTATTATTATTATTTTTTTTTTTTTGATACCCAGGTTCCCCAGCTTCGTCGAATTAGTCCTGGACCACTAGCTCCCGGCCCCACAGTGTCCTAGCGGAGGTTTTTACTTAAGTTCACTGTTGTTTTTTTTGTTAAGTTCACAGTTGTTTTAGTCCTTTTATGGCCTCTATTTTTGCAATTTTTGAGATTAATTGACATATTTTTTATGTTCACAGTTGTTTTTACTTAAGTTTACTGTTGTTTTTTTGTTAAGTTCACAGTTGTTTTAGTCCTTTATGGCCTCTATTTATGCAATTTTATGAGATTATTTGACATACTTGTTATGCTCACAACTGTTTTTACTTAAGTTCACTGTTGTTTTTTGTTAAGTTCATAGTTGTTTTAGTCCTTTATGGCCTCTATTTTTGCAATTTTATGAGATTATTTGACATATTTGTTATGTTCACAGTTGTTTTTACTTAAGTTCACTGTTGTTTTTTGTTAAGTTCACTGTTGTTTTAGTCCTTTATATGACCCATATTTTTGCAATTTTATGAGATTATTGACATATTTGTTATGTTCACGGATGTTTTTACTTAAGTTCACAATTGTTTTTAGTCTTTTATGGCCTCTATTTTTGTTTTTTTATGAAAACCTCGAATGATGAATCAAAATTGAAAATACATATTTTTAGCAGTACTTACCCCATTTAGTTAGACGTGTCCAAGGTTAAGCGTTAACCGGCTAACCGTAAGGTTAATAACCGGATTTTAACCGCCTAAACCGTTAACCGTCTAACCGCCTTAACCGCCTAACCGATAACCGTGTAACCGAGGTTAACAAAGGTTAAGAAATTTTTACTCCGGTTAACCGCCGGTTAACCGCCGGTTAATTAACCGGTTAACTTAACCGTCGGTTATTCAAAAAAGTTAAGTTTTCTCTTTATATACTTCCGTTTCTTTTAAATCCGTTAAGTTTTCATTTCTTTAAAAATTCATACCTATTTTTCTATAACTTTTTGCAAAAAATATTAGTCTTAACAACTACTCCCTCCGTCCCACGTTAGTTGAGACTTCTTTCCTTTTTGGGCCGTCCCACGTTAGTTGAGACTGCCCAAAATGGCAAAGGAATCTTCACTATTTACCCCACTCATTCTCTTTCCTATTTCACTTTTACACTCATAACATTCTCTCTCCCCACTATTCCTCCCACTCATTCTCTCTCCTATTTAATTCTTCATACTCACAACATTTTCTTTCACTTTTTCTCTCACTTACTTTTCCTTAATTGGTGTGCCCAAAAAGTTAGTCTCAACTAACATGGGACGGAGGGAGTATTTAAAATAGTTTTATTTATCCAAAAAAAAAAAAAAAAACGGTTCATATACGAGTTACATATTTAACGTAAACCGTTAAATATTTAACTGTTTTTTCAAAAGTGTTAAAAACTTAACTTTTTATTCAAAAAACTATTAAAAAGTTATTTTTTTTAACTTTAGATAAAAATCGACATTCTTGAAAAAAATAATTAACCGTTTATTAACCGGGTTAACCGGGTTAACCGGATTAACCGTTAACCGGTTAACCGTAACCGTGACTTAACGGTTAACGGTTAAGTCCGGTTAATGATTTTAACCTTCGTTAACCGCCGGTTATTAACCGGTTAACCGCGGTTAATTAACCGTGGTCACGTCTACATTTAGTTACTTGTTTTTGTTAATATAAATCACTACAAGAAAAATGGCTTTTCCCGGCACTTTTAATCCGGCACTTAATTTTGTGCCACCAATTTCTGGCACTTTTTTAATAAATGCCACAAATTTCCGGCACTTTTCAGAAACTGCCACAAATATCCGGCACTTTTTTAGAAGTGCCGCTGATTTTCGGCACTTTTACAAAAGTGCCGCTAATTTTTCGGCACTTTTGAAAAAGTGCCGCTAAATTCCCGGCACTTTTGAAAAAGTGCCGCAAATTTTTCGGTCCTTTTTTAAAAGTGCCGCTAATTTTTCGGCACTTTATTAAAAGTGCCACGAAGTTCCGAAACTTTGTCGAAAGTGACGGCTCTATTAGTGATTTTTTTTTATAAAAAATTATATAAAAAGTTAAGATTTTTTAAAAAAATAAAAATATATAATAGAAGAGGGACGGATAATAGCATATATATATTTTTAATTTTTTTATATTTTTATTGAATAAACAAAAGTTATATACAGTATAAAAATTTTGTTTAGAAATTAATTAAACAAAATGATAGTATAATAGAATTTTGGTTAAAAAATAATTGAGGCAAAAAATAAAAAAGGGTTTTTGGAAAACAAGGCGCCTTATATTCACTTCCCGCCTCCGCCCAATTGCTGAAAAATCAAAAACTCCTCTTTAACAAAAACCTACCGTATTCCCAAATCGTTTCCCCTCTTCCCGTTTTCTCTCTGCCTTGCCGTCTCCTCTCTTCAATCGACCTCTTGATGCTTCTTCCCTGCTCCCATTCATCATCTTCTTCTTCTTCAACTTCTCACAAGTTCTTTGCACATTCTGGCCATTTTTTGTCCTCCAATTTCAAACAAAATTATTATTGTCGTTTTCTACTGTTTAGTCAAAATCTAAATCACATTAGAACCCAATATTCTCTGTTCGTGAAATGGGCCAATTTTTGTCTTGTTTGGGCCACAATTCATGAATTGAAGTTGAAGGGATAGTTTTCTCTTGGTGGGGTTCTTAGCTTCAGTTTTGGAAAATCCCAGGTTTGGATCTTTCTGATTGGTTATTTAAGAAAATTGGGAAATTTTGAATGTTAGGGCGGAATTTCAGTTTCTTGATTGGCATTTTTGTTCAATTTCTGTTGTTTAGTTGTTTGAGAATCAAATGGGTCTTCTTTTTTAATTGAAAGATTGAATCTTTTGCTGTTGTTTAATGTACTGAATGCCATTTTCCTTGTTTGGGAATCTGACTTTGTTGGGTTTCAATGAAGTGTAATTGTCAAGTTCAACACATTGTGTGGCTTTTTTGAATTATTTGAGGATTTTAAGGTGCACTTTTGAAAATTTCTGCCTCTGGGGTTTTTGTACAATTGCTGGTAAAGAATGATTCTTGCTTCTTCTTTCTGGATTCTTGTGAGTGTGTGTGTGTGTGTGTGTGTGTGTGTGTGTGTGTGTGTGTGTGTGTGTGTGTTGTGTTTTTGAGAGGGTTACCAATCTTGCGGTGGGTTTTTGATTGTGGGCATCTATGAATTGCCAGGTACAATTAGAAGTAAATACCATTTTATATTTTACTTATTTTTATAATTATTTTTCAGGAAAAAAATAATTTAACAAAAGTCTGCCCATGGAGACTATGAGCTCAAGCTCTTCTACTTCATTCTCCCTTCCTCGAGAACCAGCCAGTTATGATGAGTTCTCAATGCAACAAAGCTTACTATTTTCTGAAAGTCTTAAGGTATTTCTCTCTCCTGTTCTTGAGCTTTACCTTCCCATAGATTGTATTTGCGAATTTTTATTTTCATAGAATAGTTGTGTGCATTTGAGGTGTTACCATCTTCAAACCGAAAAATTTTCAATTCTCTGAAGACCATATGGGGACTGAATACTGATTTCTACTTTATTTATTTTAAAGTTTCTCTTTTTTGATGCATTTGTTTAGGATTTGAAGAATTTGAGAAAGCAATTGTACTCTGCTGCTGAATACTTTGAATTATCTTACACAAACGATGACCATAAACATATGTGACCTACTTGTTATGTCAATGTAAACTTTATAGGAAGTTAAAGTTTAACTAAATTTTTTAATTAAATTCATATACTATTGCTCATACAGTGTGATTGATACGCTAAAAGATTATGCCATCAAAGCTCTGGTCAACATAGTGGACCATTTGGGTGTTGTGACTTATAAAGTTAACGACTTATTAGATGAAAAGGATGATGAAGTTTCCGGAACCGAGCTTCGTGTTTCTTCAATTGAACAGGTACTTTGTTTTTCGTGTTTGTGATTTAGCTGTTGGTATTGAAAAGATGAATCAATTGCCTATCTTCTTGTGGCCTCATGGTTTGATTGCATTTACTGCTTTCTTTGGTGGTATTGTGATTTCTGCTGAGAGTAGCTTTTATATGTCAACTACTACTTGCAGATATAAATAGTTTTAACTCATTACAGCATCACCAAACAGCCCCTTGTCTTAGATGCAAAGAAACGGTACTTGGTCTTTTGGTTCTAAAGCTCTGCGTTAAAATCTTAAGTTAAGAATACTAATCAAAGACGTTATATAATACAATCAATAAAAATATAAGGATGTTATCATCCATATATTGCTTATCAATTTCAACATGTAAGTCGTTTGAAATTCAGAATGGTAAGTTGTTTGAGTCTTTTACCCTGTTCAATTTTATTTATTTAGTTTTTTAGGCGTCACCTTGCAATTTTGGAAACCACATTTCTTTGGAGAATGTCTGAAATCAGAGCAAATTTGGATTTTTTTGGACTTTCATTTTGGGACTGAGGGAGTAACTCTTTTCAATTCATCTTTATGGTTATGTTCAACATGGAAATGCAGAGACTACGGATATGTCAGGGGTACATTGATCACGAAGGCCTCTCCCAGCAATCATCTGTGATGAATATTCCGAAGTATCATAAGAGATACATTTTACCGGGCAATTAAACCCTTTTTTCCTTTTTATGAAACATTTCTACCATTGTTTCTCTTTTTGTTCAAATGCAGGTTTTCTTGTCTTTTCTCCTATTATTCTATAACTGTAATCATAAACAGAAATTTATTTACTTACAGTATTTTATACTTAAAACTTTTCAGTTGGGGAGACCATGAATGGCTCCGTCCGCACTAAATCAAAGTATCAAGGTTGCAGCTTGGATGATGAGGATGACTGGCGTGAATTCAAGAATGGTAGCCACCCTCTTTCTTGATTGATTCTAGTCATCACTATATTCACCTCAACACCGCAGACGGCCCTTATTGTTATGCAGTCTTCTAAATATTTGATACTTCATGATGGCAGATGAGTGATGATAATCCCGATGTTGTACCTGTGATGGACCCAACACTGCGAAAGTAAATTCAAGAATGCAATTGGCAGGTTGTGAACGTCAATACTCCAGCCAATTACTTCCACGTCCTCCGCCGTTAGGTTAGTTCTTTGGTTGCAGACTTTCCAATGGATTCCTAGAGGAATTTTCATTATTCTTACATGTTGTATTGTCATCTCTCAGATTAACAGGAAATTTCGTAAGCCTCTCATAGTAATGGCTCCAAAGAACTTGCACCGTCACAAGGAATGCAAGTCAAATCTATCAGAGTTTGATGACGTTCAAGGTCATCCAGGTTTTGACAAACAAGGGACCAGGTTCAAGCGCCTTATCAAAGACCAGAATGACCATTCAGATCTGGAAGAGGGTATCAGACGTCTTGTTCTGTGCTCTGGAAAGGTTTGTTGACTATCACAGGCATAGAGAATGACCTTTTTTGTTGGATCAATTATTGAGCATTTGTTTTTATGTTCCTGGGATGTTTCTACAGGTTCTCCTACTAATTTTATTTGCTGAACATTTAATTACTCATGTATATCTTCATTCAGGTCTACTATGAGCTTGATGAGGAGCGAAGGAATGTTGGAGCCAAGGATGTTGCCGTATGTCGGGTGGAACAGCTTTGCCCATTCCCTTACGATCTCATCCAACGTGAATTGAAACGTTATCCCAGTAAGTATTACAAACGTTAAATTAATCTCTCCTGCATTCCCAAATCACTATATATACATCACCAACTCAGCACTAAACCACTGTAACTTGTGTTTTTGCTTCTGTTTGGTTTAGCTGGCCATAAATGGCACCTGGCTTTTCTTAACTTGTGTCAGGTAAGCAACAACACTAACAACATATATGTGGTAACAGCAGAAAATCTCTCCCTCAACATTAAGTAGTGCATGTTCAGTCTCGTGAATGATTAAGTTCTTTCAAAGCACATTTGTGTGCTCAGACTTGGGTTGATTCGGAGGGGGAGCTAGAATTTTTATTAAACAAAGTCAAGATTATTTTGAATATGGAATACAAAGTCAAGATTATTTTTAATGCTATAATTGTTTGTTTGCAGGTGATGGATCACGTCTCTTGTAATACATTTGCTATGAAAGAAGACCATTATCTCATCACGTTTTTGTTTGAACAATTGAATATTTAGCGTTTGGTGTTATGATGTCAAGGCTGTATACCTTGCTTAAATTTTTGAATTATTACTTTCTGAATGATGTAATTTATACTTATTTTCTTTTATGACAATGAGAAAAAGTTATCTTTTATATACTTTGTTACAGTTAGTCAAAATTATGTAGGAATGTGGCATTAAATATGCTTGAGATTTGTATCTATTTGTAGTGAATTACCAGCAGCAATCATATCCGTCAGCTCATTAAAACTGTGCAAAAGTGCCGGAAATGTGCGGCACTTTTCAAAGTGCCGGAAAATTATGACAACTTTTTTAAATGCCGAAAATATGAGGCACTTACAAAACTGCCGGATAATTGTGGCACTTTCATAAGTGCCGGATAATTGTGGCACTTTCATAAATGCCGGAAAATTGCGGCATTTAAAGAAGTGCCGGAAATTATGGCATTTAAAAAAGTGCCGGAAATTATGGCATTTAAAAAAGTGCCGGAAATTAGGCACTTTTAAAAGTGCCAAAAATTGTGGCACTTTTCAAAGTGCCGGAAAATTGTGGCACTTTTAAGTGCCGGAAAGTATTGCCGACGCGACTTATTATGGCACTTATAAAAGTGCCGGAAATAGCTTTTATGGCACTTTTTTCTGATTTGTGGCACTTAAAAAGTGCCACAAAAACCTGTTTTTGTTGTAGTGAATAGACCCTTATCTTACTTTCAAGTATGCGAAGAGTGGATCACGTTTTAATGTTTATGAAAGTGAACCATTTCGATGTTCTCTTTGGTTTCTTACATGATGTTAAACAAAGAGACTTGCTTGAAGTTTCTGTTGGATCAGAGAAACTGTCCGCAAATGCATTTGCTACCAAGGTATTTCATATATTAAACTTAAGATTATCTTCAAATCTGTTTACTAAGACACGCCTTACAGTTATAGGAAAAACTCTTTTGAGAGTTTGGTGGAACTTGTTAGTAGAGTAGCCTATATATTTTCATTTTTGCAAAAAAGAGCTAACGAATTTAGCTTTTCTTGTTTTAGCTCCTTGCGTCATCGTCTACTAATACACCTTTATGCCTACACTATGATCCCATTGATCCAAATTCATCTTGGAATTGGCTTGAACGCTAGTCGACTTCCAGATTCTGGGAGCTACTTGTACGACCAAAAAAGATTCTTGATGCAAAGCCCAAATGAAAGACAACTGAACTGCATAGTGATGAGACCGAATCAGGGAAGTCAAAAAGAAATGTCAGGAGAGCAAGCAGTGATAATAATGGGGCGCATTCTTTCGAAACAGAAAAACCAAAGCGTAGTGTGAGGAAATTTTTGAGCCACTAAGCAGAACCATTGCAAGAGCAACCTCATAATGAACTTGAAAAGGTAAAACGTAATCTTAGAAAAATCTCTAAGTTCACCACCACTGTTTCTGAAAAGTCAGAAGCTATAATCGAGAAGCCACCATAACCAGTATTGGAGAAAGTTCCGAGCATTCCCACTCCTGATTCTATTTTCGTCTGTTCTGTTTCGACGAGCATATCTCTTTATCTGAGCATTTTTTCTGATCTATACCGTTCAGATTTTGTGTTTAGGTGTCTATAACAATCCCTGTAAATTTGAACTCAATCCAACGGTTAACGAATCGGGAAATTGAAATTTTTTGGGCCTGATCTGGAAATCAAATCATCAAGGAAAGACTGTCCGGAGGAGGGGTAGGGGGTCGCCGAAGGAGGTAGGGGAAGGGGGTCGTCGTTGGTAGGTCGTCGGAGGAGAGGAAGATGGTCGCCGTAGAGGAGAGAGTTGCCAAAGATAGGGGGAGTAGTCGGCCGGAGATGGGTGAGTTTATTTGTTTTATGGGTGTCATGAATAAGAAATGGACTAGGTGGAATATTTATTAGGATAGTGGACTAGTTGGTTAAATTCCAAAATCCTTGTCTTAATTGGTCTTTTGACTTGGGATGAAGGATCCACCGGTAATTTTCCCAATAATAAAATATATAACTTGTTAGTTTCTATATAGTAATCGAGGACTATCTATTGGAACATTTCTATTCCAATAACCCCAAAGCACTCAAGTATAGATTAAGTAAGAGAAGATGAAGGCGGAAGCGCACCTGTTGAATCCATCTTGATGTTCTTAAAGAGAGAAGAAAGAAAGGTAGACAATGAAATTCTTCTAAATGATAGTGCCCACACTTTAGTCTTCTTAATGAATGAAGAGAAGTTATTGACTGAATTTTGTGAATGTAATAAGTGTCTCTAATGGCTGATGGATAGCCTTTATATAATAAAAGAAGGGGCACTTCATTTAGGGACTACACCCTTTCATAAAGATGGTGGTGTGAAGTTACCATTATGCCCATTATTTAATGGTACTTACACCTAATGGAATTCTACATATTTAATCTATACTTTAACTTTATTAAATGATTATAACACATAGAATTAAATAACACATATTAATTAATCCATGTTCTAACAATCTCCCACTTGGATTATATGAATATGTATCTTTGACTTAATAAATTCCTTTAATCATTTATAATATGAATGACAACCCTTATGTGCACTTTTATTGTCATTCAACACAATCCCGTCCATTAGCTTATAAGTATAGGGACTAAAGGGGCAGTCATTGTAATTGATTCGTAACTAAACCCACATTAATCACATATATATATCCAACTAAATGACATAGATTAAGTATAGATATATAGCATGGAATATTCAATGAATATACAAAATGTATATATATTCTCCAACTAGTCCTTCTTAACCAAATGAGATCAATATGCAAAAACAAATAGCAAATAAAGCACAACACAAACTCCCACTATATATGCATTATCAAAAGTCGTTTCACCCGTATGAGCAGTATGCTTCGTGAAACATCAAAAGAGATAACGCTTCATAAAACACGGATCCATTAACATGGAGTTTGTTCCTATAAGTTGTATTTCTATTTGTTCATTTTATACTTATTTCTCTTCAACAAGAGACATAACCATATGATGTCTTTTGACATCTTTGCATCCAGTAAAACAGAATCGAAATACCTAATGATCTCAAAATGATCCGATTATATATATAAGCATGTAGTTTTAGTGTTTTGTAGGTACTTCATTATTCCTTTGGATGCAACTTAATGTTCTCTTTCCGGATTGCTTTGGTATCGACCAAGCATCCCAACAATAAATACAAGGTCTGGACGAGTACAGACTTGCGCATATATTAATCTTCTTACTACCGATGCATAAGGGATATTTTCCATATACTTTGATTCAAAATTATTTTTAGGACATTGTTTTAAACTTAATTTATCTCCTTTAGAGACAGGGGTGTCATGTGGTTTACAATTTTCCATGCTAAACCTTTGTAATACCTTCTCTATATAGCTCTTTTGCGATAATCCCAAAATACCTCGTGAACGATCACGATGAATTTGAATTCCCAATACAAAAGATGCCTCACCAAGATCTTTCATCTCAAATTTGTTTGAGAGAAATTTCTTAGTTTCCTTTAGAAGGTCCTTATCATTATTAGCAAGTAAAATATCATTCACATATAAGACCAAAAATATAAATTTACTCCCACTGAACTTATGGTACACACAATCCTCGACAAGATTCGTTTCAAAACCAAATGAAAGAATTACTTAATTGAATTTTGAGGTACCACTGACGAAAGGCTTGTTTGAGGCCATAAATGGATTTCTTTAATTTACAAACTATTTGATTAGTTTGATCTGAATCAGTCACCATTTCTGGTTTCCTCATATAGATGGTCAATGTCTCCATTGAGAAAAGCCGTCTTAAAATCCATTTGATGAAGCTCAAGATCATAATGTGCCACTAATGCCATAATGATCCTAAAAGAGTTTTAGAAGATACCAGAGAAAATGTTTCTTTATAATCAATGCCTTCCTTTTGAGTAAATCCCTTAGCAACAAGACGTGCCTTATATCTTTCCACATTACCTTGCGAATCCCTTTTGGTTTTAAATATCCATTTACAACCAATAGGTTTTACACCTTCAGGCAATGGGACAAGATCCCAAACGTCTTTGTCTTTCATGGATTTTAACTCTTCATTTATGGCATTAATCAACTTATGAGAATTTGGACCACTAATGGCTTCATGGAAGGTGATTAGTTCATCTCCCACTAAACCTAATGGTTCCTCATTCTCGGCAAGATACACATCATAATAATCTGGAATGACACTCCTTCTTGCTCTATTAGATCTTCTTAAGGGCACTGGTTCATCCTTATTTTAAGGTTGTTGAATTTCCTCATGTCCAACATTTTCATGTTGTCCGTTATTTACGGGAGTCTCTATATCATTTTGAATTGTATGTTCTTGTTGAATTTTAGGTGCAATTACTTGATTTCCAACAGGAACTAAAGTTGGAGGAATATAGATTGGTTCCTCTAACTCTTCAAATTCAAATCATTACCTTTTCTCCCACTAAATTCAACATCCTCAAAGAACCTAGCATTGCCTGTCTCGAAAAAAGTTCTAGTTTTTGGGTCGTAAAATTTATATCCCCTAGATCTCTCAGCATACCCTATAAAGTAACTACCAACGATCTTAACTTCCAGTTTGCCCTAATTAGGCTTATTAGGACTAGCTTCTGCTGGACAACCCCATACATGAAAAAGATTTAGGGATGGTTTCTTATTCGTCCATAATTCATACGAAGTTTTGTCGGTAGCCTTTGAAGCAGCTCTATTGAGAATATAAGCAGCGGTTCTTTAATGCATCGCCTATAATGAGGTAAAGAAGTACAAGAAAAGATACTTCTTACCATATCCTTAAGGATTCTATTATGTCTCTCCACTACATTATGCTAGATTTGCCCGGCATGGTGTAGTGAGGGACAATCCCACACTCTTCAAGATAGCGAGTATAAAGGACCCAAACGTTATTCACTGAATACGTTATACCGTCCATAGTTTTCACCACCATGATCGGATTTAACGTTCTTAATAGTCTTTCTTATGCCTTAAAAGACTTGAAAATGTCCAATGATTGAGACTTTACATGAAGAAAATAATGTATCCATAACGAGAGTAATCATCCATGAACGTAATGAAATATTGTTGACCATTCCATGAAGGAGTAGTGAATGGTCCACAAATATCCGTATGAATTAGTTCTAAGACATTTGATACTCTCAAAGATCCTATTTTCTTTAATGTTTGTAAATTTTTCTTTAAGACACTTAATGCAAAAGTTTTTATCCGGAGTATCAAGTTGTTTTAGGATTCCCTCTGACATAAGCTTTATCAATTCTCCCTTTGGAGATATGACCCAAACGCCTATGCCATAGAATACAAGAATTTTCACTTGATAACTTTTTCTTAGTGCCTTTAGTTTTGGTTTCATTATTATGGGATTCATTCATTTTCTTGACTGTGTCAAGTAAGTAAAGATTATCGATATATGACAAAGTACTAGTACCGACAAGCTTGGAATTTAAAATAAAGATCACATTTATTATTACCAAAAGAACAAGAGTAACCTTCCTTGTCCAAAACTGTGATAGAAATTAAATTCCGTCTAAAGGACGGTACAATGAATGTATTATTTAATACAAAATAATAGCCAGTACTTAACATTAATCTAAAAGTCCCTATGCCTATAACTTCAACCGGATTTCCAGCTCCCATATAGATGTATCTCTCATCTTCACTGAGGATTCGGTAATTCAGGCAACCTTGCATACATGAACTAATGTGAGTTGTTGCACCAAAATACAACCACCATGTATATTAAGGAATTGAAACCAAATTTGCCTTAGTACAAACAAGACCAAATGACATACCATTCTGAATTCGCCATTTGCGATACTTATGGTAGTCGTTCTTCATGCGAGTAAGGTCCTTGCAAAAGAAGCATTTCTTGACTTTATGATCATTAAATGATCATTTATGCTTCTTACTTGCAACCGCAATTTCCTTCCCTCTTCTCTTAATCCCACGAGAAGAAGTAAATGCTAAGTGAGTACTTTTTAATTTAAGATATTTCATCTTATCTTCCTCTTGTGTCGTATGTGAAAGTAATCCATTAATATTCCACTTGTACTTTTGACATTTATAGGTCACCTCAAAAGGACCAAATTGAGGAGGAAGATAGATCAAAACTAAGTGCACGAGCAAATCTTCCGAAATCTCTAACTTAAGTGCCTTTAGTTTGATCGAAAAATGAAATAATTCAATAATGTACTCCTGAAGATTTTCGTTACCCTTGTACCGTATGGAAACAAGTTTCCACAAGAATTCAAGAAAAAACTCAGCATTTTCGATCTTAGAGACATTGTCCAAAAATGTCTTCGAAACTACATTTTCCATGATCATTAGACTCACGCGGTTGGACCGTTCCCATTGCTCAACATTTTTCCGTTCTATAACGGTATTTCCTTTAGTGAGAGCAGCGGGACTTGGTTCCCCTAATGCGTGATCGATGTCCGTACAGCCTAAGATCATCGTTATATTATTTTTCAAGTTTTAAAGTTAGTCCCGGTAAGCATCGGAACATTGTTCATGGCAGTAGTTATAGAAGAAGCATTAATCAAATCTGTCGGTAAAGAACAAAGAATGAATACAAAACATGTATAAGTACTACATAATGATTAATTATATCAAATAAATTCCATCAAAAAGATAATTAACATGACATCAAAACTAATCTTTGGATTGCGAATTGATTCATAATTTAATTAATCTTAGGGTAATAAATGACTTTAAACAACACATTTCAAATACTTGCCTTCCTTTGGGCCGGTTCAAGTATAAAAAATGTCCTAACATTTAATGTATTTGTTACCCGGCAATAAAGAATATAAACAACTCATTTTAAATACCCGCCTTCCTTTGGGATGGTTCAAAGTATTCAAAATGGCCAAACGTTTTATTCAATTACTACCCCATGAATGCAAATATTTAGTCAATAACAAGATCTCCTTTGAAAAATTCATGTTACCACATATCAATAAGAACATTCATCACTTTAACAAATTTGCATTTAAATAACGTAAATTACTTTGGCAACAATATTATTTAAACAATGAATAAATTTGTTTAAGCATATAATTAATCATACTTTAGGGCACAAATTAATGTATACTTTACTCAAATAATGAATGAAAATTGACCAAAATAGCAAAATATTGAAAAATTTGAAAATCTGGCCAAAATAAGTCGTGCTCGGCCGAGTCAAGGAAAGTGCTCGGCCGAGCAAAAGACTCCAGAGAACACCCCTTTCAGCTCCCTTGCGCTCGGCCGAGTCCTTAGGGATGCTCGACCGAGCATCATGACTGTTGGATGGCGCCTTTTCAATTAATTTCAAACTTTGTGCTGTCACAAATGGGGTGCTCGGCCGAGTCAAGAGGTGTGCTCGGCCGAGCAGCCCCTGAATGTCAAATTTTCCAGATTTTGACTATCAATCCTTAACTTAATGGTGAATCAATTTTCAACCAAATCAAGTAGATCCGCATACTTACAACACATTTTTAAATGCGTGGCTATGCATTTGAACAAGCTCACAACGCATCCAATGATTGTGGCTATGTTCAAAATGGGATTACCTTACATTAAGAATTGAAAGCCTTTTTGAGTAAAACCAAAAATTTATAATTAGAATTTAATACAATACTCTAGAAATGAATTTGAGTTTCACCAGTTCATTAGTGCACGGCCGAACCAAATTGAAATTTTTTGAAAAATATGTGAACAGTGTTTGCACGGCCGTGCATTATAACTTGCACGGCCGTGCAGTCACTATTCACAGCTTTTTCCAAAGGCACCTATTCATAATTGGCCGAGCAAGGCCCTTTTCACAGAAAATTTTTCTTTAAACAAAAGATGAATGGCAAGCAAAATTAACGCTTAACCAAGACATGAATACACAAGTAGATCCAACACGGTCATGCGACATAAAACGCTCTGTTGTATCAATGGGATAATCTTGCAATATTCATAGTCCTTTCTAGTAAAACGTCAATCCATTCCAGAATTTTAATTAAGTAATGAATACTAACACCCTAGCAACGAATTAGAGCATTCAAATAACATCATAACATAATGATATCAACAGGATTAAGAATCAAAGTAAAGCAAACATATGCTAATGAATTCAAACTTAATTCAGAACTTGAGAGGCTCTGATACCAATTGTTGGAACATTTCTATTCCAATAACCCCAAAGCAATCAAGTCTAGATTAAGTAAGAGAAAATGAAGGCGGAAGCGCACCTGTTGAATCCATCTTGATGTTCTTAAAGAGAGAAGAAAGAAAGGTAGGGAATGAAGTTCTTCTAAATGATAGTGCCCAAACTTTAATCTTCTTAATGAATGAAGAGAAGTTTATGACTGAATTTTGTGAATGTAATAAGTGTCTCTAATAGCTGATGGATAGCCTTTGTATAATAAGAGAAGGGGCACTTCATTTAGGGACTACACCCATTCATAAAGATGATGGTGTGAAGTTACCATTATGCCCATCATTTAATGGTACTTACACCTAATGGAATTCTACATATTTAATCTATACTTTAACTTTATTAAATGATTATAACACATAAAATTAAATAACACATATTAATTAATCCATGTTCTAACACTATCTACTTGAAATATGATATCTGGGTACTCGAGTTTTACATAATTTTTACGAGACAAAAAAGTATAAAAAAATATTGTGAAGAAATCAATAGCCATTCATTATTGAAACTAACATATTGACAAAAACTAACATCGGTTAGTAATTCAGATCATATTAGTTATTAAATTAATAGTAGAAAAGTCTAGACATGTCCAAATAGAACCGAGAACCGACGGAACCGACGGGTAGAACCGGAACCGGGAACCGGCGAGAATCGGGAACCGTCGGAATCGAGAACCGAACGTAACCGGGAACCGGATTGAAACGGTTCGAATACGAATCCACCATATTGGGAACCGCTGAACCGGCGGAACCGGGAATCGGCGATTCCGAAACCGGGAACCGACGATTGATCAAGGTAAGTTAAATGTAATATTTAGCATTTATTTAGTATTTATACTTGTAGTGTAGTGTCTTTACTGTCTTAAGAGGTTTGGATTAAAAAAAACAGATTAGTTAGCGTCTTTACTGTCTTAAGAGGTTTGAATTTAAAAAAAAAAGTTAGATGGTGATGGAACCGGTGGAACCGTTGGAACCGAAACCGGAACCAGCGGACAGAACCGAGAACTGGGAACCGGATTAATATGGTTCGAATACGGTTCTGGCTATTTGGAAACCGGGAACCGGAACCGGAACTGTTTGGACATGTCTAGAAAAGTCATATTTATAATCTTGATGACTAGTACAACAATCAGAATTGAGATTTTGCCTTTGTCTTATTTTAAATCAAATTAGGCATATTTGTGTTTCATAACACCTTTATTCTACCTCATTTTTCTATTTTTTTCTTATTTAATTCAGTTTTAAATTTTTATTTACAAATATGACTTACTATTCAAACTTTTGCCTAAAGTGTCCCACTTTTTGAAACTCGCTACACCGTGTAGCGAGTTTGACTTGGCCAGGTCAAATTCGCTACACGGTGTAGCGAGTTCCATGCAATTAGGGTTTACAGTTTGTAATTAATTAGCACAATTAATTAAAGAGAAACTCGCTACACGGTGTAGCGAGTTTGACCTGTCACAGTCAAACTCGCTACACCGTGTAGCGAGTTTCTCTTTAATAAATTGCCCAGCTAAGTTTTCCAGATTCATTTATCTTCCTCTCCTCCTCTCCCTCGTTCATTCATTCTCTCGTATCCTCCTCGCAACCCTCAATCTTCTCAATCCAAATTCTATTAAACACAAAAAATGGATCCTAGAGAGCAGCATTTTTTTCCGCGGTGAATCCTCCTCTTCATCGCGTGTTATTCCTGGTCCCGCCGGTGCCGTAGAGTCCGCCATGCGCCAGAGAAATCTCGACCGTCTGAGCTTATCTTCGCAACAAACCCCGATCACAACCTAAGAATATATACGGAGAGCGATTGAAGATCCGGTGAAGGATGAAGCTTTCCAAGACGGTCCTTGGCTCTCTGCAATGGAATTTCTCACTGAAACCGGTACATATTATCCGTTGAGCTCTATCAAGAAGAAATGTCATACTATTGACAGGGTGAATCAGGTATAATATCAAGATTAATTATAGTTAAATGTGTGTACACTTTGATTGATTTTTTACATTTATATATGTTCTATTAGGTTGTTGCTGTTATCAAGTCCTGCACACCAAATGATCTTGGTGATCTCTGGGTGAATTTAAAGGTTAGGATATGATCTTAGTATACTTTCTATCATGGGTGAAATGTGTTTTGAGTTACTAACTGGGATAAAATTATTAGGATCCTACGGATACCATAGATGCTTCCATTCATCATAAAGTGACTGAGAGTGAATTTGAAAAAGATATATATGTAGGTTATGTTCTGATACCTCAGAAGGTATGATATATTAATTAGTGAAAGTCAGTACACTTTGAAATCATCATTAATGCTTCCATATAATTGTTTGTTTTGAAATATTTAGGTTGTTGTTTGAGCCCCCAACCCATCACGATCAACACGTTATCTTAACATCACACTCTCTAATGTCTTTAAGGTACATATTTTCATATTTTTGCTGAATTGTTGGAATCATATAGTAAATAATGTTAAACTCATTTGTTTTGCAGGTATTTCCTAAGAATGATGAAGTTAATCTGGCTGAATTCTAAGCCCATTTTGTTTACTTGAATTTTCTAAATGTTTAAATTAATTAATGTAATATTTTCTACGTGACCGGGATGTGGTCACTAAATTGATTATATTTATTTTAATGTTATTTTAGTTTTTAAAAATTATTTGGTACATTTTTGTGTTTGATTTCGTTGCAATTTTTCCTGTCATCATTATTTTTAACACATGTAAAAAAAGTTTTTAAACAAAAACATAATTCAGCAACATGTCATCATTTATTTTAACACATGTAAAAAAAATATTTTGTGTTTGTGGTATAAGTATATGAGATTTGGGATGTAGTTATAGGTATATTAATATTTCTTAGAAGTTTAATTTATTTTGTTGTTTTTAGTATTTTTTTTCTTTATTATTATCATAATTTTCTTTATTATATATTATTCAATTATTATTTATTATCTCTCAATAATATTAATAAATATTATTCTTCTTGATATTTACTCCCTCCGTCCCGTCCGACTTAGGACGTTTTGCCATTTTGGGCGTCCCACCCGACTTAGGACGACCCAAAATGGAAAGATTATATTACTTTTATATTAAATGGGACCCACTTGTCATACTCACAACAATAATCCCATCACTATTTATCCCACTCATTCTCTCTCCTATTTAATTTTTCACACTCACAACACATCCTCCACTCATTCTCTCTCCTAAAATTATAATAGTATTCCTTAATCCCCACACCAAATGAAAATTTCCTAAGTCGGACGGGACGGAGGGGGTACTTGTTTTATTAATGACATGTATTTTGAACCGGAGGGAGTATAATAATAAATATTTGCAACACTAATGAGTATTATCAACAATTATTATTATTATTATTATTATTATTATTATTATTATTATTATTATTATTATTATTATTATTATTATTATTATTATTATTATTATTATTATTATTATTATTATTATTATTATTTTAACAAGTATTATTAATTATAGTAGTAAGTATTCACACTAATTATACAATTGTTAATATTATAACTATGTATTATTACTAATAACCATAGTAAAAATAAAACAATAATAAAAGCATATATGATGTGTCCTTTTTTCATTCGTTATTAAAGATTCACATGAATCATCATATAACCTCTCCACTACTTGATCTCAACCATTCATTTATTAACATCAAAGGCCCATATTCACCCAACCAAATCCATTGAAAAAAAAACCTCACCCCTCTCTCCTACAATAAATAATAAAGTCTAGGATCTTACTTCAATAAATAATAAAGTCTAGGATCTTCAATTATTTTTTGAAAAAATTAATAGATTATTTATTTTTGAAAAATAATATTTAATTTTGAAAAAATAATAAGTAAATTTTAAAAGTTTCCACTTTTCCGAAAATTACTTAAATATAAAACATTTTATGCATATTTAATATATTCAAATTTAAAAATAAAGGATTAAACCATATAAAGTAAAAATATTAAATTAATAATAAGTCTTTTTTTCAGTAATTAATAATCATTATTATTACTTTTTTATTACTAAAAAGTCATTTTATATAAGGACGAACAAAAAAAAATCATTCTACATAAGAAAATTAATTAATAATTTTATATAAAAAATTTGATAAGAAGTTAATCATTCTTTTTTTTCAATATTCTTACAAAAATAAAGTAACAATATTAAATTAAAAATCCTAAATTGCAAGTAAACTAATATATTTTTACAATGTCATCAAAAAAATCAAAAAAAAAATCCTAAATTGCAAGTAAACTAATAAACATTAATTATTATCTCAAAATTTTGGATTGAGACACAATTAGTCACATATTTGAGCTTAAACTAATATATTTTTACAATGTCATCAAAGAAATCAAAAAAATCCTAAATTGCAAGTAAATAAATAATAAAATCAAAGCTAAATTCAACACAAAATAAAGTAAAATACAAGAATGTAAACTTACAATTATAAAATTTTGAATTTGAATGGCAAAATAAAGGTTTTGGCTCTTGTTTCTTCTTCCTCTCCTTGCTTGGCGGCGGCTGGACTTAGAAAACTTAGGGTTTTTTTGTGTTTTTTTTATGAAGACTGTAAACTGAAAGGGGGAAAGGATTTTTAATAACTCGCTACACGGTGTAGCGAGTTTGACTTTGGTTAAACTCGCTACACGGTGTAGCGAGTTTGGAGAAACTTAATTAGGGTAATTGATTACGAACTAGCAAAATTAATTACATAGAACTCGCTACACCGTGTAGCGAGTTTGACCTGGCCAAGTCAAACTCGCTATACGGTGTAGCGAGTTTCAAAAAGTAGGACACTTTGGGCAAAACTTTGAACAGTAAGTCATTTTGGAAAATAAATTTTTCAAACAGTATCGTTTGAGAAAAAATTCTCATTTTTCCTTAATTATTATGTTTTTAATTTGATTTAACGTGAGAAAATATGTTTCAAAGCTCCATCATCAAAAGAATAGAGAAATGATTTCCCATGACTCTTTTTTCACTGTCCTTCACGACAAAAAGGGAATTTTTTTCTCAAATAATTCGTTTTTAAAATGTTATTTCCCAAAATAACTCACTGTTCAAACTATTTTTCTAAATGATCACTTTTTTTAAACTCGCTACACCATGTAGCGAGTTTGACCGGTCACTGTCAAACTCGCTACACGGTGTAGCGATTTCCAAGTAATTAGGGTTTGCCGGTTTGTGATTAATCACGTTAATTAAGTAAAGAGAAACTCGCTACACCGTGTAGCGAGTTTAACCGGTCACAGTCAAACTCGCTACACCGTGTAGCGAGTTTCTCTTTACTTATATGTAGATAAGGTTTTCCCCTTGATACATTCATTCTCTCGTATCCCTTCTCCGAACTGAATTTTCAGCCTCCAACCCTCAATCTTCTCAATCCAAATTCAATTAAACACAAAAAATGGATCCATCTCACCTCCGTTATATGAACCGCCATCCCAATTCCTCCGGCCAATCCTCCAGCCCTCAATCTTCTCAATCCTCCTCTTCACAACATCTTATTCATGGTCCCGCCGGTGTCGTACAGTCGGCAATGCACCGGAAAATCCTCGATCGTCAGAGCTTATCTCCGCAGGAATCTCCGATCGCAACACAAGAGTATATACGGAGAGCGATTGAAGATCCGGTGAAGGATGAAGATTTCCAAGACACTCCTTGGCTCTCTGCAATGGAATTTATCACTGAAGTCGGTACATATTATCCGTTGAGCTCTATCAAGAAGAAATGTCATAATATTAACACGGTGGATCAGGTATAATATCAAGATTAATTATAGTCAAATGTGTGTAAAGATAATATATTTTTTACATTTATGTATATTCTATTAGGTTGTTGCTGTTATCAAGTCCTGCACACCAAATGGTCTTGGTGATCTTATGGTGACTTTAAAAGTTAGGATATGAGCTTAGTATGCTTTCTAGCATGGGTGAAATGTGTTTTGAGTTACTAATTTGGATAAAATTATTAGGATCCTACGGATACCATAGGTGCTTCCATTCATCGGAAAGTGCTAACTGAGAGTGAATTTGCAAGTGGTATATCTGTCGGTTCTGTTCTGATACTTCAGAAGATATGATATATTAAATAGTGGAAGTCAGTACCCATTTGAATCATCATTAATACATCCATCTAATTGTTTGTTTTGAAATTTTTAGGTTGTTATTTTCCCCCCACACGATCAGCACGTTATCTTAACATCACACTCAACAATGTCTTCAAGTTACAATTTTTCTTAATCTAGCTGAATTGTTGGAATCATATAGTAAATGATGTTAAGCTCATTTGGTTTGCAGGTATTTCCTAAGAATAATGAAGTTAAGTGAATGCTAAGCTCATTTGGTTTACATGAATTTCCTAAATGTTTGAATAAATTAATGTAAGATTTTCTATGTGACCGGGATGTGGTCACTAACTTGATAATATTTATTTTGATGTTATTTTAGTTTTTTAAAATTATTTGGTATAGTTTGTGTTTGGTTTTGTTGCAATTTTTCCTGTCATTTTTTTTAACACATGTCAAGAAAAAGTTTGTAAACAAAAACATAATTCATTAACACATATAAAAAAAGTTTATAAACAAAAACATAATTCATGAAGAAGAGTTGAATATATTACTACCACCTTCCCACTTCAAGGGTCCTATCTTTTTTTATGTCAGCACGAAGGTATTTTGAGTAATAATTTGGAGTTAATTTAATTATCCAAATGAAAATTTAAAACTTGTTATTGATACACCGTTATGTATACTACAAATAACAATTTTTAGATATTCATTAGGATAACTAAATTAACCTATATTTATTGCTCAAAATACCTTCGTGGCTAACATAAAAAAAATCAAAATAAGAAACTTGAATTGAAGTGGGACTGAAGTGAAGGACAAAGTCTGACCTAAAATCGCTACACCATGTAGCGATTTCACCTGACCTAAAATCGCTACACCATGTAGCGATTTCACCCGGCATGAAACTCGTTACATTCCATTCCAGCAGATAAGGTTCAGTTTCCAGCCAGCAGATTCATTCTCTTCCTAGCAGATTCATTCTCTTCCTCTCGTATCTCTCATTCTCACTCTAAAAAAAAATCCAAATCTTCTTCCCATCATTTTATTTGTTTAGAATCGTTGAAGATCAAGAATAAGGTAAATTAACATCATCTTAATCATTTTTTTCACTTGTGTTTAGATATAAAATTTAAGTATTTAACTGTGTTTTAGTATATTGTAGATATAAATGTTAGGGTTTTGTTATATAGGTTTTAACACTTTGATTTCGTAATGTAGGGTTAAAGATGAACGGGGTTCCAATCATTTTCATGTGTTATTGGGGAGGTGATGATGAACAACCATTTGATGATCCTCATTTCAAAAAAGGGCCAAAATGTGCAATTAGGGCTAATTGCTGATGGAGATACAATAAGTTGATTGATGAATTATATAAAAAGGCGGGTTTAGATCGATCTCAATTTGATTTGGAAGTCATTTACAGATGTCCTCATACTTTTGATAGCGGGATTGGTGAGTACTTTCCTTTTCGTATTGAAGATGATGCGTGTATGGATATAATGTTCGATCATTTAGCTAAATTTGGGGGGATGGGTAATTTGCAGCTGTATGTGGTTGTAAAATTGATTGAAAATTGACCCAATCCAGAGTTTGAAACACTGCAAACAGAGACCATTTATGGGTATTCACCAAGTGGTAACCATGATGCAGGGGTTGGTCC